>AP028445.1:13923073-14158702 GCA_036509395.1 Antheraea yamamai
GTTCGTTTGCCCACTATAATATAAAAAAAATGTGTAGAGAGAAAAAAACTGAAAGCAAATATATGCTTTGCTCACTTTGTAAATAATGTTTACTTCCTCTCTCCTGCGTATGCACATCACACAGCTTGCCCTACTTTAACACATCGCTAAACGCGTAGTACCTACTCATGAAAACCTGTAGTTTCTTAAAACTTTTAACACTTTTATTATATTACGATATTGTCGTAATTTTTAGATAAAGATCGAGTGTCTAAGAAATAAGGCGAAAGAAAAATGATCGAAACCTATGCTGTAGTTTTTAAATGATGAACGCAAAACAGCATACATCTATTTTTATATAGATGTTAGAAATTATCTACTTCATATAATAGTTATCCGTATAAACAAGACAATGTATTATTACAACGATGATTACCTATATCAAATTCTAATCAGACACGTTACTGAGTGCTGATGCACCCACTGCTTCACTGGAAGACTTCAAGGGGCGCAAATCTGAATCAAATCTCTAATTATTGAATATTTTTTTTTTTAAATACTATAAAAACTTTATAGGCTTTAAGCCTTTGACTAGAATCCCATCTTATGTTAATTAACGACGTGGTTTGGTGGGCTGGCTCTCAAGTGCAGCTGCTAGAATACATCAACAGGAGCTTGGCAATTTTAAACTTTTGGTGGTAGCTAGTTATTTTTTTTATATAATGGGATGCAAACGAACAGGCGGGTCACCTGATGTTAAGTAATCATCGCCGTCCATAGACACTAGTAACACCGGAGGAGTTGCAAGTGTGTTGCCAGCCTGTGTTTAAGGGGGAGAGGAGACGGGCAAGGGAGAAGAGAAGTGGGCCTCCAGCGCTCTCACTGACCGAACGAAACGCAGCAATGTAAGCACTGTTACTTCACGTCAGTTTGCTGTGAGAGGGTGGTACTAGACCGGGCGAGCCGACCCATTCATGCTGAAACCAGTAATAATTTCAGCGTGGCTCCACCACCTACAGAATTAAAATTCATCAAAATAATCATCGGAAGCTCCCGAGTCAACTGCAATGATTCGAACCTCGTTTACCAACGCAGTGTCCGTACACGCTATAAACGAAGCCATTATTGCTACAAATCTGTATGTAATCAGTAAATCAATACATCTTTAATTCGTTATAATAAGATTACTTACAAGAATGTTGAAAAACTGGGACAAGGACACACAAATGGAAATAGTGATAACATTACTGAAAGCATTTGCGGTAGCGTTTTGTATCCAGGTGGGTCGTGTTTAGTAACCCGACGCATATTAAGGTATGGCAAGAGCCTAAGAAACGAATAATAAAAAGGAAACGCCCTACGACGTGCGTGACCACTGGCTCAATGCAAATTATACTTCCATCCATTTCATACAATAAAACCAAATGAGCCCTTTTAACGCAACATGAGAAATCGATAAAAATACACAACCCGACTCGACCCAATATTCCTTGAAATATAATATTACTGACGCGCTTCTTTATAACAGAATCTTTTATATAAACTATTATGAAATTTATTTGTCCCTTCACTTGTACAAAAATGTATCAATAACATTTATTAGTTGTTCGGGTGAATATCTGTAATGGCTGAACCGATTTTAATTAGACTTTTACAGCATATAGAGGAGTTAAAGTATTGTCCAACTTATATGCCGTTACGCTTTTCCATGAGGCCTAAGTAGTAATGATAAAATTGGACAGAGGTTTCTCCATATTGGTAAAGATTTTGTAGGGGTTATATGAAAAATACACTTAACAATTAAAAGACAATCTATAATTAATCTATAGCAGTTTTTGACGGGATTTTGGTGTGTCATGTAGTGGATTTTATATTTTATTCATAATCTTGTGCTACTTGACCTCTATATTGTGTAAAGTGGGTGGTGTTTTATGTAATATAGTTTGTTTATTGTTCATAAGTGAAGTGAATGGAAAATAATACCACGGACCATGAATTTTGTGATGTCTCAAAAATTCCATGGAAAGTTCTAACAAGATGGTCACCATCTTGTTAGTTCATTGAAATTATATCAAGAAACTTGTAATATCGATACTCACTTGACGATGGCAGTAATAGTCTAAAAGATTGGTTGCTAAAAAAAAAGTAAAAAAAAAATCTACAGAAAATATTTCTCATGAAACATCAAAAATATCAAAAATCATGTTGCAAATAACAATACACTTAGAATGCGACGCATAAATATTTTACATGGCTATAAATGTAACCAACTACTTTTATCAGTAATGAGTCCTCTATTTATACAAGAAACAAATGTAAATATCTAAGTCTTGGAAGTCTAATTTACTCTCACAAAAAACGAAATCAGGCTCTCACATAGAAGGTTAAATCTTGTTCAGATATTCTCGTACCTATATAAAGTTTTGGAATGTTACAGATACCAACCTCTTTATTATTTTTCAGATCACAATCACGATTCATGAGTTTCTAAGTTGACTGAAAATATCCAATGAAATTTACGATCGTCTTGGAATGACAATCTATCTATACATATAATAAGAATGTAAATCTAAGATATCTGTACTTTTTCGATTTTCGTGAAGAAAATTGTTGCAGGTGTCTAGGAATACTTATTTTCTATATAGTATACATTTCAATCATTTTAGAAACGTCTGTTTGTGTTTGTCTGTCTGTATCTATGAACATGCATCACTGCTAAAGCACTGTGTTCACAATAAATCCTCAGTTAGAAACTCATAAAACATATCTCCGAGAATAGCTTAGTTTTGGTTTCATTAAAATCGGTCCGTTCTATCAAAAGTTATTGTAATTTTAATGACGACGCGGTGTTAGTACGAGGTTAAAATAGGTAAGTAGATGGATTCAACACATCATACAGATGACTTTATAAATCGCTGTATTTTAAATGAGCTTCCAAAGGACGAAGTCGCGGGCACAGCTAGTACTTAAATAAATATGAAACGTAAATTAAAACATGTTTTCGGCTTTCTTTAAATGGACTTTTCATTTATATTACAAGTTATTTTACACAAGAGACTATAGCCGTGGTTTGGAACATTTATGGCGGGTTTACGATGTTATACGCTGACCGAAAATATGTCTCGGGTAATAAAAGGTTGTCCCTAGAGTTCGTAAACGTTGAGCGATCATAACCCAATTACCATTCGTCCGTATGTTTTTAAGTCAGCTGTACGTTACCACTGTAATTAAACGAAAACTGTATTTCTGTTATTGTATAACTGACAACATTCAAAGGATAGTAAATACTATTATGCAAGTACATGTTGAGTTTACTTCATAACACTATGATAATAAAGTATTTTAAATGTATTACCGTTATGGTTAAAAGTTCCTTTCTTTTTATTAATCCACACATACATCTTTCTGACATATTTAGTGAAATCATATTTAATTTATGTCATTAAATATACATGTTTTCTCATCATATTAACGTATCAATATAACATAAAAATAATGACATTTAAATTACTTTACCTTAATAAACACCATTGTTTAGTTTGATTACCCGTTTTTTGTTATAAATTTACGAATAAAAAATATATTATTTTAATTGGTGAAAAGTTCATGCAATTGTCACATCACTCTTTGATAATTGGACGTAATATTTACTTTGATTTTCTCCTAAATTATCCATATAAGAAGAAGACATGGTGTTCTTATATTTCAATAAACATACAAATTAGCCCCTCGTAAAAATGTAATATTTCTCGACTATTTTTGTGTAACCAATTAAAATGACAAATTAATAACATCAGAATTATACTATCGCGTGCGCACAACACTTTGTATACAATTTGTTCAAATAATACTCACTCATATATTACATTGCAAATAACTATGATCCGAGAATCCCCAATTTCGAACTACAGTTAGAAAGAGAGTTTTTCATAAGCATAACATAAAAAGTAGTGATTATTTATGCCTCAACTAGCTTTTGCACGCGGCTGCACTCGCGTGAATGTAGATCTTATCCCTTCGGAACAGTAGATTTTTTCTAGATGATAGGAACTCCATATCATATTCTGTACTCTTAAAAACTTGTATGGAAAATTTCATAGTGCTTGGTTAAGTAGTTAAGCGTAACGTAACGTAACGTGAAAGCGTAATAAACAACCAAACTCACTTTCGTAGTATTAAAATGATTTGTTATTACTGTAACGCTTAAAACAAATATAGAATATATACAAATATAACATTCTACTCGTATATCTAACCAAATACACTATTTGTTTCCCGGCATATGCTTCGACCTGAGCAAACTATTAAAGTTTCTGGAAAATACGATGCTCACCGTTGCAACATCTCTAAATTTTTGATGAAAATGGAATTTAATTCGGTTAGATTTTTTCTTTCAGTTTAATAAATTTATTACGAAATGTGTATTATTCAATTTAGTTTTAAAATGTTAATATTTTGTCATAGAATTAGGTATAAAAATAAGTTAAAATGATAAAACGAAGAGCCTGTTTTTTGGAATAACTCACATACTACTTCGGACAGCGCAAGGAGAACTTTGTTACTGGATTTTTCTAACTTGTGGTAACTTATTTTTGCACAAATGAATATTTTAAAACATTTGTACAGGTCATAACGGATTTTAAGTTATTGGCTGTCTTTAATTAACTATTGAATATAATGTTGTGAGATTTTCAGTATAAAATAATGCGTTTAACTAGCCTATAGCCTGGACTTTTTCTACGTTGTCGTGCGCATGCAAACCAAGGTACTTGATCCACTTCTTCACGACAATAAAATCCACATAGCTGAACTCTTAAACGATCGTAATATCTTAGAGCATTAATAACTTTATATTAAATGAAAATATCGTGATATTTCTTTGATAACGAGTTATGTGTCTAACAGGGAAAACAAAAAAAAGTCGAAATAGTCATAAGGACTGTCGACCGAAGTGAAAACATATAAATGAAATATGTAAATTTTATCGTTTTTAAATTGAAATTATTAAACATTAGTCTAGTTTTCACATATATAATTGTATACCTACATTTTTACACAGCTTAATAACTAACCAAAATATGATGGACTGCATTAGCTCAATACAAAATACCAATATTGCATGTACACAGGCCGCCATACTACAACACGTTGCTAGAGCATAATACGTCACGAGCATGTCGTGGTCATCGGTGACACGAACTTATAAGTTTTTTTCCTACCAGATATTTTTTTTTTAAATCGTTCGACGGGACGCGGAAGTTTTCACTGTAAGAAAGATCAAAATCTACTCGGTAGTTTTTGTGTGATGCGCGCGATTAAGTAAATAATAGAACAATATAAATGACAGTATACGTCGTTGGAAACAACAGACAACTACGTTCTAATTGTATTCTTAGTAAACAAGATAACTGAAAGTAAATTTGTCTATTAGGGTCTGTTAGATACAGAATATTAAAGCGTGAAACTGTGTCCCTAATTGTAATTACCTAGTGTGAGGCTAATTGCGTTTCCTCGTTGTTTTAAAAGCTCCGTTCCAAGTACTCAAGAAAAGAGCTAACAGCTTACTAAGCTATTCCAAGTTAACGTTTAAATTGCACATAATACACTTACCTCATTGTGTCTCCTAATGACTTTAGTATGAGAATAAGATATGAAAAGAATATAATTAATATTCTGAATCACTTTAAAACTTTTGTTTAATGAATACTAGAATTAAGTCTAAAGTGGCTGTCTAAAATATATATTTGTGGAGACTCGAGAAATCTTTATTCGTCAAAAAATGATGACTCAGTAGTTAACGTGTTTAGACACCTCGTCGGTCGACATAGGTTCGAATCTTTGCTAATGGGGCGGTTAGTTATCGATTAACGAAAAGATAGTTATGTAGCCATATCGTGGTGGTTAGGCTCCTTCTAAATCCACCTGACTAGCCGCCAGCTTTAAATTGAAAATCTGGCACCAAGCCACCTAAGGGTGTGTTCTGGTAGCTGCTCTTTAGAGTTAGTCCCTCCTCTAAGCAAATCAGGTGAGATTATGACCAAAACTTAAATCTAATAAAGAGTTTTAAAAAGAAGTCGAATAATATAAACCAATATTTTATTTATCAAATAATTACCATTTCTAAAATAATTTCTTCCTGTATGAAATAAAGTAATAAAAGCCCTGGTAAACACTATCTAAATTAAATTAGATTATTACGAGTGCATATAAAAATATGGTACAATTATTTTTGTATTAGCAAAATATTTTATTAAAAATGTAGTATCTGTGCGAGTTAAAAAAAATTAAACATAAAAAAAACATGGAATAAATTACTCTGTTACTATTACTATATTAAAAATTTCATGTAATTCGTTCACTTGTAAATTTTATATAAAATTATATTCAAAATTTTTTACGGTATAAATATATGAAGTGATTATTCAAAGAATAATGAAGATTTCTTTGTAGAAATACTAAAGCACACACATTTACTTAATTGTAATTTAATACTTGCTTCGACACATTGACATGTAACAAATGAATAATTAAGTAGGTACATTGTAGTACAGAGTAGGTAATATGAGCTTTTTGATATGTCACTCATTAATTTCCTAAGTGACTCACCTAGCGCTGCGATATATCACCGATGAGAAAGAGATATATAATACTATAATTTATATTCAAGATACACGTTCAAACGGAAACTATTTGCAAAGATATACAACATGAATATCTCTTAAAAATATATACCATTTTTTTAAATACGCCATCTATAAACTGGTGACGCCAATTATATAAATAACGGTTTTTTTGAAGTGAACTTAGAACTTCTTTAGGCACGTAGAGCGGTATTTGTGGCAGAAGCTAAATTTATAATTTCGCGTCATAACATGCCACATAAGTATGACCGGCCGTATTGCGCTTGCGCGGCTTGCGTCCGACTAGCCTGTGTACATGTAATATTGATATTTTGCAACTCGTCATACGTTTAATTCATTAATAGGACTTTATAAAAATGTATACAATTATTGCTCCGAGAACCAATAGATGTGAAAACCACACTAATGTTAATAATTTCTATAAACAAATTCTGAAATTTAAGTATTGTCATTTACACTATAATTAATATGAAAATTCAAAAGAAAACGCATTTATTTCATTGTTTTTAGTTTTCACTTCTGTCGGCAGTTCTTATGACTGCCTCGACTTTTTTTTATACAAGTTGATTTTTGAGACATTCATGAAAATATATGTTATATAAAATCACTAAAATATTTATATTGAATTTAATTATTTTATTTTATTTAAAATGTCAGCTCCCGCGTCATGCCAATCAAGCCTAGTGTTGCGGGGGACTTTACAAACATACAGGTAGAAAACACAAAGCGCATTCATTTATTTTATTCGTATCTACAATCAGCGTGTCTACACAGTGGCAAGGTAACCAATTAAACCACTGCACTAGCTATTCAGTCAAACTAATTAAGTAATCCTTGATCGCTAACTCTTTTTGTTGTTTCGTTTTTGTGGTGTCGATATTGTTGTATATATAATTATTGCATTTATACCCACATCTTGTATCTTTTTATTTGCCCCATAGATTCCACAATGACCATCTCTCGGCCTTCATTAGTTCTTCTCATGCTGTAACTAAGAATAACCGGGCAACTCGCCTTTTGCATGCTTGACAAACACATTGTTAGAATCGCCCCTGTAGGTGAATGACACAACCGTCATAAGGCCACATTAGCGTTCGAGATACTGTCGTGGAGCTGTAATCTTCTTAATTTGGAATTCAGGCTTACCACTAACTCCAGGTTCTATATATTTACTTCGCAATGCATTCCATCGTCTGTCATTACAAAGACGTTTTAGTTACAGGAAAATACTAGCAGAAGCCCGTGACGTCATTTTTATGAAAAAGTTTTAACTATTTTATTGGAACTATGTGTTTTATTTAGATTAACTATGAGCTGTGTGGTGTTATATTTTTAGATATATTAATTTACGTTACTACTTAACTCTTTTAAGTCGTTAACTGGTTTTAACAAATGTTTGTTAATATTTAATTATATTTATTAATAGCTATGTTGTAGAGCCACGCTGAAACTATTACTGGATTCAGCATGAATGGGATGGCTCGTCCGGGGTATTAACACCCTCTCACAGAAAACCGATGTAAAGTAACAGTTCTTGCATTGTTGCGTTTCGTTGGGTCAATGAGAGTGCCGGAGGCCCACTTTCCCTCCCCTTCCGCCTTTACCCACTCTCCCCTCACCCAAACACAGGCTGGCAACACACTTTCGACTCCCCTGGTGTTGCAAGTGTCTATGGATGGTGGTGATCACTTAACATAAGATGACCCACATGTTCGTTTGCCCCCTATGATATAAAAAAAAATAGCTATAACAATCTTGTCAAAATCGGTTCACTCTCTTCGGTGATTTACGCGGACAAAGAATAGACTTTAAAATTCTATTGAAATGTATTTATAGATTCGTACAAAAAAAGGCTCCGGTCCCTGTCATTTCTGCATTATCAACTTTTTTATATATTCGGAAACAGGAAAGAAAATGTATGTTATAATATTTTTGTTTAACTTTGAGTGTCTGTTCTCAAATGACACTAAATCAAAAAACGAGTTAAATGTATTTCACTGAAAACGCAGGCTACACTGACTTTTCGACCTTTCACCGATTCGGGTTTTAGTTAGATACACCCCTATTCCTTACGGCAGCAGTATTAGAGTTATTAGTACTTAAACATCTCAAATATAAAAGTCAAGATAGGGTTGGATAGTTTATATTTATATAAATTGTTTGACAGTTTTATGAGGGTATTACACCCTACCGGTATGAGTCACCAAGGATTAATACTTTTATATCAATTTCATTACAACTCAAGTCGCCTTCTGCCGTAAGGCAACGGCCTAAACACAACTACACGTAGTTCTTTATCGCGTAAAATTTACATTTTTATATATAAAACGGACATTACAAAAAAAGCAAACATGAAACAGTTCCGAATGATGTTTATCTGCCGAGTCGTATGAAATAAACATTAGGTGTAAGGTACTACATGCTCGGTTGTAACTTCTAAAAGTCCTTATTGCGTGCTTATGATTTCCCGAGCCCTAATGGGCGAGCGCCATTTTGCTGACAAATAAATATGTACCGCCTTTCCCTACAGGAGCGATTGTAATTGTGTGGCTGTGAGTGTTAACGAGAAATGAATGGAGTGAATTTCATTTATCACTTCACAAATGTTGTTATTATGTAAAAGTTAAAAACAGCTTACTTATGTTTTATCAAAATTTTATCGCTGTTATTACAAATTAGTTAAATACGTATTGAATACTTGCTTTAAAAAGGTTTCGAATTAAGTGCATCGCGGTCGCTGAATGTTCGCCATCTTGCTCTTTTGTCTCGCTTTGGATACGTTAGGTCAGACTTGCGAAAAAGGATAACGCGAACTTGCGTCGGGCGAGCGCGGTGCGTTTAATTCAAAACCTTTTTAAACTAAGTATTTAACTTTTTTGTAATAACACCGTATAGGTTTTAGCATTTAACCACAATTTTATCTGAAGTTTAGTGACGATTTGGTCTAATATAGTAAACACGCATAACCTAAAAGAGACTGGCTCTCAAGTGCAGCTGCCGGAACACACCAACAGATGCTTGGCGATAGATTTTCAAATTGAGGGCGACAGCCAAGCGGACTTTATGATTTCACCGCAATGTTTTCCTTTACCCAAAGCTTCGACTCAGTTGCAAGAATTCGAACCTACGTCCACCGACGCGGTAACACGCTATCAACTAAGCAATCATCGAATCAAATTTTGTATATTTATATTAAATTAAAGTAATGTAATATAATGTATTTAAGAATAAATGTTCATCAAAACAAAAAAAATTAGTGTGGCTGTGTCATGGACACGGCCGTTTGTTGTACGTGAATACGTCTTTAAGCGGGCGATATTTTCTATATATATATTATTATTATTTTTGTATGTCATAACCATAAGAAATCCTCCAGGTTTCCATGTTTTGTTTATGATGGCGATTGTTCCATTTAACGGGTTCAGGAAATAAATTGACTAAACAAATAATTACTGTGTCATAACTTTATTAATTATAGGTCTGTGTGATCCCCTCGGCCGCTTTCACTATTTTACGTTGCCGACACTGCTTGACTCGGTCATATAGTGTTTTATTGGTACCATTCGATTGGTATTGAGATGTTCTTTCCAACCCTATACAATTTCTGTATTTCAATTTGGCTTTTCGACACATATAGGCCGACATTATATTTTTATTTTTATTTTAACACCTTATTATATACACAATAACGATTTTACACTAATGTTTTATATGTAACCAATAGACTTTGACAAGAGCTTTCGATTGAAACTTAAACAAATGTCGTAGCTTGACCGAGTCGAAAGTTATACTAAATGGAAATCTCACAGAGCAGCAGAATGACCTCGAAATGGTAGCGCTTACTCCCCCTTAGTGAGCTTGTACAAAGAAAAATTCAACTCTATAGTTACATAATATCTACAGAGATGTGTTCGATTTGACGACCCACTTAAGAATGTCCCTTGCTTTAACTATCGCTCGTATTTACGGGCATTTAGACGATACTAAAGCAAATATACTGAAACAAAGATAAAAGCAAATTAACCAAACCTGGTATTTTATAATATTTAAACAATACACTATAAACAGGTAACTACGAAAAAGTATATGAAAATGTTTTCATTTTAACTCCATACTTCTGTTCCTATTTCACAAAACATATTGAGATACAGATCGTCTCATTTTCCAAAGTATAAACGCCATTTTGCGAGCCCTCCGAGCAGAGTTCACTGGCATGCAATACGATAAAGCACCAGTTAACATAAAAGAAAAGGAATTTTCTTGAGCTATAAAAAGGGAATGCCCAAAGCTGTGCGTGACCAATTGACTCAAAAAATATTACTCATTTTTCATACAACTCAACATTGAATTTACATTTATATCAGAGTTTTTTCGACTTATCAATATTTGATTTATTGTATTAAGATCAAGAAAAGTCGTTATATAAAAGTATTTCAATACAAAATATATGTGTGTATAAATATGTGGTATACAATTTTATTGAAATTTCAAATTTACAAAACCAATTGAAAGTACTCGGAAGCTGAAACTTAAAAAGCATAGCGAAATTTGCTGCTACATATATCTTCAGCAAGTCGATGTTATAAATCTAATAGAGCTAATTTTGAACTATCACGTTTCTAATGTATGTCAAGTACAAAAAAAAATAGGATATAGTTTATATTTCTATTTTTCTTATATTACTGATGTCATATTTAAAACTAGCTGTGCCCGTGACTCCGTTGGCATGGAACCAGTGACTAATAAAATCATCTGAATGTATTAAGTCCATTTACTTATAACTACTTTTCTCTCGTACGTAAGTCGCGTCATCATTAAAATTACAATAACTTTTAATAGAGTGAACCGATTTTAATGAAACTGAAACAAAATGTTACTCGAGGATATGCTTCATGATTTTCTTGATGAAGTTTTATCGTGAACGTAATACTTTAGCAGTGATGCGTGTTCAAACAAACAAACAGGCATTTCTAAAAATGATTGAAATGTATTTTATTACTTAACCAAAACACCTGCAACATTTTATTTCACAAAAATTTAAAAACTACAGACACGTTAGATTTACATTCTTATTACGTGTATAGATCTTCATTGGCAATAAGAAAATTAGTCAACTTTCCGTAGTTAAAAAAACCGAATTACAAATACATATAATTGTTGCATTTTGTAAAGGCATACTATGCTCATATTTTAATTTAAGTTCTGTACGTAATTATGGCAATAAAATAATTATAAGTAGTGCTAATTTCATTATTAGATAAAAGTAATGAAATATTTACTTAAGTATTTACAATCATTAAAAAAAGTGGCTACGCGGTTACGTTGATTCTGTTCATTTAAATATTGAAAAAGATATTATGTAATTACTTTAACTATTCATATGTTAAAAAATCTTTCACCAAATCAATTATTTTGTAAAAGAACCACAAATGAATCTAAATTATCTTTGTTCAATGTTAAAAAGCTAAGGTACTTTTTTCTAGCATAGCATATGTGTAATATAAATTAGGCACATCGAGTGCCCTGTTAACTGGTTGCGTTACAAGACGCAAACCACGTATATGTAAACATCACCCAAGAGTAATATAGCTCTGTAGCGACGACCCTTCCGATATAGACCTCTAAAAATACACTCGGGCACTTCAAAATGTTTATTCTTCCAAGCAACTAAGAATGGGTCTCGAAGGAACCATCCTAAATAAATCCAGTTAGGATAAGATACAACTAATACAATAACATCTCCTTTTACAGTTGAACGAATGGACGATCTTCCCGTGATTCACCCAGGAAAGTTTCATTGTAAACGTTCTCGACCCATTGGTTCAGAAATCTGTTTCCCGCTACTGGACCGACTGTGCTCGTATTTACTTACAATTTATGTTTAACAGAACGTACTCAAGTAACTGTGGGAGTAAGTATTACCTAAAGAACACAGAGTCGTCTTTATATAAGCATATAAATATATTATACCTATTTGTAAATACTGTTTTTTTTTTTAGATTAACTTTATGTAATTCTTACCTAGAATTTTTTGGTTATGTATTTTAAATTAATAGTTATTAAAACAACCTGACTTTAATCACCGTCATCAACCTATAAGGGACCCACTGCAGGGCTACTATATAGGCTTTTTCACGAAAGAGAGCATAAGTGTAATCACCACGCCAGCTCACGACGTATTGGCGATTTCAAACTCTAAGACAAACACAGTTCTATATTTTCCTACACGCAGTGGTACTAAAAGAACATTTCTCAGGGTTCAGGTTTCCTCACGATGTTTTCCTTCACCGTAAGCCGATAGTGCCATTAATATTGCTATTAATATTAATTTAAATCAGTAAATGTACGCGCATTCCGAAAAATTCATAAGCCAAACCACTTCGGTCTAACCATTCGACCACTACGACTTGCCACTTTGCGTTATATAAAATGAAAAGCAATATAATTAAACTTTTCTACTGGTTACGTATAACTATTTAAATAACTATTGATATGAATTATATAAATCTACTAGCTGTGCTCGCGACTTCGTCTGCGTAGAAGCTCATGTAAAAAACAGTGATTAATAACGTCATCTGAATGTATTAAGTCCATTTATTTATCTACATTTCTCTCGTACTTACGCCGCGTCGTCATTAAAATTACAATAACTTTTGGTAGAGTGGACCGACTTTACTGAAACAAAGACTAACTTACTCTCGAGGATATGCTTTATGATTCTGTTGATGAGGTTTTATTGTGAACCCAGTGCTTTAGCAGTGATGCGTGTTCATACAAACAGATAGACAGACAGGCATTTCTAAAAATGATTGAAATGTATTCTATTATTTATTCCTAGACACCTGCAACAATTTTTTTCACGAAAATCGAAAAAGTACAGACACCCTAGATTTACATTCTTATTATATGTATACATCTATATCTATCTATAATCGGTCTCTATAGGTGATTGGGCTTTTTCAAACTCAGCTAGCTCACCACTTTCATGTTGAAATTTGTCGCCAAGCACTGGTAGGTCTGTTTCGACAGCTGCACTCGAGAACCAGTTCTCTCTAGACTTACGTGTTACTTAATATCTTGGGCCTCATCGTCATTTAATATCAGAAGAGACTGTGGTCAAAGGCTAAAACCTATAAAATATAACTTAATCTTTTTCATTTAAATCAACTATATAATTATACTAGCGGTCCCGGCAGATGTTGTCCCGCCCTGATTATAAAAAAATCCTCGACAAATTATATACCAAAACGTTCCTTGTGAATCACTTTATCCGTTGGTGAAAACCTCATAAAGATCCGTTCAGTAGTTTGTTTATCGCGAACAGACAGACAGACAGACGCGGTAGGGGACTTTGTTTTATACTATGTAATGATAAATACTAACAGTAGTCCATTCGTGTTTATTTTTTCTCATCCTCAGCCGCGACACGTACCATTCGTTTTATGGTAATTGCTGTGCTACTAAGGGCTGTAGCGTAATATTAGACAGCTGTATAACCTTTTTAATAAAAGGATTATAAAATATAGAAATAATATTTCAAATCTCACGGTTAATTTTAAACGCGTTCAAACAAAAAAAATCTATTAATCTAATATGAAATATTAATAAAAAATGCGTTGTAAATATCTTCTTTAATACAACTGTTGTTTAGTTATATAGGTGGTAGATCCTGTGTTCTTAAAATTAATACGCTGTAAATAAGTTCATGTTATTGTCGTTCTCATTACAGTTTCTTCGTCCGGTCGGACATAAAAGCAGCACCCACGACTTAATTGAGTTCAACGACAATAAAACCCTCCAATAATAGGTCTGCCTCCTAATAGTTTTACAGCAACAACTTCTGTGAAGTTTAAAAGTAAGTTTGGAAATGTGTTCCTTCCTATCTCGCTGATTACTTTCCAACTAGCGATCGAGAGTTAAACTCGGAAAATGTACACTTTACAACTTTTGCTATGTAACACCCACTATGTAAGAGTGGTTCACAGAGAGCTTTCAACGTACGGGTTAACCGGCTCGATCCAATTTAATAAGTTATATTTCAACGTTTAACTTCCCGGATATGAAATTCCATACTCGAAGATTTACACGTTGTTAAAACAGAAATTGTTCAGTTCATTAATTTTCGAGATCGATTTTGTAATAGTTTTTCATGTAAATACTGCATGTAATTCAACTAAAATTTGATCTATTTCTTTTATTCTGTTAGATATTATCTTTTGTAATCATTATAAGCATATAGTATTATTAGTAGTTATAAGAATTACATCGCTATACAAAATAATGGAGCATATATGGATAAAAAAGTAATGACATAAATAAAAATATAACTGTAAAAAAATTTTAATGCATAAAAATAGACAAAAATTAAATAAATAAAGTTTAAAATTAACAAAACAAGTTCACAAATAAGTTATTGACCGGATATTAAATCTACCTTCGTTTACCAGTACCAGAAAACGAGATCTGTGCCTTAATTTTTTCAATTGCTTCGAAAGCGCAATACCATAATTTCTTTTTTAAGGTCAGGGTTTGATTAAAGTTATGTTGTTATGACTGACTGATGTTAAGTTACGACTTTGCTAAGAGAAATAATACACTATATTAAGCCAGCATTTTGCTCTCGAGTGGAGCCTCTACCTATGTGTGTACGGTGACATTATAATATTCGTCTTGTGGGTGACACTGAACTATATTCAAGACCAGATGACACCACGACCTCGTCGTTTGTCCGTACGCATGCGTACCACACCGCTTGCTCCAATTATCAACAGAATGAAAATAGATATCCATGAACGAGTAATATTTTAAAAATTGCAGTTTCTTCAAACTTTACTAATCCTGTAAAAGGAGACACCATGACATATTTTTTCAGATAAGGGACAAATACCTAAATGAAACTAAAAAAAAATCAAAATCTGACCTAATTTATGATTGTATTTATATAGATGTGATAAGAAACTTTAATATACTTTGTAAAAAGATTAAATTCCAATGAAGCGTAAATAGAACCAATGAAACTAGTTACTAATTTAAATGCATACGCATCTTCTTTACGTTTCCGTACAAAACCCATGGGAAATTTATATTCTTTGGATAAAGGTGTGTAGTAGTTAAGTTGAAATAATATATTATTTAGAAGGAGGACTGACTTTTTCTGCAAGTAGCTGTTTAGTTTATTAAAGTACGTACCAACGATCGACCGATAGCGGTTCGTCGAGGTTTTACTGTGGTGATCGGAAGCCGCAATTTTATTATCTTTCCGACTTTATTGATGGAACTAGGAAGTAACAATGTATCTCGATTTAGGTTCATCACATTTCCGAATTATTATTTTTAATATTGATTATAAACTTATTACTTAGTTATGTTTGTGTAGGTGGTAGAGTCACGCTGAAGGCTATTACTGGTTTCAGCATGAATGGGTCGGCTCGCCCGGGGTAGTACCACCCTCTCACAGAAAACCGACGTGAAGTAACAGTGCTTGCATTGTTGCGTTTCGTTCGGTCAGTGAGAGCGCCGGGGACCCACCTCCCCTCCCAACTCCTCCTCCCCTTCCCCAAACTATGAGTTGCTAGTGTCTATGGATGGCGGTGATCACTTACCATCAAGTGACCCGTCTGTTCGTTTGACACCTATAACATAAATAAAAATGTATTACTATATAATTTGTTTTTGTTTTTGTGGACTCTTGTTGTCTGATAAATAAATAAATACTATTATTAAGGGTACTTTGTCCTATACGCAGTTTTAAACCAAATTACAAAATTCTTGATTTATCAAATTATGATTTTACGTTTATATACAAAAATGGAATCATCATAAAATATTAATATACAATATGAATAAAATGTAACACTAATCAATAAACAATTGACTACTTTTGGAAAAAGAATTCTATGTTTTTAAAATAAAATTAATTTGAAATTAGAATTCTTAGCCAAACAAAAATTATTTTGATTTGAAATGGCCAGTACTGCAGAACGGCAATTTCATAGGTAAAGACCTATTATTTCGTTTTATTTATTTATGTGAGGTTTACAAGTATTTAAAAATAAAGTTATACCTTAAGATGGTATTTCGTGTTAAAACAATTTTCATTTGAGTGACATTTCTATAGTCGCGGTTTGAGAAGGAAATAGTGTGTTAATGCTAGAATTTTAATTCCTATGTATGAGTGTGAATTTATGTTGTAAAGAAAGTTAAAAATAACATTTTGGAAACAGTAAAAAACACGTGGTGATAGTTTTTGGTAAATTTTATTATTAGCATCAAAAGAATGTGTAAAAATACGTATCCTACAACTTATAGAAGTCTTACTTATTGCAAGTATAAATATAATTAACGTATGCGTTTTCTATAAATATCGTTCAAGTTTATATCTATCCCAGTCATTTGTTCAAATTATGCGTTTTTACTTATCACTAGTACACATACAGTCAACAAGTTACAACGTCAAACTTAGGAGTATCCGCTTGGAGGACATGTAATAAAATATAAATGTAACGTGTAATAACGAACGAAACAAGTTTGCGGTTGAGGGGACGAAGTTGCTACCAAACTCCACAGGGTATAAAGCCTCGGGCGCTACCTGAAGCATTGCCAACTCTCGAGATATACACATCTACGAGCTTCCTGGGCTGGCAAAAAATATGGTTATTTTCATTTACTTAAGTAAAGTTACGTCACGAGAGGAAGTAAAAGTCACGAGAGACGGCACGCAATGCGATACCTATTCAGAATGTTTTGTTCACTTCGCAAACTTTCAGTAAATTACACTATGTTATCTGATAATAACACTAACAGTGTTCGGGTCATTTTCATACAGCATACTTTCATAAAATGTAAACAATTATGGCCTGGTATTGAATTATATTAACTAATGTTTGATTGCTTCTAGTTTCTTTTTTTTTGTTGTCTCGAAAAAGCTAATTAGCATCCGGTACTACCAGTCAGATTTGAAAAACTTTGTTTCTATTTGGTTGCGCCGCTTTATATATATTTGAAATTCCCGCATTATTGTGATCAGATCACGCCACCAGCCCCGCTCCCTTTCCTATGGCACATGCTTATATACGGTAGCGCGACGAACGCGCCGCCATTGCCACTGGTACTATGGTTGTTGTCCGCGCCGCGCCACGCGCGTCGGACGCGCCGTCGCCACTACTACTATTGGTGTTGTACGCGCCGCGCCGCGCGCGTCGGACGCGCCATTGCTGCTGCTAGTGTTGTTGCCCGCGCCGCGTGCGTCGGACGCGCGGCCACTGCTGCTGCTACTACTATCGTCAGTGTTGTCCGCGCTGCATCACAGTGTTGTTTCCGCGCCGCGTCAGTGTTGTTGTGTCCGCGCCGCGCGCGTCGGACGCGCGGCCACTGCTGCTACTATTAGTGTTGTTGCCCGCGCCGCGTCCATTTTTGTCGTACCGCGCCGCATGCAAATAGTTTGAATTTTCGCCTGGTCGAGTGAGAAATAAACGCATCGCTACATACGTGCCGACATACATTATAAACAATAAGTGTTGTGTGGGAGAAAACCCAGTGGAGAGCCACGAGAATCACCTAGCCGGCTAGCCACGTGGAAACTGCAGCGCGCGAGGTATGTGCCAAGTTTCCTTCCTACCCTTGTCTCCCTCTTCGTAGCTGATCGCAATAGTTGAATATCAAATATAGCACCTCCGCATATACAGTCCACTTAAATTAGCATAGAAACCCCCCCGCACGCCCTCCGGTGGCGTCGATAACGCAACGGCGCCACCACTATTCATAGTCACTTTATTCAAGATGGTTATATGTTATAAAATATAATGGAACAATTCTTAGAAATTCAACAATTAAATAATGCGAAGCAACAAAAGTGTAATGCAAAAGTGGTTTAAGAGAGAACAAATTAATAGCACGGAGAGGCCGTGTAACGCGGCGCAAGGTATCGGGGGCTGGGAAAAAATAACGCGAGTGAAACCGAGTGATATTGATAGATAAGTATTATTATTGTGTTTACGAGATAATATGACCTAATTATTAAATCAAATTAATTATTAGATTTATGTGTGGATGGACAGAATTAAGTGTTGGATTGAGCATTGTCAATGGGAAAAAATTACTATTACTGAAAATAAAGAGTATGAAGATATTAAAAAATCCTGTTAAAATTATTGTTGTAACGTCCTAGGTCGAACGATTTACCTGAAGCTGTTAAATCACAAGACAATAAAGAGAAACATATAACGTTAACTATAGTGTAGCTCTTTCTGTCAGATGCCGTGTATACATTTTGCTTTGCAAATTTTTTCTGAATCTATCTATTCTAGTGTTTCACAACGACTCTATAAGTGACCATACCAGTATCATGATATAAAATGGTTTTAAAGTGGAGTATGGGTAACTATAAAACAGTTTCTTTATCATGACGGCAGGTAAGCCTCTTGGGAAATTAACGATAGATTGCAACGTCAAAAAGTTGATCACATATTGTACTCGATCTCTTTCAAGTATTGCTTGCTCGTGGGGTCGACGCACGTATTACATTACATTGACTAACCTCAATATTCGGGCCAATAATAATTTCTGAGAACAAATTTTTGGAAGTCTCCAAGTCATCTACCGGCAATGAAATATCGAACTAATTTGATATACGATAAAGCTCTTATTTGATAATAATAAGACAGGTTTTATTTCATCGTAACAGGATACAGATGTATATTAAACGATACATTATTTATTAACCTAGAAATAATATTTGTTTCATATTATTAAAGTTACATATTGTTAAAGCTGGTACAGTTATCTGAATGACGATAAAATTAACATAACATTATATTGAAATTTCTTCACCTAAAAAGTAATGTTTATCAAATCTAGCTAATTCAAAGCAAAACAAACTAAACAGGTTGAGTTGGATAAAATATTTTATTTGATACTAATATATCGTAAATTCAGTACAATTATTCAACTGCATTTGCTTGATGATACCCCATAACAATAATATTACTCTCATTAGATTAAAGTCATTGCCATTGTTCTAACAATCGGCGAATATCAATAGTGATTTTAGGTCCAACTGCCCAGGAATTCAAAAAGTCTATATGCGAAAGCATTTTCATTCATTTCATTTTCTCTATCTAATCTATTTTATTTAAAACATAAAAAAAAAATAATATTGATGTGGTCACTATAAGATATTGTTAGGTTAGCTAATTACGTAATAACTTAAGACAGCAAGAAGGTCCCTTAAGTAGGGACTTAATAAAGTAACCGATTTGGTATTACATGTATCTCAACAACTTTTTACGGTAGAAGAATTGAGTTCCGAGACTTGGTTTTTTTTACAAGTTTTGTTCTTGATGCAATTTTAATTACAAAGGAAAAATCATAAAGGAAAATTTGAAGCCAAACATTCTCCACGTCAAGGAAAAACACATCGCAGAACGCATAGTGCTGAAAAAGATCGTGGTTTCTTAAAACTTGAAGAAAAATGAAGATATCGTGATAATTTTTTTAGACAAGGACTGAGTCTCTAAGATGTGAAACTAAAAAATAAATATCGAAATTTATCTCGTATTTTTGCGTGATACCTGCGCAATGGCAGACTTCTATAATTTTATTTATATGGATAGATAAATTATACAGACGAAATGCGTTTATGGAAATAAAATCTAATCAAGTATTTATATTTAAACAACGAGACCGGATCATGGGAGGTAAACAAAATAAATGGATTGAAGGGTCGCATCGTCCCGGTCACGTCACGACTGTATTTATTAATCAACATCCACACCAACATATGTGGTAATGCACAAATTGTGTTACGTCAATATAAAATTCTATATTCAGAGAACCCGCAGTAAGTACATGAAAATACGGAATCGGGAACGAGTATATACATTTTTAAATAGGGTCGCAATTATTATCCGTTTAATAAAGAACTCAAAAATACATCGGTAATAGGTATTTATTTCTTTAATAATTCTAATTGCTCTTGACTCAATAACTTGGCGTAATAACTGATTTAGCGAAAGATGGAAGATGAATTAAACTGTTTTTTAGAAAATGGGGAAGAAATTGCAATATACCAAGAAGGAAAGAAAGGTAGGAAAAGTCAACACTGGGACCTTAATTTGTGATGGTAATAGAATATTGTAATTAGTTGTTTCAAATAGTTCTATGCATTAAACGAGGAAAGCAGTGCACAATATTATTCTTGGAAATTACTCCAATAAGTCCAAAAACCTAAGTGAAATTTCTTATAAATCTTGGAATAATATATTGAAGTTAGTGTTATAAATAATTGTTAAGGCGTTATAATTTCCAATTCTACTATTTTGTGTATTATAAATACAAGTACACACTTTATCAGCGATAATTTGAAATTGTAATATGGGTAACCTTAACTTTTTATTAATAGCCTGTGAACACACCACGTAGTATTTTTATAATAAATTAAAATTTGTGAACAAAAAGAGGAAAAACTCTGTGTTCACGCGAGTGGAGTTCTGTATTTATGAAACGGCTCGTGGCAGTAACTACTTTACGAGGTCATTATGGGAACCATTAAATATACGATTACAGGGGGTCCTGTTTTGGTCAGACGTTTGTATAAGTACATCAACTTTTAGTAAACGACCTGTGCTCGAAGTATTTTAATTCATTGCGGCCTCTCCCTGAACTTTAAACCTCGCCGCTGTATTTTATGAGTTCATAAAGTGCGCTTTCGCGGTTCTTTTATTACCCAATACAACAACCATACTATTAACCGCTTCCGATGAAATTCTTTGATATATGTAACAAAAATTACGCGTATTGTCTCGCCTATTTATTTATTTTTTAATTACTCGCGGAAAACTTTATCTCTGTTAAGTATATTATACATAGGGCGCACTAATAATTCCCAGAATGGGTCACATACATTAAAAATATTTAAAAATAAATTACTACATTTGAAAATGTAACTCTTTGGCTTTAAAGTGCAATTGTTTCAAATATTGCGTGTCTAAGTCACCATAGATTTAACTCACGAAAATTTTCGTAGTATAATTTAGTACGATACGAAGTGTAGTTTGACGTCTCAGCAGGGTGTCGCTTGCCTTCGAACTGCTTTTAGTTATGAAGTACCATGCAATTCGGCTGGTTATAGCTGATACACTATATGATCGACATAGACGGGCATGTGACCTACCATGCGATTCGAGCATCCATAGGCACAGGCATGCATGAGTTGGATACGATCAATATTACAGAAATATATGGTTGTGAAAAACTATGGTCGTGAAGGATCCCTCACAACTTTACTAAGGATCAAAAAACGGTTCGCGTCACTTGATGCAATGCCATGCTTTCTAGATTCAACGAGATGAAGTCAAATTTAGCGTGAGACATAGATGGCGAAACCTAGATTTATAGCTACGGTCCCAAAACAAAGCAGCGATTGACTGTTTGGGTCTTTCCAGGTGAGGCGAAAATAACCAACGAGGCAAGTGTGCGGTCTGCTGTTTAGCGGATGATTGCTGTTTTCTTTAATAAAACTGGACACGTGATGACTGTCGTTTTGGAGGATCGTCGTTGAATGAATGGCGATTGGTACACGATCGTTTGTTTGCTGGAAGTTATCAACAAACTACGTAAAAATACCTAAAAATATCGTACCATCTTCTACCATGACAATGCAGCGTTCAGACGGCCAGGCATATACACAAACACAACACTACACATAAATATAACAGAGAGTATAAATTCGAAATAGGTTATTAAAAATACTTTTAGTAATTATTAAAGGAATGGACATAAAATATTTTAAAAAGAAATATCTAAATGGATAAAAAATTTGAGAACACCTTTTATCTACGTATTTCTATACAGACATACAAAACAGACCAACGTTACTCCCTTAGTTAATTATGCAATGTTTTTATTCAATTAGTCGTGTGGCTACCCTAATTAAAGCTCCATAGGGAACACAGAGACGCAGAGGCAAGCCAAGCTTGGCGCAAATGGAGCAATAAAAAAGGGAAAAAGTAAAAAGAACATTCCAGTCTCTTTGAGAACAATACGCTAAGTACAATGTGTGTAATGTAGGTACCCACTCATTTGTCTCGCTGTCTAATCTCTCATGATGACTATGTTGTTTTACGATTTACGTTTCCATTTGCCATAAGTGCAAGCAAGCTTGAGGATGGTATAGATTTGCTGATTACTTTTTGCAGTTCCTGATGTAAGTATTTTGTAAATTATTAAATCGGGAAAACACAATATTACTTTATATTGTGTATACAATCTGTACATATTATAAAATGAAGTCGCTTCCTTTGTCTGTTCCATTAGATCTTGTAAACTATTCAACGTATTCAATACAGTTTACAGCAATAGATAGAGTGATCCAAGAGGAAGGTTTATATGTATGATACATACATATTATAAGTACAGAAAAATCGAAAAATTCAAAGATTTGTTATGTGATGTCGTGACAAATATATTTTTATGCGCTTAAACCGCAAACGCTGGCTAAACCTTACCAGGTAGATCAAATTTATGTACTACGGAATTATATATCTTGAAAAGATCGATAAAAATGTCCGGGATGGTATGTATTTATCTCTAAAGGATAACCCACAGTAACCATTTTTATCATTTTACAAAAATAATTATTTGTTATTTAGCAAGCTATTTTATACAATACAGTATTATTCCTTATCCAATTAAATACATTACATACGTTATACATGTCATGTAGATCAAAACTGCCCTTAACAGTATATCATTAAAATATACATATATTACATTGCACCCGTGCGAAGCTGGGTCGGGTCGCTAGTTTCTAATAAAGCATGTCTTATGGTGCGTATAACAACAATTTTAATAAAAACTAGCTTCTGCCCGCGACTTCGTCGAATTTATTTTTTCTTACTAGTTATTTCGATTTATAAAGCGTTGAAATTTCGAGTAATGAAGCTTCTGGGGCTTGAAGAGAAATTAACAAAACATTTTTTCGAGATTTGAAGTTTTTCGACTTATCCAGTTTCGACTCAAAGAAGTTCTACTGTACAACACTGTGAAACAAGCAGTTTTATTTCATTCATCGCAATTCAAGTCACGCCGATGGGATCATAATAATCGGTGAAATACGTATCCCAAATTCTTTTGTTTGAACCTCGTCATGTACTTTCCTTAAACTATAGCTTAAAAAAAACTCTAAATTGAGTTATTTTATATGGTTGTTCAAAGGGATTTATGTAAATAGCAATACGAGTAAATTATTTCCCAGTACTTGAATGTACAAGTACTCAAATGCTAGTTTTCTTGAATTGTGAGTGATAAACAAATATCTCTTATGTAAACATCTGTCTCGGTGCTTTGGATTAAGTTTGCTTTGCTTTGCCAAAGCAACTTGAGAAAATTAAATGTCTAAACATTTTTATTTATATCGCATGTAATTGAATTTGAAAAAATACAAATTAGTATATGCTAGCTCATGAAATCATCTATATTTGCCGCAATCTATTTTATATAATGTTTTTAGGACTATTCTGTGACTTTGTGTTATATATAGATTATAATATATATTTTAAGCTAGCTAAAGCCCGTGACTTTGTCTACGTTGTCCTACGCATGCATACGCGTTTATTCCACTTATCCACGACAAGACGAAAAACAGATCACTAAACGTAGTTTCTTAAAACTTTAATAAATTTGTATTGAATAAAGGTACCGTGATACATTTTTTTTAGATAAGAACCAAGTGTCTGAAAAATAACACAAAAAAATTTGATCGATATCTATCCAGTGGTTTTTGAGTGATGCACGCACAAGCAGACCTCTATCATTTTATTTATATAGAATACTATAAAATACTTTGGTTTTTTAATGAGGCTAAAATGTATTTATCTACCTACACTTCTCTCGTATTTAACTCGCGCCTTCATTCAAATTACAATGACTTTTGGTAGAGTAAACCGATTTTAATCTAAGAAAGACTAAACGTTAATCGAGGACTTTACTCAGTGAAGTTATATCGTGAACGTAGTACTTTAGTAGTGAATAGTGCACAAACATACAAACAGAAATTCATAAAAATGACAAAATGACTTCAATGTATTTAATTACTGATTATTCTTAGTCCCTCGCATTTTTTTATGGAAGTACCGGTACGTTTAATTTACTTTATTATTATATGTTGTTGTTGTGTGTAAATGTTGTTTTTTTTTTCGAAAATCGGAGTTAACTATGCATGCGCAGTTGAAAGTTAAAAGGCACTATCAAAAATGTCAGACAGTTTCAAATCGGACCTGTAGTTCCTGAGATTAGCGCGTTCAACCAAACAAAGAAACAAACTCTTCAGCTTTATATATTAGTATAGATTTATCTTGTATGTCTGTAACCTGATAAATAAAAAGCTGTTGTTGAATCTGCTATTAATATAAATGTATAATGTAGAAATTGTACAATCAATATCAAGTAATTTTTAAAATAAATACTTTATTTCGTTTGTAACAGTTTACAATTTGAGATAATAAAAACAGCTAACAATGCTTCACACTAGTGAACAGGCTATCAAATGTTGGCAGTCAGCGGAACGTTTTTTAAATCACAATTTTACGCGCCCAGACTAAAATTGCGCTGTAGGGCAGAATTGTAATCGCTTCCATTGTTACTGCACGACAATCATCCGAAATTGAAATAGACGTTTTAGACGCAACATTGACGTTTATCATCAAAAAACGGAGGATTTATTTACGAAATTTGACGCCATTCATAAACTAATTAGAATTTACGGCTTTGCTCATGAAAATAATTAGGTTAATTCATGGGAATTGCCTATGTTATCTGGATTAATTTTATACTGCCCTTTCATTTTAATTAATCTTATTCTCTATAGAAAAGGGTAACTAAATCTAGGTTTAAATAATACTATAAATATTTGTCAATAAAACTATGGTTGAAATCAGTTTAATCACATAAAACTATAGTGTAAAGTATTAAAGTATAATAAATATAGACCTGATATATATGTATAAATACGTGGATTTTTTTATTTATACTCGTACGTACCTAAAGACAATAATATCATTACATAGTATAAAACAAAGTCCCCTACCGTGTCTGTCTGTTCGCGATAAACTCAAAAACTGCCGAACGGATTTTCATGCGGTTTTCATCAGTGGAAGGTGAGGTAGGGTGATTCATGAGGAACGTTTTGGTATATAATTTGTCAAGGATTTTTTCATAATCAGGGCGGGACAACGTCTGCCGGGCCCGCTAGTATTATATCAATAAGGGATTTAATTGTGTAAAAAAAGTGAAAATATATTGCTAGAGTTCTGTAATTTCTCATTTAGTGTCGTATTAAAAAACAGAGTATCTACAGTTTCTCCCTATGGAAGAAGATACAGCCAATTGCTAATCCGTAATAACTGAAGAGAGAGAGAGAGAGAAGATGAATACGAGATAATAAAACCAAAAGATGATCAAATTTACAGTATCCTCTTATCTAGACAAGCTTTAAATTATATAAAATCTCTCTCTCATTCTAAGAGAAGGATGGGTTATCACCTACTTATTTATTCGTGAATCTTAACAAAAATGAAATGTTAATTTAGTAGATCTTCTTAGAGAAGAAACTTCAAAGTTTATGCTTACTGATTCGAGATTGTGGAATATATTGTGTCAAAATTAAAGTAGATTATACTAAAGTTAAAACACATGAGTAAATTTAAAGTAAACAATGTCGCGGATAAAACGTCTCATAATATCCTTATATATATTTTTCTTCTATACATATAATAAAAACGTAAATCTATCGTGTCTGTACTTTTTAGATTATTATGAATAAAAATTATTGGAGATGTCATGGAATAAGCAATAAAATACAGTTCAATCATTTTTAGAAATGTCTGTTTACTTTATCAAAAATTATTGCAATGTTAATGAAAACGTGACTTAATTACGAGAGAATAGTAGATAAGTAAATGGACTTAATACATTCAGATGATTTTATTAATCACTGTTTTTATACATTAGGTTCCACGCGGACCGAGTCGCGGGCACAGCTAGTGCTTATATGTATATTTATACACAATTATTATATATATACTTATGTAAATACTACTCACATAAAGTTACCTAGTTATGATATAATCATTTGTTCAAAAAAATTTTGAATTTTGTTATTCGAAAAAATAATATTATACGAACTTTTAGCAATTGTAAGAGTAATATTTGTTATAAATCAAGTGCGCTTGAGGCTTCACCCACGCAATCTACAGTAAAACGATGATAGCTTAGTTTGGACACGGCATCGATCGACGTAGGATAGAAACCTTACAAAAGTCACAAGTACAAGAGTCAAAGTTTTCGGTAGAGAAAAACATCGTTGATCGTGATGAGACCATAGCCTGGTGGTAGGGCTTCTTCTTAATCCGCCTATCTAGCTACCCTTCTCAAATTAAAAACCTAGCGCCTTGCATATGTTGGAGTATTCTGACAGTTGCAATAGGTTTAACATGTTTACTTTAGACCATATCATTATTTAGCATCAGATGATATTGTGGTCAAACGACATTATTTATGATTTTCTTGGTGAGTTTTTATCGTGAACGCAGTATTTTAGCAGTGATGCATGTTCAAACAAAAAGACAGATAGACATACAGTCATTTCTAAAAAAATATTTTATTACTTATTCCAAGACTTCCAATTTTTTCCACAAAAATCTAAAAAGTACAGACACGTTAGATTTACATTCTTATTATATGTATAGACTAGCGGGCCCGATGGACGTTGTTCCGCCTTGATAATAAAAATCTCCGGCACTCTCACTGACCGAACGAAACGCAATAATGCAAGCAATATTACTTCACGTCGGTTTTCTGTGGGTCGGGTTGTACTACCCCGGGCGAGACGACACATTTATGCTGAAATCAGAGAATAGCTTCAGCGTGGCTCTACCACCTACAAACAATGTGGTCTAAAATGGTAAACTCGCTAAGCCTAAATGGGACTGGCACTCAAGTTTAGACGCTGGAACACACCCATAAGCACTTGGTGACAGATTTACAACTTGAGGGTGGTAAATAACCAGGTGTGCTTAGAAATTCATTATGCTATAATTTCTTCATATTTTTCCGTTCAGCGAAATCCCCGGGTCATTTGCATGGACTTGAAACTACGTTAACCGACTTAGTATCCAAACGCGCTAACCACTGAGAGATGATTGCTCAAAAGAAGATTTAATAGAGTGTTATCTAGTCTACATATATTAATGACGCTTTCCAAAAGGGTTACGAATAACAATAAAATTTAATAGAAGTAACTTAAAGTCGGTACAGTAGCGGTTGTGACATAATAACACCAAAAGGAAAACACTAAAACATAAAATCGTTTTTGTGAAAAGAGATAGGTTCCAGCCAGTTCCTATATAAGAATATATACAAGTATTCGATAATTGAGAAATACGTAAGCGAGATCACAAAGCTTTAACGATTCCGTCTACAATTAAAAAAGAAAATACTGCAGACAATGGTGCTGCATAGAGACGTCAAGTATCACTTGTTTGCGGATCGTGTTCTATCTTGTTTATGTGGTGCAAGCGACGAGCATCATCGGTACTAGTTCTCTCTTCATACTGAACAATTCGAATGAACCTATGACGTAGGTAATTAATATTTCGCGAATATTCCATAGTAATTTTCTTATAGGATATTATATTTTATTTATTGGCAAGGATTTATGTAGTCTTCTGTTGTCCTATAAAGTAAATTGGATTGTGACGATATAAAACTGTCCAATTTTCATATAATTTATAATTAGATCGTTGTTAGTAGGTTAATCAAGAGTTATAAAAAACTAAATTCAACCTACTCCAGTCACTGAGAAATATTTTGTATTAAAAGGTATTTTATAATGTTCTTTAAATCTATAGAGTTCTGTAATAAGATAATCGCTGTCTTCCAATGCTTCAATGACTTGGGTATCATTTTTGGAAAATGAGCTCAGTTACCCAAAAGCAAAATCATATTACACTAAATTTAGCTTAGCTGTATGTGGTAGAACCACGATGAAGCTATTAGTGCTTTCAGCATTAATGAGTCGGCTTGCCCGGGGTACTACCACCCTCTTATAGAAAATAACAGTAAAAGTAACAGTGCCCGCATTGTTGCGTTTCGCTCGGTCAGTGAGAGCGCCGGAGACCCACGTCCCCTCTCCTCTCCCCTCCCCATCCCCCCAAACACAGGCTGGCAACGCACTTGCGACTCCCCTGACACTGGTGTGGTAGTGATCACTTAACATCAGGTGACCCACCTGTTCGTTTGCCTCGTGTGATATAATACAATATTATAAATACGTATGTGAGATTTTTCGTTACGCTTCTAAGCCTTAATTACTCAACCTATAATAATGAAACTTTCTGTATCTATATTCTATACTAATATTATAAATAGGGTTTGTTTGGTTAAACGCGCTAATCTCAGGAACTACTGGTACGATTTGAAAAATTCTTTCAGTGTTATATAGCCCATTTACCGAGAAAGGCTATATATAGGCTATATATCATCACGTTACGGCCAATAAGAGCGTAGCACCAATTAAGAATGTTTCAAAATCGGGGTTTCCTTTTGAGAGCTTTCGCTGCGTATTAGCGTTAGCCCGAAGTAACTATTCCCGGGCGAAGTCGCGGGAACAGCTAGTGCATTATAAAAGTTACTAAAAAAAAATATCCTGGGATCTCCTTAAGTTGGAACCACATAAACGCGAACAAAATCGTGGGCAAAAATTACTAGTAAAATATATTACAGTTTTTGAAAGCCGTTATTCTAACAAGTATGAATGTATCACCCAAAATAATAAGAAATATCCTACTCTTATACTCAAATCACAATGAATTATTCAGAGATACTTTTCTGGTACGTTTCCAGTGAACAGTCGGTTTTATTGGTTGTCGAGACAACCCTTGTGAGTTTGTGGACGCTAAATGAGGCGTATGGGTACCGTAGTTATTATTCGAGTGGACTGTTCCAAACAATAGTATCTGGATATTTGTTTTGTGCTTTCGTATGGAAATATAATCCTACTATTTCACTACTTGATTCTATTATTTTGATTGTGAATATTGTCTGTCTAACAGCACTTAAGTTACAGAAGGGTAATCTTGAATAATTAATAAGTCCGTCATTATTCAATATATTTTAGTTTATCATTAGAATACAAAATCCCTTTTTCCTTTCAGAGTTAGAAAAAATGATTTTACGCCTGATAAATATTATTTTATCCGTAATTGGACCACATTACGTTAGTTATTTGAGCATTAGAATTAGCTGATACCCGCGAATTTGTTGCGTCTTTTAATATTTTAATAGTATATTTTACGTCCAGGGAACAAAAAAAACTTGAAGGCATTAATATACTGTGTTTAAAAAATTATTTGTAAACAATGTTACCACTTTACTTTCCCTCTCTTACGGATGCGCACTGCACCGCTTGCCCATTTATACGTCGTTGAACGTGTAGTGGTTATAAAAGCCGTAGCTTTAGGTGAAGGAAGACATCATGACGAAACCATAGCATGGTGGTGGGCTTTGTCTAAGTCGGCCTGTTACCACCCTAAATTTGAAAATCAATTACTAAGCAATAATATGTGTGTTCCTCCAACTGCACTTGAGGGCCAATCCCTCTCTCTCAAGTTTCGCGTATATACCGTGTTAGACCACATCGTTATTAAACAACAGATGTTATTGTGGTCATACACTAAAACTTATAGTGTATTAAAAAAAACAAATATAATACATACAATTATAAATGCCACAGAATTCTGACACAGCTTACTGAATAATAAACCTCTTTGTGTGGCTCTATTTCTCTGATATAATATTTTATTTTTTTAAGTCAACTCGTCAGTGATGGAGCGCATCCCGAGTAAAACATTTCCTTAAGTGCGGCGATTATTCGCAGGCATATCGAATTTGGGCACGAGACAAAAACTGAAAACGATTACAATCTTTGCCTCAAAATCAAAATAATAACATAATTATATACTTAATATTTAAGTACATTTCCTTACTTTGTTCAACTCTGAGTTTTAATATAGTGGGTATAATTTAAATCAACATTTTACATTGGAATCTTCTCACCGCTACTCCGTGAAAATTTAATTTTCTGATAAAGTCGTATCTTTGGCGTCTTAGGTGAAAATCTTTAAGAATCGGCGTCACTAATGAAAATTACAACGATTCGTATTGAAGGTAAAGTGCAAACGCCATCAAATGAGTCGGAACGAGAACGGCAACGTGCCGATAATTCAGCTCGGAGCGTTCTCACTGACTCGACGAAATCTATTCTCTCGACGCAGTCAGATTCTCTTTGTAGATAATATCTACAGTGTTATTAAATAATATGATAATTTTCATTCGTTTACAGGAGCCACGTTTTTGTGTAAATTAAGTAATTTAATTTATTCATTTAAATTATATTATTATCATTATTATAGAGCTAGTTTTTTATAAAAAAATCCCATGAATCTTTATTATAATATTAGCTTCTGCCCGCGATTTCGTCCGCGTGGAATAGTTATCGCTTAGCCAGCACACGCAGCGGAAGTTCTCAAAAGGAAAAAAAAACGATTTTAAAACTCCGTACCTATTGGTCTTAGCGTGATATATATATAGTAGGGTAGTTCATTTCCGCAAACATTTTTTTTTTCGTTGCTCATGAAAAATATTAATCTACATATAGAAAAAAAAATTCTCACCAAGTTTGAGCTCCTTATATTAATTTTAAGTACTTACAATTTAAGTTTAAAGTTTTACCATTCAAAATGCATGTAAAAAATCTTTTTTTTTTCAAATTTCTAATGCTTACCCGGCGTTTACAATATTGCAAATCGGTTTGATGGAACTTTATGTTATATATATAGCCTATAAGCCTTCCTCGATAAACACTGAATTTTTTTTTATCGGACCGGTAGTTCCCGATGTTAGTACATTCAAGCAAACAAACTCTTCAACTTTATAATATTAGAATATATGTAGACTATTTCGTATTAGATACTATGCTTAGTCTAAAATAGAAAATCATTTTGAATATAAAGTGGCATATGTGACAGCTGATAATACTATTCATAGAATTGAGAAACGCATCAGTTGTCACGATTTTTTTGTAATCATACTAGATATTTATTCGTCGTGTAAATCTGATGCGACGAACACAGAAATGTGTTTTGTGCACTCGTTACAAATTCACAGACAACGCTGTTCCGGCGTTCAAACGTTTCCGATCGTAAAAGAAAACTAAATAGACGCGAATGCCGAATTCACATTGTTAAAGAGATTCACAGAGTGCAAATCGACCTGCCGTGATCCTATTAGGTTGTTACATAGAACGTTCTAACATTTGTTTGCACCTTTTTACTTGGAGAAGTTACTGGTATTGACACATTTTGTAATTAATTTTAGGTGTATGTAAATTTATGAGAATCGCTAATACTGAAATGAATTTCTTTTATATAATTTTAAATTCATTATTTGTGTATATTTTTGTATACTTTCTTTGAGTTTAACGCAATAGGTATTCCTGTTATGTATAATAAATGTATCTTACTAACTTCCCGCCTCATCTGTGCACAAATGTATTATCGAAGAAAATAAGTCAAAATTGTTCATTTGCAGTACAAAGATAAAATGAAAAATAAATGACAATTGAACGTAAATCTGTCAATATTAGTGAAGACTTCGGTACTATCTTTTATTTTATTTAAATATCACAGATTTTTAAATCCAAATTGTTCACTTTTTCGTTACTTTTTTCAAACACTTTCTTTCCTACAAACCTCGGCCTGATACTAAAAAGGACAAAATAAGAAATAATTGGTCAAGTAAGTGCAGCCGATCAGAAGTGATGCGATTATAAACGTTAGGAAATTGATTTTTATTTATATAAATTTACGTACATTTAAAAACATTGCTACATAAAGTCCTTGGGAAGTTTGGAACAGTTACGTAACTCATAAATAAATTTTTCCAAGAACACGCACAGTAAAGCTGTTAGTTATTACAAGCTTAAGGCTAGTTTTTATAAGGTGTTTCTTCCATTAAATAAATGTTCACCGAAAATTAAGTTCATGACCGAACTGGATTTTCTATCACGAGTAAATTCTACGTAATACGTTTTTATGATTCTCATAATATTACTGGTCTGAATGCGAAGTTATTGGTCTTATTCGAGATTGCAAATAATAAGCGCATAGCGCTGGATTCTGTGTTAAGGGTTTTATTTTGGATTTATGTTTAATGGTTTAGTAGGAATAACGAGTGTACCGCATTGCGGTATGTTCGGCGTTGAACATAATCTCTGTCCTGTCATCGCATACATTCTTGTTATACGATTATTGCGTACGTAGTTTTCTATGGATGTCTCAACGTTAGGATAAGGGAAATGAATACGCAACGCGTGTATCGTAACTAATCTCTTATGCGTCATCTATAGTCTAGGTCTCTATAAGAAACGATACTTTTTATGTAAATTCTAATTGGCAACCTTTATGTGTCTGACAAAAGGTGGTGGGGGTAAACACTATGTCGGGTAGAGTGTTGAAAACACCAATGCTCGTCCGATCAACTAAGTTAAGCAACGTCGGACGCGATCAGGACTTGGATGGGTGACCTCCTGGGAACACCGCGTAACGGTGGCTTTTTGTTGTAATATTAATTTAAATGTTTCTCTGTAATACAAACGTTTCATCTCCATCATGTGCATTTATACAGCACCCTATTTTTTATTCTAATAATATGTTTAAAATAAAATTAAAAAATAACAGATAATTATTATCGGCTTGAAAATATGTTATTTTACATTTCAGTTGATATCTCTATAAATGAAATAATAGAGCTTGGATAGATTTTGATATATATTTTTAATTTATTACTTAGACACTTGGTTCTTATCTTAAATATCACGATATCTTCATTTAATCTAAAGTTATTCATGTTTTAAGAAACTACGATTTTTATAAGAACTACAAAAGACTACATAAATCTTGTAAGCAAAATACACTTTTGTTTTCATTTTTTAATTTCTTTTTCTGTACATAAGATTTGTTATTAAAATTATAAATAACGCAGACGAAGTTGCGAGTTTATAATATATTTGAATAACATCACTCCTACATGCATTTCTCACATAATCATTTTATGAATTCACAAATGGCTCTATTAAAAGAATGCATTAGGTAGTTTTTTATATGTTTAATTATATAAACTTATGATAATTCGACTAGAGTGATTGACCAGACAATGTAACTGGCTTTAGATTAAAAGGGTCGTCTGAGTTATTGCGAGATCCTAAACGCCAAGTAGCCTCTTTTATTGCTATTATTGGAGAGACAATAAAGCAGTAAAACTTATTGGACAATCGAAAATCTATATCTTATTTCTATAGTGCATCGGTCCACATATCTTACTTATCTGAGAAAATATTACTCTGGGTCGGGTTGTAGGAAATAAGAAACTCTAAACGTTGTAGTCCTAGTAAAATATAGAGTATTATCTAGTTAATATTTTCTTTATTTTATTGTACAATTCTTTTATTCAATTACAGTAGTTTTTAACACATAATCAGGTTTATGTAAAGAAGAAACGATGTTTCAGTAACTGTTCTTATTTAACTAATAATAAATAAATATTTGTTTTTTATATCATTGGAGGCAAACGAACAAGTGGGACACTTGATGTTAAGTGATCACCATCGTCTATAGATACTAGCAACACCAGGGGAGTCGCAAGTGTGTTGCCAACCTGTATTTGGGGGCAAGGGGAGGAGGAGAGATGGTCTTCCAGCGCTCTCACTGACCGAACCAAACGCAACAATGCAAGCACAAGTAACACTTCACGTCGGTGTTTCTGTGGGTCGAGTGGTACTACCCCGTGTGAACCGACCCATTCATGCTAAAACCAGTAATAGTTACAGCGTGGTTCTACCGCCTAGATATTAATGTGTATTTTAAAATTATATATTTATCATGACTTATTTTAATTCTACCTAAAAAGTTTTGTTTCAATAATATTAACGTATGTACTCGTTAATATGTGCATTGAGTCATTTTTTAATCGTGTAAAAAAGAGATTTTATATCTTCGAAAACGTATAATCACTAAGAATGGTAATATCCAATACGAAATAGATATTAGAGTTATTGAGGTATATATGCTTGGTACACATATATATCTCACTACCTTATATATGTATGAATATGTAGCTTAGCTTAGGTTAGCTCAATTAGGTCGCGAATTGCATGAACTAGGCAACAGCACAAGCCGAGGTGTGCCGTGCACCTTTGAGCTAGTTGTCTAAATTAAATCGGCTGAGTACCTTAAGCGCTCCCCTTAGTAGTCCGGTGAAGCTGTTAAGTCCTTGTTAGGCCAATAGCGTAGTAAGTTCGAAAAAAAAAACTAAGAGTTCAACGGATAGAACTGCTTTTATAAATGTAGATAAAATATTAAATGAAACTTGGAGCTTGTGATTATGACATATTACGTCAATACCTTTATTAGCTTTACGATAGAAAAGCCTAGGGATTACAAGTATCGTTTTTGATTATATTGTATTGTACCACGAATCGACAAAATGATATTTGTACATTTTTGGAATCACCCTTTTATGCTCGAATATCGTATTTCGGAGGTAATGGTGCGTGAATGATATTCCTGCTTCTTACACCTACTTTGTGTGCCGAGTATTGTTACTGTATAATATATTATGTACCTACTACATGTTCACCGAGATATTGCTCGGGTTTGAATTTCAAAATATTGAATTGCAGTCTTCACAGTTTGATAAATTTAAACAAGTTCCATATTCCACTATTGCGTAGGTAGTCGACCACTCGTATAGCCATGTGGTATGTCAGTTCCAGACATAGGGAATTACAGTTCGGCATTTCTCGGTTTTTGTCGGAGTGGCAACTTAACTTGTCCCCTGATACCGCATCCCGCACCGTGCTACACAGGTCGCCCGCAAAATTATTCGTTGTACTTTAGCGTATTTTCGGACTTACTCTTTGGATGGTAATTGTTTTACAAGGGCCCGTAGCGTGATTTTATTATAAATGTAGCTTTGTATGATGAATATCATTATTTTAAAGACATTTTAGAGACCTACATCTTCCTTAAATGCGAATTCAATAATTATAAATATATTTGAATAACTATTTAGTTTTGTCCCCGAAGACATACATTTGCAGAGTATTTTGAGAGCATTAAATACGGTGAGCCGCCGCTATTTATATACTGGCGATTGAGAATAGAATATATTTAATATAGAGAATATGAAATATCAAAAAGACGATTACAGAATTTGGGTTGTCATAAAATTGATATCGATTAGTCATTGACATTAGGAGATACTTCGAGTCTGCCGAGTGCCGAGCTAACTGCTTATACCTCATACATATATATGGTTATATCATGAAGCAAGACATTAATAAGACAATTTATGGCAGTTTGATTTGACAAAGTGACGAAGTCACCTGCAAAACGGTTTTCCCTAAAATGATATTGGCTTCTAGTATTTTAGGACTCCTGAAGTTTTTCTCGACGTATATTCAAGATTAATTATTTAAATTAGGATTAAATTAGAAAAATTAGATCTCTTTTATTAATGTAGACAGTAGTAAATAGTTGACCTCTAAATTAGCCCATTATTAAGAGACTACTAAGCCGCTGGAGCTATCAAGAGTCCAGTCTACTTATGCCCGGGCTCAATAATGCAGCGAAATTCGAAGCTAGTCACTTACAGGTCAATTGGAAAATTTGTGCGCTGTGCGACTAATTTACAGAAATAGGTGGAATTATATTATTACTTTTCCACGGATTGCTGGTATGCGAATTAACCTATCCCCAGAAATTTGTATGCGTAAATATTTGAAAATGGATAATGTAACATATAATAACAAAAGATGTACGACGCTGATTATAATTGACAGTAACATGACATATAATTATAATATCACAAGCTATAAACCATATATTAAATTATCTTTTATTGAGAATCTTGAGATTATTATTTTATAAATTAATTTTCCACGTTTTTCAAAATTAATCACTTGAAATATAAACCCTTTTTTATAAATAAATAAATATACCACGATGGTGGCAAAAGGTGTAATACTCGAGATGCGCGTTACAAATGTTTTAAAAATAAATAAAATAAATAAATAAAACCTGTTTACTTCTCTCTTGAAGAATGCCATGCTGTAGTCTCCTAGAAAGCTCTCAGCTGGAAGCTCATTCCACAACAGAAGCCTTCGTGAGAGGAAATTCCACTAAAACGGGGCCGTCTGCGTCCATTTCGGTTCCAAGGTGTAAGGCTGAATTCCTTTCTAATGACGAACGGTGCGATTAAGGAGAATAGCTACAGACATAATATTAAATAATTCTTCGGAACATAGCCCATTTTATAAAAGGCACACATAAAGAGGCGTCATCTCCCCTTAGACTTTATGGTTCAATATCGTTTGTGACTTTGATATAGTTTGAGTCGAATCATATTATTTCATATTTATAGTAATCTGTAGGTATTACCGTATAACAAGTATTATCGTAAATACTTTTGTGTACACGTCGCTTGTTCAGAAAATGACTTTTTGTTTTATGTAATGATTAATAACAGACCAGATATATTTAAAAAAATATATATCTGTGAACTCTTAAAATCTTTCATATACGTTTTTAATTCTTTGTTTTAAAGTACTATGATATTCTCAGAACGTAGATATTTCATCTAAGTTAATTTTGTGTGAACTTTGTAGTGCAAAAGTTATTAAGATTTTAATAATACGATATCACGAGTATACTTTCAGCTTTACAACCAGGTTTTAACATTATACATTAACTTCATTAAAGCTGTGTATAGTACAGCGTATGTATAGTCTAAGTTATATACATTGTATGCTCGCTTCGGAATATGTTAAAAGTGTGTAAATATATAAGAGTTTTCAGCAAGGGGTGAAATAATGTTCCTCTTGTGTCTCGTATGTTGATACTGTCAATGTAAAAATGAATGGACCTAATTGTTTATAGCATGCGTGTGTATCAATATTAGAGAGCAAATATGATGTACCTCGAACCTTACTACACTGATTATTAATAAACATGCCTCGTCCTTCGCAGATGAACTCTTGTCTAAAAGTAAACGTTTAAAATAGGTACGGTGTTGGTGGTTAAACATGAATTATTTGAAACGAAACTTCTTTACTTGTGGTATGATATGTCTATTAGTATTTGTTTTGATATTATTATTTTATGTGTTAAATGTGACCACATGTCACATTTTAGAATACTGCGAGTGTCTAACCTTTCACCTGGTATATAAGAAGATAAAAGATATGGGTGTGTGTCTGTATGGTCGTAATGAGAGTAATTATTTTAAAGCTTAGAGGTTTGTAAGAACAACACATAAGTGAAGTATTTGATAAATTTAAAACTTTTATGTTATATCAAAATCAAAAACACTTTATTCAATTTATGCCCTAAGAAGGCACTTATGAATGTCAAAACTACCACCGGTTCGGAAAACAACCCAGTCATCGAAAAGAACCGGCAAGAAACTCGATCTGGTTTATCTTTTTAACAAATATATATGATATTTAGAGTATATTAGGTAAACACACACACACACAAGTTTTTAATGGAAAGTTAATTCCAGACATCACCATCGTTCACATATTGATCCACTCTATAAATAGCCTTTTGACAACAAAACCCGCTTGACATGGCGCTTAAATTCGCAATCCGGCAAATCGGCAATATCCTTCGGGACTTTGTTGTAAAGTCTAACACTATTTCCCAAAAAACTGTTATTGGTTTTACTAAGTCTAAAACGTGGGACAAGCAGTTTGTTACAGTTTCTAGTATTTAGATTACACTGTTTTTTTTTTATGAAATCCAACTTTTCAAGGTTCTTATGGACATACATTAAATTACCAAGAATGTATTGGGAGGGCAGAGTTAAGATACCATACTCCTTGAACTTGGTCTTTAAGGATTCGCGAGGTCTCATATTGAAAATTGCTCGAACTGCCCGTTTTTGTAACAAAAATATGGTGTCTACCTCAGCTGCTGTCCCCCACAACAGAATGCCATAAAACATTAAGCTATGCTATATGGTAAGGAAGGTTCATGTCTTGCACCGCTTATCGTAATTTCTTAACTCATCACTACCAAACAAGTATGATTCCATTTCTATGGGATAAAGGACTTTGATATTTGTATTTTAGTATATTTATTCTTGCATCGAATTTTGACCGATCTTTCTTGAACACCAAGTCCACAGGGATTGCCTCTTGTATTACAATTAAATAAATCAGTCAGTGCTAAAATATATCTGCACGAATGCAGAACACTATGATATTAAGGTGTGTATATACAAATATATATTTTAACGCAAATTATACTTCAAGAGCGTTCTGGAAGGTTATTGAACTTCTTGAACTATGAAAATATGTTATGACGAAAGTTATTATAATAGGTTGCAAGCAGAATAACACAACCATAAAGTGTCCCTATACAAACATTTCAAGAATCTCATTTAAAGTTCAACATACTTCAAAAGTCACAGTAAAGTGTGCATATTCACATAACTTTAGCTACTCACGTAAGGCAAAACGGGTGTCTGAAGTTTTGTGGCTTTAAATACTGCAGTATTAAACTGTGCGGTTCTGTTTACTGTGTAATTGCATTTAGACTATTTGTAAATGCTTCCCTTAATTGTTATTGTATACGGTATATGTGTGTTACAATAGTGTTTACAAGTTAATTACGCAAGGCCCGTTTAATAGGTGTTTTTTTTATTACTTTTTAAAGAAGAAAATAAGATTAATCTTTTTTTTTTAGAGTACTACCATTTAATGAAAAAAATAATTGCAAATGACTACTGAACGTCAATCTATGTCAATGTCAATATTTAATATTTGAAGATTACCTGTGCTCGCGAATCCATCCACGTGGAATCTAATATAAGTAAAAAACAGTGACTAATAAAATCATCCGAATGTATTAAGTCCATTTACTTAATTACATTTCTCTCGTACTTAAGTCGCGTCGTCATTAAAATTACAATAACTTTTGATAGAGTTAACCGATTTTAATGAAACTAAGACTGAAAGTCACTCGAGGATATGCTTTATGATTTTCGATTTTCGTGAGCGCAGTACTTTAACAGTGATGCGTTTGCAAATAAATAGACAGACATTTCTAAAAATGTATTTTATTACTTATTCTAAGACACCTGCAACTTTTTTTTTCACATAAATCTACAAAATACAGACACGTTAGATTTACATTATTATTATATGTATAGATCTACCTTACTATATCGTCTTCTGTTTCACTCACTTACTTTTTATATGGACATTTTGTAACCTGAATTTTTCACTTTTCCGACCCAATTTTCATTTAATTTACATACATTAGGCAATTGATTTTTATTTATTAATAATATTATATATATGCTAGCGGGCCTGGCGGACGTTATCCCGCTTTGATAATAAAAAAAATTCAACCGCAGCGCCACCTACCGGGCCCAATTGTAAATTTAAACCATTCTCGGATTCACTCGAACACTCACACAAAATTTCATCAAAATCGGTCCAGCTGTTTAGGAGGAGTTAAGTGACATGCACACGTACAGAAGAAATTTATATATAAAGATATATGTGTATATCCAGTGTCATGCATGATGTTTGTCTATGATGAACTCCAAAACAAATCAACGAATCTTCATGAAAGGTAACACTTATGTATAAATTCCAACTTGAGAGATAATTTATATTTCGATTAATGGCATAAAATATTTTAATTACAAATTAAATGATTGTCAATATTTATTATTATTATTAATTTTTCTCAGTCTCGAATAAATGGCGCTTTATATTAAGCCTGTTGACAGAAAACTGTAGAACCGACTGTTATAGATATCTCATAGATGGCGCCACGTTTTAATTTTGAATTTCTTTTTCAATTTTAGTTCCTCATGTAATAACTGAGCCACGGCAACGCGTGGGCGGGTCAGATAGTTGTATATAAATTAGTAATATTTAACTAAAGCTAAAATGTAGCTACTACTCGAAGCGTGAGACTACAACCAATAGAGCTATTAACCTTAGTAATGCTAAAGAGCACCTACCGCAATTTACAAACGTGAAACTAATAGTCGTGTGTTTAAATTTTGCTGGATTGTAGTCACCATTAGTGCGTTGGAATCGTTGCGCTATGTGGAATCTTTTCAAATAATTTGTATTGTTAAGTGTTGTTTGTATCAGTACTCTTGTGTTGCAGTTATCTTATTAGTATATAATTAATTAAATTGTTAGAGTAAGTAGAAAAATAATTTACACTGTGTTTGAGATATAAGTTGCAATTTATTATGTAATTTAAATTATACTGTGTACTTGGGATCAGGGGAGTAAACTCATATGGGAAAGCTCACTGACAAGTGCGATAAATTTGTTTACGTTGCCCAATACTTAAAAAAAATAATTTCTCAGTCTGTTATTAGTTACATAATTAATACATGGAATAGAAATAAAATCAAGAGTTCGACTAATCGAGCTCTTAATATTGGACTTGCGTGACTGGAATGAAAAAAGTGTCATTAACAGGCACCACGTTCAGTAGGAAGTAATGGATTATCGTCGCTTTGTTTGTTAATGTTGACTAAAATACAAGTATTATGTGTTATTTCAAATATAGACTTAGGAATAAATTATTGCCATGGAAAAACATTTGTTTTATACATGTGTAACATTTTTAGATTACGGTCATTTTATTCTATACACGTTTTATTTAGCATTTGAGGAATATATTTTCATATTAAATGACAACGCAATAACCTAGAACGGGACTAAATCATAAATGGAGTGACCAGGCTACAACACGTCCAGATATCTGTATATATTAGACAGGAAGGCGTTACATACAGTCCAAATTTTGTTTTGTAGTTTATATGATACGATTTTATTACGGAACAAGTATGTATACGCCAATATTTGATGCAGTAGCAATATGCAGCTGACAGCAGCTATCACGGTTCATTTACTCGTCAAGTGTTGGAGCACCAACATTTCGTTTGTGAAGAAACAGTTACGCGAGGAAATCGATTATAATCGCTGTATTTTTTAAGTATGTGACAACCTGACTCAATTGCGGTAGATCTCAACAGATGTTGGAGGAGTTCAAGGTACATATGGGCATTGTATTTCCTATAGTCCAAAAATGAGTGTTGAAAATCCAAATCATATTGTTATTTTACCCATAGTAGCCAGGTTACCAGTTCCTTCGGTACAGTGCAAAGGCTACAGTCTACGATCTCTGCTTCGTAACGCATTTATTATATAAACTTCGAGACCTAATAATTAGACTGAACATAGATAGCCTATTGTTAATTTGACTCCAAGATTATATTGTTATTAAAAAGACTGGAGTGCTAGCGGTAGATGGAATAGACAATGCCCCATTAAATTTCGTTATCAGTGGAAAAGTCTTAAGCAGATGGATATATTCCAGGTACTCTGTAAGCTGTATTACATCTAAAGGCGACCTTGATTCACAAATTAACAGTACAATTAGTTTTTATATGGCACTCTTTGATAAACTCCGAGCAAGTATGTTTTACTCCCATAATATTACATACTAAGCACCAATATTGGGGTGTATATGGTAATAGTTTTGCCTCATAACTTGTAGTCGTCAGAGACATAGTAGCTGTATCGTACATACGCACGCTGAATCGATTTTATCTAAAATGTCTCCATAATATTATGATCATAAAGTGATTTGATCGTGTCTGCTCCAATGCTGTCGTACGATGAGTTAATGTTCTCGGGATGGAAGCATAACTGATACGACACCAGCTTCGTGTATGCGAGCATCTATCTCGAATATCTGATAGGAGAATAGTGAAGCGCTCTTGTAAATTCTGCTGTACAAAAGTGGACGACAATTTTTATGTGTTAAATATGTCCAATTGAGATACATGTGATGCTACACTGGATATTCTCACTGGGAGTCATTCAGTCAGAATCAAAATAAATGGAGGTAATTTGACCAAAATAAAGTAAGCGTGTTCAAGAATCAAAGAATACTTGAAGAACATTATAAGTATAAACCCCTTCATAATAAACAACCCTCTACAACTAATATTATAAATGCGAATGCTAGTTTTTTATTGTTTGTTACACTTTGATCCCTTAACTACTTGGCCTATCATTATGACATTTTGCATTGAAGTTGTTAAGAGTACAAAAAATAACATAGAGTACGTTTATGCAGAAAAAAGTACTATTATACTAAATCAACATTAAGGCGTACTAACAAGTCGCGGACAAAAGCTAATAGAATATAATTCGTTACCGGTATCCTGACATGCATTTATTGCGCTCAAAGATTCACAGCTAACACTGGGTAGTGAGTACATTGGTTATTTATGGGCCAAATATACCAGCTCCTGAGTTGATCAATTTAGCATATGATTATATGTAATTTTAACACGATTTCTTTCTTCACGGAAACCTGAAGCTCGTTGCAGGATTTGAACACATCGATACACGCAACGCCTAGCTCTGAACCATGAATACTTTAAGAAATAATTTAAAAAAAATATTGTCTTTTAAATTTACATAACGAATAAAGTAAAACTCTATTATTAGAATAATTGTATTCAAGTACAATCGAGAGGTTAATACTGTCATATGTTTTTATTTCTATATTATACATTTGAAGATAAATATGCAGTAAAATCCTACCACATTTGTTGCAGTATCGTCAGGTTATATCTCGTCAAAAGCTATAACACGTACGATAATATTTCACCTGTGTAAACCGCAACGTTATTTTCCACTTGTTACGTGACTCCCGAGGACCGGGATGCTTTAACTCAATAACGTGCTAACACTGTCCCACTGGGCTGTTAAGACAGATTTATGTCTCACTCAAAAATACTGTGTAATAATATTGTCAAGTATTCTCTCTCTGCGATGTGGCGGATGGTTGTCGTAACTCCCTTTACTTTTAAATTAAATTCAGAAGAAAGTACGCGATTTGTAAGAAATATTTGTTTATTATATATATATTTAGATACATTTATAGGATTTATTTACTTTTATATACAGGTTGTCTGGTAATTCATGGATAACCTTGAAATGGTTTATAGTAGAACTTATAGCCGTACAGAAAAAAAATGGAAAATAAATTTATCTTATCTAGTTCCTAAGATATGATTTTTTTTTGTAAAATTCTACAATTTTTTTATATTCTTATACACTACAACCGCAAATTACTGAATTCTATCGGTTTTTTGTTATTCTATTATCATATAATAACTATCCCAATATATCTACAGTAAATTGTATGAGTAGTTATTGTACTTATAAAAAAAATGTGTAAAATTTGCAAAAATATTTTATTTTCATAAAATTTAAGCACCTGGTGTATAATAAATAGGTATGAAGACATCAGTGGCCAAAAATTTTAAAATAATGTCCGTTTTAATTAAATTTTATAATGGTACCATTCATCAATGTAGCTTATGTAGATAGTGAATTATTACTGCCAAAGTGAAAAAGCAGAAAATTTCACTAAATAACAAAATATTTAATATTCGTAGTATTCTTTAAATGAAATATGAATGTTTCATTTAAAATGAATGAAATATAAATAACTGAAACTATAATTGATTTCAAAATTAGATTTTCCATTGTTTTACTTTTTAAATTCAGTCCTTATGACTACGTCGACTATTTTAAGACAACTTTGTATATTAGTATATAAGTTCAATAAACACGTTAGTCAGGTTTAACATTATGACTTTGTAATAAAATCTACACAAATAAAGACTTGTTAGAATGTGGTCGGGGACAATGAAAATCCTAAATATTATTAAACATCAAATGAATAATTAAGTATTCGAAATTATCCTTAGGCAAGGCGCAGTAACATAGACAAAGGACGATATAATTCGCTAGAGAGGTACCTTAAAATAATAAAGGCATTTAGAATTTTGCGTTAAGCTTTCTCCCACTGCCAAATGTTTCCAACTCGACTTACAAGTTTAATTTGCTGGGATCCGTCTTAATTCAACAGCTATTAAGACTCTCAAGGCGTGTATAATATGTCAGGTGCTTCCGAGTTAATATTGTTGTTAGTTTTCTTTAACCTTTGTTGGTATTTTGTTGTTAGGTAATCACACAACTCCTCGAGTAGGCACTCATTAAATAAGATTTACTTTGTTTCTTTCGGTTGTAATTATTAGTCTGCTGAATCAGAAAATTATTATAAGGCATTTCTCTCGTGTAAAAAGTTACATAAAAGCTTTTACGTTATATAACGTGGCTAATTTTACTTACGTACTGTGCAAAATAATTAGTTCATAAGGAGTGTTAATATAGACTATACATAATAAGATTTTGGTAAAATGTCCATCTTTTTATACTGTTTTTCAAACATATCAGTTATAATTTCTAAGTCATATTATAAATGCAAATCTGAGTTTTTACATTCGTTTGTTTCTTAACTTAACTAGTCACCGATCATCATAAAATTTTGCATACACATTTCCAGAGGTGCAGAAAAGCATGTAGGATTTAATCTAGGAAAAATACTGTCTGATGTTAAGGGATAGAAGAATATCTTGTAGACAGTCGTCTGTCAATGCAACTTAATTTAGGGACATAAATAGATTGCGACATGGAGCTTAGATTACAGAAAAAAGGTCCTATGCTATCGCGCAAGTAAATTTGAGATCTCGAAAAAGAAAATTACATTAACAAGAGCGAAACCGCGTACAAAAACTAGTGCAAAATAATGTAAAATTTTGCAAATATAATGTAATATTAAAGATGTATATGATGATTTTTAAACATGGTTTAGGTATTTTTAAAACGCTAGTGACTATATCCGCGACTTTATACATATTTATTACGTAGCAAATAATTTTCGCCCGATAGTTTTGCCTGTACTTATTGCTTATAATTTCCAAATAGGCTATGAATTTTGGAAAGACTATTTGTATATACTACTTATATATGAAAATATATTTTCTGAGATAAATCCAGAAATAAACAGATACAGGCAGACATAATAATATCTTAATATCATATTTATAATCAATGTCCTTTATACTAAATGTTTAATACAAGATTTAGAAAATATACAGACAAAACTACAGTTTTTATAAATATAAAGTTATCAGTAGACTTTATTGTTCATAAAAAAATTAAATGTTCCATAAAAGATTTTTAAAAAGGTTGTAAAAAATTCTCTTTAAATCAAAGATGTTCCGATAATGAAAACATGAAAAGAGAACTAAATAATTATTTTATGTACCTTTTTACATAAATGTGTTTTAATATTAGGACAAAGATTTTACAGAACATAAAACTTGGAAGGAGCAATAAAAGAATTTGCCATCGTAAAAAAATGAAAGGCTGGTACCGTCATTAATACAAACTTTGTATTTCCATGATTTGTACCCCGAAGCTTTGTTGTATTGTAATTTTTACGGCCGGGGATGCCTGTACTCGCGTGGCTACACTGCGTAATCATATTTTAAATCAACAATGGCTCTTATCTTTAAAAACGTATTTGGAATTCATGGTACTGCGTTGTTGAAAAATTGTCTAAAACATTTTTATGTTTGAAGCCATTGCCGTGATGATAAAAAGTCAGGTTTACCTATTCAAAACCACGAATACTTGACGTTTTAGGGATTTATGTTAGGAGAGAATTATGATGCTTCTTTTTGTTACCTATAAATCTTTTGTGGTATAAAAGAACAAAAAAAATATTCAAATTTCTCTCGTGAGATGTGAAACGTTCGTTAGATTCCCGTCTCGGAACACTAACTAACAAGGAAGGGAGGGTAAAGTTTTAAACGTTTTCTTTTTGCTCCTTTTACGATATTGGTTTGGAGTGAAATATCGACCCCCTTAACTTATTTATCTCCGGCAGCTAAGCCTACGACGTGCGTGCAATGCAAAGACCCCATGAATTATTCCGTGAATGTGAAACGGGCTAATTTTAAATATTCATCGAAACTGCTTACGTTCATCAAATGTTATCATTTTATATCGAGAATTATAGGGACCTATAAAATCTTTCCATATTACTTTTCTGTATTTTATATAATAACTAGCCTTTGCTCGCGGCTTCACTCACGTTTACGTAGGTATGATCTCGCCATCGGGAACAGTATATGGTTTATAAACAATAATTGTTGTGTGAGACCTTTTGAAACTAGACTTTAGTGTCCGTCAGTGTTGTGACAGAGAAAAAACAGTGGAGTGCAACGAGAACAATCACCTAGCCGGCTAGCCACATGGAAGCAATTCCTTCCTAGCCTTGTCTCCATCGTCGTATCTGATCGCAATATAGTTGTAGTATCAAATATAGCACCCCCCGCAAATACAGTCCACTTAAATTAGCATAAAAAACCCCGCCTTCGGTGGCGTCGAAAACACAACGGCGCCACCAGTATATTTTTTCTAGGTGAAAGATACCATATGTCTTCTGTACTCCAGACAACATGAATGTATAATTGTATGATGATTAATGAAGGTAGGTAGTTACGACATAAAAGCGTAACAAACAAACAAACTGATTTTCTCATTTCTAATATTTGTTAGGAAATAGTCAATGACATTCGATCAATCAATCAGATAGCTTACATCAATTAGTTTCGCACCGTGGTTTCACTGGCGATCAGAATAAAAAAAAAGTGCCTATAACCGTCACACACAATTAAAGTAAAACTTCTTTGACGTTATAAGAAGTGGCGATTAAGTTAAAATAATCCGTTACTTATCGTAGTCTATTCGTACTTTTCTATATTTTATTTACTATATAACAAAGAGTTGCTAATAATATTTCCTGTGTTATTTAAGTTCCGAATTAGCTAATAGATGGTACTACAGATAATAAAGCTTTGATTTTATTTGTTAGTTACTTATATTGAAACCAGATGGCAGTACAGTCGCGCTCATATATACTGTAGATACATAAATACTACCAGTGTGTCAAATGAGGTTTATCATCAGAAACGTATTTGGAACCTTAACCCACCATGTAACTAACTACCTCAGTACTCACTTACACTGTATAAGGAACTAATGAAACAATGACTTAAAGATGTTACTGTAATTATATAATATGCCCATATTGTCGATAAGTAATACGTTTATGGTCTTTTTTATCTTATCATATTAGAAAGATCCCTTCTATCTTCAAAATTACTATTAATAATTATAATGTTGAATTGTATGCATGAATGAGCTGACGTCTTGAAATCTTGCATAAATATAAATCAAGATATAAAACTTTATACCAGTCTAAGCAGTTTTTAATATTCAACAATTTAAATAGTGCTCATTGACTTGGATATAATATTCTTATATGTTACTATGGTTGCTGAGCTATGTAGACGAAAGTGCGGTAAATAAAGCAAAATGACCGACAAGACAATATAATTCAAATTACATATATATGAATTTCAATTATATTTATTCTTGGAGTCCAGTACAACGCAGATCTTATGCACATGTTTACAATGAACAACATATTTTTGCTAAATGTCATTCGAACGAAGTCGCGGGTAGATGCTAGTCTAAAATAGAATAATCTAAATTACGTCCTATAAGGTCAGCTATCTGCCGGTGAAAGTTCCGTAAAAAACGGTCGAACCGTTGGAGAGTTAGTATTGCAAGCAAGCCACGGTTAACAGCTAGTATAAATTAAAATTGCTTAAATTACTTTTTATACGGTCAGCTATCTGGCAGTGAAAGTCTCGTGGAAATCGGTTCAACCGTTTTGGAGATAGTACTGCAGACGAAGCCACGGCCTACAGCTAGTCTAAATTAGAGTAGCCTAAGTAACCTATTATAATTTTAGCTACCTACCAGTGAAATTTCCACAAACAGACAGACAGACAGACCGACAAAAATTCTAAAAATTGCAATTTTGGTATCAGTTGCGTATATACTTTCACACCCAATCCGTAAAAAAATGTTATGTTGATATTACATACAGACACTTCATTTTTATTATATGTATAGAATAGATTAGCAAACTCACGTGGTGTCGTTCGTGCTAAATTAGAATATAAACTTGATAACAATAAACCATAGCTTGTCACTACTTAGTAGTCAGATGTAGTAAAAGGGATCCAAAAAATAACACTTTCGTGTGAGACTGCCGTGAGCGTCGTCGAAATGATAGTTTAAAAATAATAATATTTAGTTTTATACAATTATATAGATTTATTGGTTTTAAGTTAATACAAGTATGAATAGTAAATATATAAGTTGGTTGCGCCGCTTTATGTATATTTGAAAATTCCCGCATTATACGTGCCGACATATATTATAAACAATAAGTGTTGTGTGAGAGAGAACTCAGTGGAGAGAAACGAGAATCACCTAGCCGGTTAGCCACGTGGAGACTGCAGCGCCGCGAGGTATGTGCCAAGTTTCCTTCCTACCCTTGTCTCCCTCTTCGTAGCTGATCGCAATAGTTGAATATCAAATATAGCACCCCCGCATATACAGTCCATTTAAATTTAGCATAGAAATCCCCGCACTCGCGCGCCTACGGTGACGTCGACAATCGCGGCGTCACCATAAGTATTGTAATCATTTTACATTTTATACAATATATTGTATAACTAACGGGTCCAGCAGACGTTATATTACCCTGAAACTATTAAAAAGTCCTGGAATCAAATCTTAACGCTACCTACTGAGTTCAATTGTGAATCTAAATTATTCTTGATTCCACCTGAATACACACAAAAATGTCATCAAAATCGGTCCAGCTGTTTAGGAGTTCAGTTACATACACACATACCTACAGAAGAATTATACATAAAGAATATTATAATAACATCTATTTTGTTTTTATTCTTGAAGAAAAATTTATATTACGATTGACCAGAATCAGAAAGAGTATATCAGAAATAAATCACGAATTAAGTAAAAAAAAGTGTGTGTGTATTTATGTAGACGTGTTAGAAGTTATACTTCTGTGGCGTAACAAGATAAAAATCTTTTCAAAAATTTTATCTTTCGCTTTAATCTATGTTTGTAGAAAAAACGACACTAACAATAGAAAAAAGGTATTTAATACATTGAAAGTTTTAATACAAAGAAACAAAATGTTAACTATAGCTAACTTCAGGGTGTGGGTTTTTCGTGACAGTGTGCGCGCGCATCGTAAAAATTTACTCTCATAATTTTTCCCTAACGCGCCAAAAGAAGTATAACTTCAAAAACAGCTTAAAATTCTATTTGTGGTCAAAAGGTATAACGTACAAAAAAAATGGCATATAAACATGCAATTCTCAAACGTGAATATAATTTCAAAAATAAAACTACGAATTCAAAAAGGAATTAATTAAGCTGATGTGCTTAAAACTCTGCTCACGAGCGTTATAAATTCTAGTGGCTGAGTCACGAGCGTACCTATGTAATGTATTTATGTATTCACAAGAATTTACACTCGGTACTTCGGTCTTCGCGCGAGCTTCGTATGTAAAATTACCGCTTCTAGAAGGAGGAATTTAATAAATTATATATTTGCGTAGAAATAAGTACAGAGCTAATGTATGTAGGAAGATTTCTTGGGAATATTAATAAGCCTTTTTACATTGTCTTGCAATGGAGAGAAGAATTAATCCTACACCCAAAGTATTATTACGTTACATTAAACCATTTCTCTGAAATGTTTTAAATGCGAGTATTGTTATGAGCATTTTCACTACCAAAATTGTTATATTCCTATAGATAATTATTTCCACGAAAAGTTTAAATAGAAGTCTTTCGTCACGAAGCTAAATCATTTTCTATTATAATTTATTCATGTTTGGTAAAATAGTTGTAGTCGATAGTTGTTCATGTCAAAACTCATCAACATCCGCTGAAAAACTAGGATGTCTGGAGTTCCACAATCACGAAGGTAAAAGTTACTTGTTACTTAGATAAATATGACACTATTTTCTTCTCTTGAAAAGCAGTACGCTGATAGATTGTTTCCTATGGATCTAATGATCGTAATTTATTTGAGCACAGAAGAGTAATTTATGAAATTAAAATCACAATCAATTTAAGACATAACTATAATAGGATGTTAGCATGAATTAGCAGGATTTAGCGGTTTTGAAGGGTCAATGGTTAATGTTTGGACACTGCGTCGGTCGCTGTAGATGTGAATCCCTGCAAATGAGCTGGGGTTTTAAAAAAAAAGTAACTAAAATATCTATTTTGTGTGAAAATGCGTTAGAACTTAGACCCTGTTTACATGTTTGACTGAAATTTATCTTAAAAATAAATGGAAGCGCTTTAAGTTAGTTCTAAAAGTAGGGATAAGTTGTGTTTTTATATATATTTGGTCGTTGTAGAAAATATCATCATTTGTAACATAAAGACATTCAAATAAGCATTTAAAAAAAATTGCACTTGATTCACTTTTTTATAAAATTATTTCAATACAGATGGAGTAATAGCATAATGCACGACGACATTTAGCATAAAAATGAACTGTCGCAATGTAACCGAAAAGACTACGTAATTTTATTAAAATAAAATTATATATATAAACGGACGTAAGACTTTCAAAAAATTAATTAAAGTAAATAAGATAATTAATTAATTTTTATGAAAACATTTTACTTCACTTTATTAACTGTCTACGGAGATTAAGTTTTTCACACGTTTACATCAAAAAGAGAAAGACAGTCGTCCATTTTTCTAGTTTTGATCGTATTGAAGTGGCAATGGAATTGGACGTATTCTTCAAGCAACGTTAATTTATTTTCTGGTGAAAACTTGAAAAACGTAAATTTTGAGTTAAATCCTTTTTAGATTAAAGTAGCGATATAAATATCATAAAAAAGTATATATGAATTCATTGCATTTTTTTTTTCAAATTTCTTGATTTCGCTCAGAGATAATTTGGAATTAGCAATATAAAGGGAGAGAGGGGTGATCGCAATTTGATACGATTCACTTCTCTTTCCCTTGACATATTGCATGCGTATTATATAAAAGTCATCAAGATTTGTCAGTCATGATTTAGATCAAGATTTAGATGATTTAGTCGTGATAATTGCAAAGTCCGTTAAATGTCTTGAGATAAACAATCACATGCTTAACAAAATTATCGAATCGAATCGAATTCATTGCATTAAAAGTGTTTTGTTACAATGGACTATATTTTTCTACTTTACAAATAAGGCATTTTCATGAGCTTCCAAAAAGCCATACTTTTAGCTAGTAATAGTATTCGTAAATACGATTTAGGAATCTTTTTTTGAAGTTACACTTCTTTTGGCGCGTTAGGGAAAAATGATGAGAGTAAATTTTTACGATGCGCGCGCACACCGTCACGAAAGACCGACACCCTGAAGTTATTACGATGCGCGCGCACACCATCACGAAAAACCGACACTCTGAACTTAGCTATAGTCAACATTTTGTTTCTTTGTATTAAAACTTTCAATGTATTAAATACCTTTTTTCTATTGTTAGTGTCGTTTCTTCTACAAACGTAGAATAAGGTGAAAGATAGAATTTTTGAAAAGATTTTTATCTTGTATCGTCAAAGAAGTATAACTTCTAACGCGTGTACATAAGTGTACACACACTTTTTCTTCGAACTGACTACTCTATTGACCTGGCAAGGTCTTTACAGCTTCAACGGATTACGATTTAAGAACAGTTTTGTCGTCTATCTTATAAGAATAAATTTCATATACAAAAATATAGTTTATAAGAAGGAGCAACTATTTCAATATGGTTGTGTAGTAGGGTCTAACGGCTGAGGTGGATTTTGTGAGTGGGATAAAATATTAGCGCAGTTTCGAAGCTTTTACATGTATTATTTATTCAAAGTAAGAATAGAGAATACTTGCAAGCCGCTTAAAGTATATGTTAAATTTAAAGATAAAACAGCATATATGGAAATATTAGTATTAGCTTTATGTTTTAGATTTAAGTTTAGTAATATTAGATTTAAGTTCTGTGAAATAATAACAGTTTGCAATGATTTCATACTTTAACCACATTTTATCAATATAATAACGGCGGTGTGAAGTATAATTGATTAAAGTGAAAAAAATACTAATAGCTCTTTTGTCAGAGTAGTCCGGTGAAGCTGTTAAGACCTTGCTAGGCCAATAGCGTAATCAGTTCGAAACAAAAAACTCTTTTGTCAGTTCTAAAACTGATTAGATCTTTTTCCGTCATTATAATGTCATGTGGAAAGAAGTCATTTCTTTCATTACTTTTTAACTGTAATAAGATATCATGTGAAAATCCATCAATTTTTAGACAACACATTGTTCAAGAAACATGAATAATTTTTTTTTCAATTTTACAACATAATGTAGTTTTGAACATACAAATCGCCTCGTCTTGCAGAGTCAATGTAGTAAAATATTATACTTTAAAGTATTAGTAACCTAATTATTAATTAATTTCTGATTGATCCTACAAGAAAGATAAAATATCTTCGATTTTGTGTGTTCTAAGTATAAAGAATATATTGATTAACAAGCTGTACCCGCAGGTTCGCACGCGTTTTTATAAATTGTATTAAATAAATATAAAATTGTGAGACCATGTACAACAATTGTAGAAATGCTCTTTAAAAACAATTGTAAGTACGACACGCACGGCACTTACAGTAACATGTAACGTATACATTAGATACATAAATACTAACAGTGTGTGAAATGAGGTTTATCATAGCAACATATTTGGAACTTTAAACTTTAACATATAACTACCTCATTGCTCACTTACACAGTATAAGGAACTAATAAAACAATGACTTAAAGATGTTATTATGATGATATAATATGCCCATATTGGCAATAAGTAATACGTTTGTGGTCTAATATCTTATGACAAATGCCCCATCTATCTTCAAAAATACTATTAATAATCATAATGTTGATTTGTAAACTATGAATAAGATGACGTCTTGAAATGTTGTATAAATATAAATCGAAATAAAACTTTATATCTGTGTTAGCAGTTTTTAATATTCGACAATTTAAATAGTGCTCATTGAACTCGATACATTAGTCTTATATGTTACTATGGTTATTGTTGGGTTATGAAGACGAAAGCGCGGTAGTTAAAATGGCAGTCTAAATGTCTAAAAATACAATATAATTCGAATTACATACATAGATACAGATATGTGAATTTCAATTATCTTTATTCTTGCAGTCCAGTACAACGCGTCTCTTACGCACATGTTTACAGTTAGCAACATATTTTTGTTAACTTTCATTCAGACGAAGTCGCAGGTAACAACTAGTCTAAAATAGAATAACCTAAATGACTTCCTATAAGATCAGCTATCTGTCGGTGGAAGTCCCATGAAAATCAGTCCAACCGTTTTGGAGAAAGCATTGCTGACGGAGCTGCGATTAACAGCTAGTCTAAATTAAAATAGACTAAATTATTTCTTATAATGTAATGTCCGCTATCTGTCAATGAAACTCCCATAAAAATCGGTGGAACCGTCTCGGAGATAGCTCTGCGGACAAAGCCACGGTTAACAGCAATTCTAAATTAAAATAGGCTAAATTACTTCTTATAATATCCGCTATCTGTTGGTGAAAGTCCCGTAAAAATCGGTCAAACCATTTTGGAGATAGCACTGTGGTCGAAGCCACGGTTACCAGGTTGTCTAAATTTAAAAAGACTAAATTACTTGTTAAGGTGTCTTCTATACGTCGGTGAAATTTCCGTGAAAAGCGGTCCAACCGTTTCGGAGTTAACATTGTGGACGAAGCCGCAGTTAATAGCTAGTCTAATTTAAAGTAGTCTAAGTAAACTACTGTAATTTCAGCTATCTGGTAGTGAAACTCCTGTCAAAATCGGTTTAGCCGTTTCGGAGATTACCCGGAACAAACAGACAGATAGACCGACAAAAATTATAAAAATTGCATTTTTGTTATCAGTAGCCTGTATACTTTCAGAACTAATCAGTCATTTTTTTTATATTACATACATACACTTCATTTTTATTACATGTATAGATGAACGATTGCATAGTCAAATAACAGAAACTATGCAATGCGTGCACGTTTATAATGATATGGTGTGGTGTGATATTATGTGATGTGGTGTGATATGATGTGGCGTGACGTGGCGTGGCATTACATGGTCTGGCGTGATATGATCTGATGAATTTACATGTTTTGATAATAATTCATGATATATATATGATGACTATACATTTCAAAATGATTCTGTAAATTCTACGTTTACTATACATGGATATAGATATTAATTTCCTGCGGCGTTATTAGGATAAGCACTGTTAGTACGAGTGTATAGAAACATATCTAAAATTCACATTTGTTTACAAGCCTTTATAAATCAGAACATTCCCATGTGGGCTGAAGGGAATACGGTTTTATTATTGCTACCGATAAGTAATAATGTATAGGTATGGAATGGGGGATAATATTGTGTAGAGATCTGTTTAATAATAAGTTTCATTTTAGCAGCTATTAATCTATATTAAAAAAATTACATGTGTTCTTAATAGTCACAGAATAGAAAAATCGCTCCTGATCTTATTTGCATAGTTTTAATTAATCCTATTCTAACTAGTAATATTATTACCGTTACTTTGCATTCTCAACCTTTTTTATTCAGCCATTAACTTACTCTTTACAAATTGTTGACACTCTTATGTACCCATATGTAAAATTATTGTTAAAAAATAATAAATAAAAATATCGTATATGTAAATCTCCCGACACAATTGGTAGGTGCTTGCGACACACCAATGTATGTAATGTATTGCGACACATTGGTTCAAAACTACTGCAATAGACCTTCTTTTACCCATAAAAAGTAATTGTTCCCGAGGAGTAGGTCAAATCAAGATTAACGGGATCTAAGCCGCAGGCAAAACCTAATCTTCTATACATATAATAAGAATCTAAATCTGACGTGTGTGTACTTTTTAGATATTTATGAAAAAAAAAATGTAGCAGGTGCCTTGAAATAAGTAATAAAATACATTTCACTCATTTTTAGAAATGAAACACGCATCACTGCTAAAGTACTGCGTTCACGATAAAACCTCACCAAGAAAGTCATAAAGCATTTAACATTAGTAACGCATATCCTCGAGTAACATTAAGTCTTGGTTTCATTAAAATCGGTTCACTCTATCAAAAGTTATTGTAATTTTAATGACGACGAGACTTGAGTACGAGAGAAAAGTAGATAAGGACTTAATACATTCACATGGTTTTATTAGTCACTGTTAGTTTACATTAGGATCCATGCAGACGGAGTCGCGGTCACAGCAAGTAAATATTATAATCACATTTTTTTTTACTATATAAGCAATTATTATGTTCAAGTATTATTTGGTTTATAAGTATATTTCAAAATATTACATTGTTTTATATTCCTTCGTTATTTTGTTATTAGCTTGATTTGATCATAAGGAAACAAATCTCAATATTAAAGGCCTTTAAATGTTTAATTGGGAAAAGGATATATTTTTCTTTGTTTACTAGTGCTAGTAGTTACTAGTGCCCTAAAGCTGGGTCTGTAGTATCTTTACTCTTAGTATCTCACAAAAGATATAGTTTTAGGTCCCAGATATTAAGCTAGTATTTTTGCAGATATTAACAGACACTACCCTTGACCCTACTCTTTGAAATAATTTTCTCTCCATATACGAACATCAATCAAAGTCAATTATACTACATCTTCTTGCAATCTACATAATTCACATCCTTCGGAGCATATCTTTATTCACGCAGCAACAGCTGTATTAAAAAAAAGGCGGGTTTTAAATACGTTTATCTATATGCTGGGATTTATGCTACTTGTTGGAATATAAAGTCCGTGGATACTAATACGAGTCAAGTGAAGCAAATTTTATTCATGGTATAACATGGCACGCAGTCACGCTGAGCTTACTGGTTACTGTAACTTACAGTTATGCATTCATTGCTAAAGCTAGTCATATGATATATCTTCTCTCTTGAGTGGTAAATTGAAATTACTCTTGTTATGCATACGCCCCACTAAATCCATCAGATTGGAAGACAGCAGAACTTGATCATCAGATCCAGCCACTGCCGAAACTTGCAGACATATTTTCAATTTTTATTATGAGATTCATACTTAATATTTTGGAAAAACTTTAGATTTGTATAATTTTCATTCATAAGATTAACATATAAATAAGTCATTATAATAACACGTACATATGTAATTAATAACTAACTTATTTAAAACCATGAATTTAAAATTTAGATTTAGAAATTAGAATTAAAAAATACTTACACAGCGTCTAAATACATACAAAAAAGCCGTAGCAGTCATAAAGACTCATCATCGTCTTACCCTTATCCCACCTAAGTAGGATCGACACAACATGTTTTCCTTTTCCACTCTAGCCTATCAGATTTCATCGCAGTATTCACACCTTTTATACACATCATTTTTCACACAATCTATCCATACCTTTTTCGGTTTTCTACTCTTATATCCATCAACCATCGTACTCGAAGCTTTTCTAATTGCATGGTCTTCATCTCTCCTCATGATATGCCCATACCATGCTAACCTATTACTCCTCAACTTCTCCGTCACTAGTACTATTTTCAAACTTCCTCTGATATATTCATTCTTAATCTTAACCATTCTAGTAACACCACACGTTCACCTTAACATTCGCATCTCTGCCACATGTAGTTTTTTCTGACCCGTCTCTCTCGTCGCCTACCACTCAGATGCGTACAACATGACTGGTTAATACTATTTTAATTAATAGTTTTATACACCTTCTCCTTGAGTTTCAAGGGCATTCGTGGCAGTCATAAAGACTATCGCCAGAAATGAAAATTAAAAACAATGAAATAACTATTACTATAATATATATAATAATATATATACTATAATATATAAATATATAATAATAATAATAACTTAATTTCTTAAATTGTCATAATTTAACATTAGTCTGGTTCATGTCTATTGGCACCCCGATCAATAATAATATATCTACATTTTTGTACAGTTTATTCATTAATCAAACATATTGTGGGTTGCACAAACTCAATACGAAATATCCCAGTCCGTTAGTGGTATCCGCCGCAAAATACGAACCCGTACCTAACACTGCGCGCCACAAAAGACGTCCGCGACATATTCTTACCGATCCTCCCGATGATATAACGGCAGCGAACGATCAGTACCAGCCTGTCTCTTCAAACAGAGCGTATTTACGCCCACGCCCGCGTAACCACAGATCACGCCGCCGTGGTCTGGGGGTAAATTTCGCTCCCGCATACCAGACTAGGCCACCTCGGCAGCGGCTCAAGCCTAGGTCCGTTCCCTCGGCGTGGAGCCCTTGAGTACGCTGTCCGCGCGATACAGTGACACAAAATCTTACATCACCACGATAACATTACACATATCACCTCCACACACGTGCACGCATACACGCTTACACATGCAAGTGGAAGGGTTTAATTTTTTTTCCTTTATCAAACTGAAATAGTTTAGAAAATTATCCGATACGAAATATATATAAGACTTGTTGAGGTATGTATGCTTAGTACACATATATGTTTCAACAACTTATATATGTATGAATAGTTAGCTTAGTTTAGTTTAGCTTGCATTGTTTAGAATTGCATGTATCAGGCAACAACCCAAGCCGAGGTGTGCCGTGCACCCTTGAGCTAGTTGTCAAATAAAATCGACTGAGTGCCTTAAGCGCTCGCCTTAGTAGTCCGGTGAAGCTGTTAAGGCCTTGCTAGGTAAATAGCGTAGTCAGTTCGAGAAAAAAAAATCAATACAAAATATCAGTATTATGTATACATACACTGCTAGTCTGACGCAAGCGCAATACGTCACGCGCATGGAGGTGACGCGAACCCACAGCTATTTCTTCAACCAGAAATCGCCCAACGCGGTTAAAAAAGTTTTCACTTCAATAGAATGTAAATTACAATACAATATATACGAATACAATAATATTGGTTTATCATATTCTGCGGCAGTTCATGAGATTTTCGTTATCTTTATTACAAAAGTAGATATGGATTACGAATCACAGTATTATCAAAAAGGAAAACTGAATAAAATGGGTCGTATTAAATTTTTTTTTATCGTAAATGTTGTGTTTATATCTTGAGGATTGTTGTTGATGTGAGGAGTGACAAAATAAATCTACGTTTGAAAATTATATCGATATTTACCTTGTCAATTGTCATCTTTTATCTATAAGATTTATAGTGTACCAAAGATATGTACTTAAATATTTACATGTACAAATAAAATATGTAATTCCAACTTTCTTAATACGTAAACCCTCAAATGTACACATATTATTTTATTTACAGGTATTAAAATTACTGTAATTTGTTAAAAATTAAAAAAATCGATAAAAAATAAACTGTGTAATGTGTAAGTGTGATGTAATGTGTATTGGATTCAATGCATGCCTGCGGTTTGAAAAATTATTAAAAAATCAAGAAGTTATATTTTATGAAAGGAATAATTATTCAGAACGAAATATATCTTAACTAAATTTTTGTGTCAACATTTTTTTAATGGTAAACAGAAACGCAGTGGTATTTTTCAAAGACAAGGTTATTAAAATGAGGAATATAATCAATTACCACTGTAGGTGGTAGAGCCACTCTAAAGCTATTACTGGTTTCAGCATGAATGGGTCGGCTCGCCCGGGGTAGTACCACCCTCTCAAAGAAACACCCATGTAAAGTAACTATGCTCGCATTGTTATGTTTCGTTTGATCAGTGAGAGCGCCGGAGAAACAACTTCTCTTCCCCTCCCCTCCTATCCTTTACTTTTTTATATTTAAGAGGTCTTCTTGTAGACTTGCATTACTATGTCAATAAATATATTTCTTTCTTTTACTAAATAATCGTATAATTTTCAATATTTTTACCTTATAGACTTAGTGACAGAATACGTCATGTAGTTTGTTTAGCAATGTAACAATTTTGTGATACAATGAACTCTCGATTCCACATCGGGTCAATTCAAAGTTTTTCGACGTTGCCAAGGGCCGACATAAAGTTTGTCGGTTCGGTAATGTAGGCGTACCGGAGCGTGGGTCTGCGGGATTCGCCTGGGAATAGAAAACAACAAGAACTTTTTTGGGAAAAAAACGTTTATAAAGGTGCCTTTATACGTTTTTACATGAATTCTATCAAATAAAAGTTTAAAATGAAGACTAAAAAACTCGTTTTACATCCCACAATCAACTTCTATGAAATTTAAGATCAAATTTCCTTTTACTTTATGAAACAAAAGAGTTGGAAAACTTAATTTATATTAGGGCTAAATCAAAATTACTTAACCGTTACTAACGGTTGCTTACTCATCTACTTCAAAGACGTTGTAAAGATCTGAGAAGTTAATAGATTGTTTGTTTGAAAAAATGGCTACCTACAAAAGCTCAACCTTGACAAGATAAAAATACATTTTAATTAAAGTGTTTGATTCTGGTCGTATCATCATCTAACGAAAAAGTAAAGACTGATGTATGAATTTTCATTATTATATACTACAAGGTTGACTACATGTGCAATGAAACTTGATACGAAGAAAATGATTAAATTTCAATTTTGATTTTAAATGCGTTTTTGTCTCGAGTTTATTATGTAGTTATGTATTTTAATTATTCATTATTAATATTCAAACTTATACATCCTTTTATTACGGAGATAATCGCGGAAACTTATGGCCTAGTTAATTTTGTGTTGCTATAAATTTTCAGGAACTCAATTCAATCGCGTCTTTAAATTATTAATATTTATATAGTTCTTAAATTTTAATAGTTCAGCGCAACGTCCTCTGTTCAATCGTCAATCCGTCAATTGTAACTTAAAATAGTTTTAGTGCCTCAAGTAAGTAAGACAGGTAAAAAACATGTGGATCTACTTCCAAGCTAAATTGACTCAGTATATATATCATTACATAGTATAAAACAAAGTCCCCTACCGCGTCTGTCTGTTCGCAATAAACTCAAAAACTACTGAACGGATTTTCAAGCGGTTTTCACCAGTGGATAAAGTGATTCATGAGGAACGTTTTGGTATATAATTTGTCAAGGATTTTTTTTATAATCAGGGCGGGACAACGTCTGCCGGACCCGCTAGTATGAGTATAATAATAGTGCACTGGAAATTTTTCATGAAAAAAATACACTTATAAAGAAAAACATTTACTATGATTGTACATTTTCCGCTTAATATACGGAATTCTCCTGACGACATAAGTTTTTTTACTGTAAATTTATTATATAAAATCTTTATACTTTTCTCTTTACTTATATTAATTATTTTATTGATAGTTTTATACCATCATATTATACTAGACCAAACCGATCGTGCAAAAATAACAATACTTACAATTATATCAATAAATTTGCACACAAGTATAATAAATACTTCAATAATAATTAACAGTTCTAAGGAGAATGAAGTTTAATAAACGATAGAACAATTTATCGATTTGAAAGGATATTTTTAGATTTATTCATTTAATCAGGCACATTTTGTTAAACTGAAATTGCAGGTAATCAAGCAATATAGTCGCTTCAACAAACGCCCCGTGACGAGCGTGCGTCCGCATTTCGGTGGCCATTACAGAAAGATTAATGACGTCATCTTGTCTCCCTAAAACACAATCACTACTACGATTGGACGGGCGAACATATTGCGAGAGCAAATTAGATCCATTATCAACCGTATAATGTGTAAATTCTAATTAAAACTGTGTAAATAATTGCCTACGTGGACCAATAATATATTGGGCAAGTGCGTTGCGAAAAATCTATCCCAGTAAGTTATATTTACCTTAATGATTCTGAAAAAATAGATGTATCCTAATAAATTATACTACGGGTTTACTAACTAGCTGACCCGTGCAACTTCGTCTGCACCAAATCGTTTATCACCGGTTTCAATTGTATTACTAAACGCGAAAAATTTTAATAAACCTAAAATCCGATTTCAGCCACTCCTACGGTTTCCAATTTTACCAAACTATCAAGAGACTCACTCAAACATATACCTAGATGGTACGTGAGAAATCTTTTAAAATAAGTCTACAAGCCGTTCGTAGCATCATCTACTGGGTTCAATTAAAATGAAAATTAACCTACATATATTGGCGGTAAAGTAAAAAAAGCTTGAGAGGTCTATGGACCTCCAGTTGGAACGAATTTCCTTACCCTTTTTTATAGACGTTCACTATACAGTCAGTATAGTTTACATTATAAAATATCAAGTTGATAGAGTTAAATTGTAAATCATTACATAGTATAAAACAAAGTCCCTTACCGGGTCTGTCTGTCTGTCTGTTCGCGATAAACTCAAAAACTACCGAACGGATTGTCATGCGGTTTTCACCGGTGGATAGAGAGATCGATGAGGAACGTTTTAGTATATAATTTGTCATGGATTTTTTCATAATCAGAGCGGGACAACGTCTGCCGGGCCCGCTAGTTAAACGATAAAATATATTCGTCTATTTGCCTGTTTGTTCCGGGTAATCTCTGAAACGGCTGGATCGATTTTGACGGGAATTTTACGTTACTTAGGCTTCTCTAAATTATAACTATAATTACTCTAAATTACTAGCTGTTAACCGTGGCTTCGTCCGCAATTCTATCTCCAAAACGGTTAGACCGATTTTCACGGGACTTTCACCGGCAGATAGCGGACATCATAATAAGTAATTAAGTCTATTTTAATTTAGACTAGCTGTTAACAGTGTCTTCGCCCGCAGTAATATCTACAAAACGGTTCGACCAATTTATACAGGACTTTTACCGGTAGATAGCGGATATTATAAAAAGTAATTTAGTCTATTTTAATTTAGACTGGCTGTTAACTTTTGCTTCGCTCGCAATGCTATCTTCAAAACTCTTTGACCGATTTTCACGGGTAAAAAGTAAAGTAAAGAAAAGTATATTCAAACCATGTTAAGATAGCTGTAATTTTAATATTATTTAATTTAGACATAAAAGAGGGTAAATTAAAAATAATATGTATAGAATAATATATAACATATCGCACACATTATTGTCAATAACATAATTGCCTGGAAGTGATAAAGTCGTGTTTTTAATAAGGTTTAAAAAGAAAGTTTTACTGAAAAAATCGGTTCAGTACTTTCAGAGTGATACGTGTTCATAGGGACAGACATACAGTCAAAAATTGTAAAATGATTATTTTTGGCTTCTATATCGATAACAAAGTCTACCCTGATTATCATTTTCAAAAAATATTTAATGTACAGATTTGGCCTTGTGACAGTTTTATTATAGTATAGATAGATAATGCATTGATAGTGCGACTCCTGTATACGTAATAACAAATTTTCCTACGAATAAGTGTTTAATGAATAGTGCCCATTTTTTCTAAATTATGACTAATATACCATTTAAAGTTCCCATTTTGATACTGTTATTTGGCGATGTCTGATATCGCTTTGCTCCTATGAATACGTAATTAATAGGTTTGTTAATAAATTTAGTAATACTGTAACTATAACTACTATTGATGTATAAATGATATGTATAAAACACAAAAAATAATGTAAGCCTTATGATGACCAATTTAGTATGAGTCTGAAAGCAAAAATGTTCTTATTCCTTTGTTGAGCATAAAGTTTGGTAACTTGTTCAGAAAAGCGCTTTACGTAAACTTTTAAAATTTAAAATGCAGTTGTGAAGGTAACAATTTATGTTTTAGTCAGTAAAGATATTTATAAAGATAAGGTCTTTATCTATGAAATTGCCGTGTTGTATGAAAAAAATGAAACGAATTTTTTTCATGTATTTTTTATTTATATTAATCGAAGTAATCACCCATGCAATGAATGCATCTTTGCCAACGCTGTGGCAGTTTATTGATGCCCTTCTTAAAGAAATCAGCTGGACGGGAGGCAACAAATTCTTCAAAGGCATTTTGTACCGCCTCTCGGGTATTGAATTTTTTTCCCGCCAAGGAGTTATCCAAATTCTGGAAAAAGTGGTAGTCTGTAGGCACAAGGTCTGGTGAGTAGGGCGGATGATGGAGAACTTCCAACCCCAGTTTTTGCAACTTGGAGACCGTCTGCTGTGCAGTATCAGGACGCGCGTTATCGTGCAGGAGCAGCAGAGACGAGCGATTGACCAATGCTGGTTGGAGATATGCCAGCTTCTCCGTCATTGTGTTCAGTTCTTCACAGTACACATCTGCAGTAATGCTCACCCCGTTTGGTAAGAAGCTGTGACGAATCACACCGGCGCTAGACCACCAAACAGTGACCATCACTTTTCTGGGGGTAAGTTTTCGTTTAGGGCATAGTTTAGGTGCTGAACCAGGATCCAACCAACTTGCTAAGGGCTTGCGGTTATCAAACAGAATCTATTTTCATCGCAGGTAACAATGCGGTTCAAAATTCCTTCATTTGTGTGTCTGTTGAGCAGTGCAAGGCACGTCTCGACTCGTACTTCGCGCTGGCGATCATTGAGTTCGTGGGGCACCCATTTGTCAAGCTTTTTTACCTTGCCAATTTGACGCAAATGGACCAATATTGTTTTGACCCTAACGTCGAAAGCTGCTGTTAATTCAGCCGTAGATTGTGTATCATCAGCTTCCACAATCGCCTTTAATTCGTCATTGTCGACCAAAGTCTTCGGACGACCGCGAGGTTCATTTTTCAGGTCGAAATTCCCAGAACGGAAGCGAGCAAACCAATAACAGGTGATGCGTTGGTTTGTAGTGTTAGCTCCGTAAACGTCGTTGATGTTGCGTGCCGCTTGTGCCGCGTTGCTGCCACGACGGTACTCATATTCCATAATTACTCGAATTTTTAACGTATCCATGATGACAAAAAAGATTGAAATGCGATGAAAATGTAACACTAATCAATAAACAAATGACTACTTTTGGAAAAAGAATTCCATGTTTTTAAAATAAAATTAATTTGAAATTAGAATTCTTAGCCAAACAAAACTTATTTTGATTTGAAATGATGATTGATTGTTTTTTAAAATTAACAAGTTTCCATTTTAATAATATAATAATAATAATAATTTATTGTGCAAAAAGTTTTACATAAATTATTACAAAATTAAAATGTCACTGACGGCGCCAATTTAAGCACACGTTGACGTCCGTACTAGTCTTGAGACTGTATCACAGACGCCAGCGCAAACTCCACTAATTTAATGAAAAAGTTTGGTAAAGAGGGTCACTCGTGAGCATGTGAGTATGTGAGTATGTGTGTGTGTTCTCTGTTTGTGTGTGTGTGTGGATGTGTGTGTGTGTATTTAAATATTTGGGTATGTATATAATAATGATTGAATGATTGAATGGCTGCGAGAGTACGACAAGGGGGCGTAAAATAGGGCATAGATATTGAGTATCGGGTATATTGAGTATCGGGTATATTGAGTATTCAAAGGTAATAAATCAATCAGTTTATTTATTATAAAGGGGTGTTAGAATATTTTCGGTGTCCTCGTAGTTACATTGAAGAAGCCAATCTTGTACTTTCTTTTTTACTATAGGGATGGGGTCCGGATATATATTAAGAAGAGTATTTAAACAATTATAAATACGAGGGCCCAGTACAGTGAATTGTCTAGCTGATAGCGATGTTCGGTAAGGGTATATTTTACAAACCTCATGCTTTCTACGTCTGTTAAGAATAGTGGGGTTATAAGGTAGATTATTATGTTTCGCAATAGTAGCATGGAACACAAAAAGTTGCCTAATCGTCATGACTGTGCACTCTGTATACAGTTGAGATGTTGGATAAAGTTTAGGCTTGTTACTCATGACTTTCAATACAGCTCTCTGCGCTCGTTCAAGTTGCAATAAGTTGGTTTTACAAGCGCCACCCCATGAGGTAATACAATATGAAAAAATGGATTGAGCTAATGCAAAATACACCATCTCCAGAGTGGCTTTATCAGCAACGTGTCTCAATTTCTTAAATACATAAACTAGTTTTCTGGTGCGCGCTGTTACATTGGTTATATGAGCCTTCCAACTAAGAGTATTATCAACGTGTATTCCTAGATACCTGATACAATTTAATCTTGAAAGAAGTAAACAAGAGCAGTTTATTATTGGTGTTTTTATGCAACAGTGGGCAATTAAAGAGAAATTATTAGGCTGAGCTGTGGTAGAAGAAGTGAAAGTTATATATTTTGTTTTATCAAGATTTAGTGTAAGTAAATTGGAAGACAGCCAACTTATAACGATAGTCAGAGCTTTTTCTGAATTCAACTTGGTTTCTTCCCAAGTTTCTCCATTCACAATTAAAGCGGTGTCATCTGCGTAAGTATAGAATTTACAATTAGGAATGTTGAGTTCACAGAAGTCATTTATGTACAAAAGAAACAAAGTAGGACCAAGAATGCTTCCTTGAGGAATTCCACATTTTATATCACATTCACTACTGCTATGACCGTTTATAGAAACGCATTGTCTTCGATGACTAAGGTAGCTTCTAAACATATCATTAGCCTGCCCTCGGATCCCTAGATTTTCCATTTTCCTCAATAGTATGGATATAGAGACAGTGTCAAACGCCTTACAGAGATCGAGAAATATACCAACAACTTTTTGTTTTTTATCTATATTATCGACAATAGAATTTGTAAGCTCCAATACTGCATTTTCGGTTGAGATACCTTTTCGAAAACCGTATTGGTTGCTGGATAATATAGAGTTTTTTTCCAAGAAACTTACAAGGCGGTTATTAAGTATTTTCTCCAAGATCTTGGATAGAACAGGTAAAACAGATATCGGTCTATAGTTGGTAACACTGTCTCTAGCACCACTTTTATAAATTGGATACACAAGAGCTTTTTTGAAATAATTGGGAAATGTATTTGTGGATAGGCACAAGTTAAAGATATGCAAAAGTGGCTTAATGAGGACTTTTCGTGCTGTTTTGATTATAGAAGTAGGTATTTTGTCCCAACCTATAGCACAACCGTTTCGAAGACTCATGATTATGCTTTCCAATTCTGTTTCATCAGTGTCTACAATCGCCATAGAGTTTGCATTAGTTTTATTTATACTAGGTTGATATTTATTTTGACAGCTATTAGTGATATTATTAGCTAAATTCAATCCAATATTAGCAAAATAATCATTAACTTGATTAATAGAAGCTTCTGGAGTGGGGTGAATACTTAGAAGGTCTTTTGATGAGCTTGGATTCTGTTTAATGTTAGCAACTTTTTTAACAGTATCCCAAGTAGCCTTAGCATTACCTTTTGCTTTTTGAAACTGATTAATCTCGTATTCCTGTTTCATTTTTTTTAATAATTTATTGCAAAAATTTCTATATCGAGAATAAGTAATTTTTAGTGTTTCATTATTCGGAGACTTATTGAGTTGCATATGGAGATGATCACGATTGTGTATACATCTAAGTAAACCTCCCGTTATCCAGGGTTTTAAAATTGTGGTTTTGTGAGATCTTTTCACTTCTTTAGTGTGAGTTTGTATGATGTCAGAAATGTATGTAACAAGAGTTTCAGTTGCAGTGTTAGCATCAGTAATAGCTGAGATATAGGAGAAATCAGTTCTATTTATTTCTTCTACAGCAGATGAAAAATTCAATCGTTTAATTACATTCCTAGGTCTAGTCGATTCAGATTTAGCAGTGATGGATAATAGAATTGGTAAATGATCTGTTATTGAGGACTCTAGAACAAGAGTAGTTGTTTTAAAGATTGTTTTTAATATAATGTGGTCAAGACAGTTTGGTCCTCGTGTAGGAAAAAAATGAGCTGGGAGCATAGCATGAGAGGCTGTAATATTTAAGTAGTCTCCACTGGTCATATCTCCGTTTTGAGATGCTATATTAATATTAATGTCACCAATAATAGCCACAGTTTGATATTTATCTAACAGATTAAGAGTATCATCCAGACTATTAAAGAAGTTTGTAGTATTCGAGAAAGACGGAGATCTATATAATGCAACAATTGCAAGAGATTGGTTACAAGTAAGAATCAAACAACTAGCATCTAAAAAAGGAGGTTCACTAATTTTACAGGTTAATGTCGATCTCACATAAACAACAACGCCATCATTCTGATTTTTATATCCAGACGCATGTCCTACATAGCCCTCTAAGTATGGTACACTTATGGATTTGCTAAGCCAGCACTCAGTAAATATGATGACATCACACATAATATTTATCTTTGAAATTAATATTTTAGCTTCCTCAAAATTACGGTCAATACTACGAATATTCATGTGTAATACATTCAATAAGAATTCACTCTTGTTATCAATATATTTATCACAGAGATCTGGCTTACATTGGTAACACTGAGACACAGAAATGGATTCAATATCAACATTAATTTTATCGAAATTCGCCATTTTAAAATAAATAAATAACAATATTAATACCGACTAGAAAGTTAGCCATAAATAACCGTTTGCCACATATTAGATCAATTGTGTGAATATTATGTTTATTTATTAGTAGCTTATTAAAAAATCGAGATATCGTTTGGAACCAGAGATATATTGTACTAAGCAGCCATTGTGAATATAATAATAATTGGTGTTGTCTGGGGTAGATAAGAAACAAAGTACTAAAAATTAGCCGGTAGTGGTAAATAAAAGTGTTGATGAATATATTATGCTTGTGTACAGGATTTGTTATTATCAACCGAGTAGTACCCGTTGTATCTATATATGAGTGGTTGTTACGGTGTTTTAGGTGTGATATGTATTGGAGTGTGTATAATTGTGATGTGATGAGTGTAAAAAGTGACTGGTTGGTGTACAAGTATAGTGAAAATTGTGGTAAGTACAAATAATTGTGTAGATTAATAAAACATATTAACATCCTAATTAAAACCGGGTGATTCATGCATACACTTCTTAAGCTTATACTAGTATGTATATAATATAAATAACTACAGTTTGATACATATAGTCACATGTTATTACTTTTGAGTTTGGCTAGATCGCTTTCGTTTTCAATACGAATAGATGGTAGGCCCTCTTTTTTACGTATATATATTTTTCCGTGAGTGATCCAGCAGAAGGAGTACCCGTTTGATTTTACAAAAAATGGCCAGTACTGCAGAACGGCAATTTTATAGGTAAATACCTATTATTAATGGTAGTGCAGCTTTATAATACACTAAGCAATTAAAGTGGTTTACTTTACATCAGGTTTTAATTATCAACGTGTTTTTAAATACATGTAACTCTAGATCGTTTCGTTTTCTTGTATAACGTCATATTATACTTTGGGAGTATGTTTGGTTTTTTGTGATATGTCAAGATACCTATGTAATTTATTTTCTCGCATTTGCAGCAAAGATCCAAATACACTGTAAACTCTTTGTAACGACTTTCGTTATAATTAAAACTTGGTATAACGCAGAAATTAGTCTAATTTGGATAGTTTATATTAAAATAGATACATTATTAGACTCCTTATAGGGCAATAGCTATTCTCTATTACGAAGAGATACGTTCATAATTTAGACGTCAGTCAAGATTTACAGTAGGTACTATTGTTTATATTATAAGCTTCCAAACGGCTCCGACAAAATCTTTGAGGTACCGAAATCTCTAAGATAAACATCTAAGATCTTAAACAGTCGCTTTGCTTTTGCTGTTATTAAATGGCAAAAACACATGTGTATTGCAGTGCATCTAGAAATTTTCTGTCTCATTGACAAAACACATGAGGCACCTATCTTATCAGTCGTATACTAACTTTGAAACAGTTAACATATCCAGTAAAAGAAAAGCGTTATGTGTTGACGAAAAAATTGTTTGCTACGTACAGTAGAAAAGGGGGAAAACATGAATGCTGTTGAAACTATTGTGAAAAAAGTTGGGTGCCTTAAGTGGCCGAATAGTTTACATTATGTTTAAAAATTGATAGCTTATTTTATAACAAAGAAAATAAATAATTTAGTATTCATTTTCTTTATGTTATATAAGTTCACTAGCGGGCCCAGCAGACGTTGTCCCACCCTGATAAAAAACATAGAATAAACAAAACACAGACAAATTATATATGTAAACTTTCCTCGTGAATTACTCTATCTACTGGGGAAACCGCATGAAAATCCGATCAGTAGTTTTTGAGTTTATCGCGAATAGACAGACAGACAGACGCGGCAGAGGTCTTTGTTTTATACTATGTAATGATATACAGTTCATATTACATAGTGTTGAGTGCTTAATTTAGATTTTATTCAATTAAAATTATGGTGGAATACACATTCTTTATTAGTTCTTCAATCAGGAATATTGAATAACTATGAGTAATAGGATTTAATAAGTCTTAATTATTTATTTCCGTGCGATGTTCGATAATCACAATTATTAAACCAACTATATTATTTTTAAACTATATACAGCAACAATAAATATCACATTTTTGTGTCATTTTATTATTTTAATAATGTATCAAAAAAGTGAGGAGACAGATAAATTATTATAATTTGAGTCTCTTGTGTCATATATATGTCAAGTGTTCAAATTACTCACGTGTTAATAAAACTGTTATATTGGGAAATAATTATCAGTAAATTATTGGGTGCATGGATGCAATGGCGCGAATAAATTGTATTTTCCGCGACATCGATTGTATAAATAACCTCCGAGTCTTTTATTGTTTTATTCAACCGTAAAATATTGCCGATGGCTTAGTACAATGGGCAATATTACCACCTACAGTCGAGTGCAGTTCAGTTAAAACGTTTTCCATTTATTCCACGTGAAATGCAGATAATAAATGAATATTCGAATGTTTATACATAGTTTTATTGAAATCATAATCGAATAAAAGTATCATATCGAATTATTTCGTCCATTTTTGTTTTATACAATATCTATACATATAATAAAAATGAAGTGTCTGTATGTAATAACACAATAAAAAAACTGATTGGGTATGAAAGTACACACGCGACTGATAGCAAAAATGCAATTATTAACATTTTTGTCGGTCTCTCTGTCTATCTGTCAGTCTGTTTGTCTGTCTGTTTGTTCCGGGTAATCTCCAAAACGGTTGGACCGATTGTGACAGGAATTTCACTGGCATGTAGCTGAAATTACAGCGGGTTACTTAGCCTACTTTAAATTCGCCTAGCTATTAACCGCAGCTTCGTCCGCAATGCTAACTTCAAAACGGTTGGACCGATTTTCACAGAATTTCCATTTTTAGATAGAAGACATCATAACAAGTAATTTAGTTTTTTTTTTAAATTGAGACTAGCTGTTAACCATGGGTTCGCCCGCAGTGCTATTTCCAAGACGATTCGACCAATTTTTACGAGACTTTTACCGGCAGATAGCAGACATTATAAAAAGTAATTTAGTCTATTTTAATTTAGACTAACTGTTAACCGTGGTTTCTCCCGCAGTTCTATCTCCAAAACGGTTTGACCTGTTTTCACGGGACTTTCACTGGCAGTTAACTGTCCTTATAGGAAGTAATTTAGGTTATTCTATTTTAGACTAGATGCTACCTGCGACTTCGTTCGTATGAAATTTAGCAAAAATATGTTGTTCATTCTAAACATGTGCGTTATGCTGGACTCTAAGAATAAATATAATTGAAATTCATATATATGTATCTATGTATGTAATTTGGATTATATTGTCGTTTCGGTCATTTTGGCGGCCATATTATTTTATTGACTGCGCTTTCGACTACATAACTCAGGAACCATAGTAACATATAAGAATATTGTATCGAGTTCAATCAGCACTATTTATATTGTCAAATATTAAAAACTGCTTAGACAGATAAACAGTTTTATATCTTGATTTATATTTATGCAAGATTTCAAGACGTCAGCTCATTCATTGTATACAATTCAACATTATAAGCGTTAGTAGTAATTTTGAAGATAGAAGAGGTCTTTCTAAAAAGATTTTATACAATAAACGTATTACTTATTGACAATATGGGCATAGTATATCATCCTAATAACATCTTTAATTAATTGTTTCATTAGTTCCTTTCCAATGTAAGTGAGCATTGAGGTAGTAATATGGTGGGTTAAGTTTACAAATATGTACTGATGATAAACCTCATTTGACACACTGTTAGTATTCATATATCTAATGTATACGTTACATGTTGTAAATGACGTACGTGTCGTACTTACAATTATTTTTAAAAAGCATTTCTATAATTGTACATGGTCTCACAATTTTATATTTCTTTGAATCAAGATTAAAAAAATAAATAATAGTTTATAAAACTAAAAAAAACACGTTTTCATATAAAATCCAACTAAAAAACAGAAAATAACATTTAATAAATTTGGATTAAGAATAGTGTAAATTAGAAATAAATGTATATTTTTGTTGTGCTGTAGTGCTGATATTAACATGCGATGCGTCACTGTTAATATTAGCACCTCCAGATATCAGTATATTTATCATTTTTTTGTCACTTTTTACAAAAATATACATTTATTTCTAATTTACACTATTCTTATTCCAAATTTATTAAATGTTATTTTCTGTTTTTTAGTTGGATTTTATATGAAAGCGTGTTTTTTTAGTTTGTTTAAACTATTATTTATTTTTCATTTTTTAGTTAAAAAAAATTTTAACTATTTTTTTCGGATTATTGCATTGTCATCGACTTTTGACAGGTGTGCAAAGTTTGAATTAAATCTGATCGTTCAAAGTAGGACAAAATCGAGCTCAAAGGGGTCGGTTACAAACAAACATACATACAAACATACAGGTGAAGCTAATAAAAGCTTGATAAAAACGCGTGCGGAGTGCGGGTACAGCTAGTTTGTAATGTATTTGTAGGTGGTAGAGCCACGTTGAAGCTATTACTGGTTTCAGCATGACTGGGGCGGCTCGCCCGGGATACTACCATCCAACCCATAGAAAACCAACGTGAAGTAACAGTGATTGCATTGTTACGTTTCGTTCAGTCAGTGAAAGCGCCAGTGGACCACCTCCCTCCTCCCCTAGTCATAGACTGGCAATGCACTGGCGGCTCCCCTAGTGTTGCTAGTGTCTATGGACGGCGGTGATCACTTACCATTAGGTGACTCGCCAGTTAGTGTTTGCCACCTATAATAATAGGTCTTTACCTATGAAATTGCCGTTCTGCAGTACTGGCCATTTCAAATCAAAATAATTTTTGTTTGGCTAAGAATTCTAATTTTAAATTAATTTTATTTTAAAAACATGGAATTCTTTTTCCAAAAGTAGTCATTTGTTTATTGATTAGTGTTATATTTTCATCGCATTTCAATCTTTTTTGTCATCATGGATACGTTAAAAATTCGAGTAATTATGGAATATGAGTACCGTCGTGGCAGCAACGCGGCACAAGCGGCACGCAACATCAACGACGTTTACGGAGCTAACATTACAAACCAACGCACCACCTGTTATTGGTTTGCTCGCTTCCGTTCTGGGAATTTCGACCTGAAAAATGAACATCGCGGTCGTCCGAAGACTTTGGTCGACAATGACGAATTAAAGGCGATTGCGGAAGCTGATGATACACAATCTACGGCTGAATTAGCAGCAGCTTTCGACGTTAGCGTCAAAACAATATTGGTCCATTTGCGTCAAAATTGGCAAAGTAAAAAAGCTTGACAAATGGGTGCCCCACGAACTCAATGATCGCCAGCGCGAAGTACGCATCGAGACGTGCCTTGCACTGCTCAAGAGACACACAAATGAAGAAATTTTGAACCGCATTGTTACCTGCGATGAAAAATAGATTCTGTTTGATAACTGCAAGCCCTCAGCAAGTTGGTTGGATCCTGGTTCAGCACCTAAACAATGCCCTAAACGAAAACTTACCCCTAGAAAAGTGATGGTCACTGTTTGGTGGTCTAGCGCCGGTGTGATTCATCACAGCTTCTTACCAAACGGGGTGAGCATTACTGCAGATGTGTACTGTGAAGAACTGGACACAATGATGGAGAAGCTGGCACATCTCCAACCAGCATTGGTCAAACGCTCGTCTCCGCTGCTCCTGCACGATAACGCACGACCTCATACTGCACAGCAGACGGTTTCCAAGTTGCAAGAACTGGGGTTGGAAGTTCTCCGTCATCCGCCCTACTCACCATACCTTGCGCCTACAGACTACTACTTTTTCCAGAATTTGGATAACTCCTTGGCGGGAAAAAATTTCAATCCCCGAGAGGCAGTACAAAATGTCTTTGAAGAATTTGTTGCCGATCCGATCCAGCTGATTTCTTTAAGAAGGGCATCCATAAACTGCCACTGCGTTGGCAAAGATGCATGATTGCATGGGTGATTACTTCGATTAATACAAATAAAAAATACATGAAAAAAATTCGTTTAAATTTTTTCATACAAAACGGCAATTTCATAGGTAAAGATCTAATATAATAAAAATACTATTAAAATATTTTTCATAATTAGTAATTGGATAAAAAAATCAATTTTGCATAAATAGTGCATTCGGACATAGCGTCGATGAACGTAGGTTCGAATCCTTACAACTTAGTCGGAACTTCCGGCGAAATAAAATATCGTGATAAAACCATAGTAGGGTTTTTTCTAAGTCCGCTTGGCTAGCTACCACCTTCAACTACAAAATCTATTGCCAAGCACCTGTTGGTGTGTTCCAGTAGTTGTACTTGAAAGCCAGTCTTCTCTAAGTTTGGTGCGTTTACATTCTTTGATCATGTCGACATTTAACATCAGATAAGATAGATTTTGGACAAACGCTAAAAACTTATAAAGTATAAAAAAAATTGAGGCAGTCATTAGGACCACCGACAGAAGTGAAAACTCAAAACATTAGAGTAACTGCGTTCTATTTTGAATTTTTAAATAAATTAGATTGATATTTTGTAAATTGAAATTATTATCTTTTCACATCTATTGACACTCCGAAGAACAATTATATACATTTTTTATAGGGTTTATGAATTAACCAAACATAGGTTGCAGAATCTCATTACAAATTATGAATTTTAGATGTACACAGGCCCCTATACTACGCATCGCTAGACTGATGCAAGCCGCCCAAGCGCATACGGCCATGCTATCTAGTATGTCATGATGCGAAATTATAAAATTATCTCCTGCCAAAAAAAAATCCGCTCAACGCGCTTAAAGAGGTTTTCACAGAAAAAAAAAAATAATGACAGGAAATCGCTAATAATATACATATACATATCTTTATAATATTATGATTATGTTACTGATTGTATATCTCGCTTATCTATACTGATATACGATATAAAGCGTAATCTCAAACGTAACATTTATTTATTTTTACAGTTTTAGCTGATTATTCACGTACTCATTTCCAATTATTTTTCCTGTGAATTGTAAATTGTTTCGTTTATATTTTAAATCTATATTTAATTTGATTAACTGTAATAAGTGATTATACTAAAGTAATAAATAATTTTAAAGTATAATACTTCGTGTCAAATATATCCTGATATTATTATTAACTTTGCTGCAAACTGTGTTATAGATTGAATAAATCAACACATCATGTACGTATACAGTTTTTTTGTATTTTTAGTTTTTTTGTATATTCTATACTAATACTATATGTATCCGCGGTTCTACGCCCTTTTGTTGTTTTTAAAATTTGTTGTAATGCGTAGTTGAATTATAACGAAATAGTTACTTATTGTATAGATAACACCGAACCGACAAATGAAAACTTCTTGAACGTTGTTTTGATTTTAGTGAAAAATATCACTAATTAATAGTATTTTGAACGCAAAAATACTCTCATAATTACAATATTACATCAGGTTTTTTACAAAAAGGAAAAAACCGTTTATTTTGAAATTTTAAGAAAAATCAATTATTATATCATCATTATTTCATTATTTATTATTTATTACATAGTATAAAACAAAGTCCCTACCGCGTCTGTCTGTCTGTCTGTTCGCGATAAACTCCAAAACTACTGAACGGATTTTCATGCGGTTTTCGACAGTGGATATAGTGATTCATGAGGAACGTTTTAATATATAATTTGTCAAAGAATTTTTTATAACCAGGGCGGGACAACGTCTGCCGTATTCGCTAGTAAATACATATATTTGAAAACTTGCAAAGAAAATGTCAAGTACAATAATGGCTACAGGGCTATTTCGAGTGACATCTTTTACGTTTAACGTTAAAATTATGTCTGGATGTAATTTTTTTATGAGAATCATCAATAATATAACGTTTTATTGACCAACAGTAATTAGCCATCATATTTACGTTCTATCGATCTTGGTACCTTTTTCCAGTTTTTATATCTTAGTGAAACCTTTCTCCCTGTTCTTCACTATAACCACCAAGATTATCAGGGAAAAAATCCACATATGAATGTAAAAAAATGATTTTCATACTCATCCCAATTTTTTATACTTATTAAATAAGTTTGCCACAATCTATCTATAACCAGGGTGGTAATTTCTTAAAAAAATGTTGACAAAATCCTTGAACGCCAGCCAAGATTCTAATTCAGTAGTATTCAGTATTGCATCCAATTGCACTGGAACAGCAAAAATAACAATCATCAATACGTTTGACTCGCTCTAACTTGAAATCACAGGTCTACGAAAAGGTAGAAATTGTCTTTTTCGGCATGTCCACTGCCTTAATTGTTCAATACAAATAGTACAAAATAACTACGGAGTCCACAATTTTAGCTGTATTTTGAAGCCAAAATAAACATTATATATATTTTCCACAAACTCAGTAAGATTCAGTTTTTGCTTGGAAGTCATAAAGTTTCCAGAAATGTAACAAAATGTATCTGGACTATTGTAATAATTTCGTGAAGATATTGTGTTTTTAGACGTTTTTCAACCACAAATAATTAATTAAATATATTAAATACCAAAAGTAAAACGTAAACATTTTTTTTTATATTAAACACACTAATTTCAGTAAAAAGTTTGAAAAAAAAGTGACTATAACGGTTTATTTCCATGTTGCTTACGTCCAATGTGTTTCGAATGGGCGTGTCGCTGTTCCAACTAATATATTTTCACACGAGTGGTCGCTTAATTCAGGAAAGAGCGCCAAAACTGAATTATTTAATTAATTTTTACTGACAAATCCAAAATTGCGAATATATTAATTATACAAAAAATCTGATGTGGTACGATAAAATTAGGTCTGATTTCGTAATCAGCACTATAAAATTAGTGGAAAAAATTAATTATATCTTGGACAAGGAAAATCGTGTCGGCCGGTATAATCTCCCTATACAAATATTCGCATAAATCAATCATAAATCAATTGAACTCAAAAGGAACTGATGCACTACAACGTCATCCAGAGGCGAGTTATAGAAAAACTGCATAAAACGCATCTCTGTGAACAAACACTTAGATGTAGCAACTTTTACGGTGATCGGTCAAAGAGTTACATATCAGCAATGTAAGTGAAATATATATATCAACGTTCATTTTTGTACATTTAGATTTCAGCAATGTAAGGGAAATATATATACTAACATTTATTTTTATACATTTAAATTTGAGCAATGTTAATGAAATATATATACCAACATTCATTTTTGTACATTTAAATCTGAGCAATGTTAGTGAAATATATATAACAACATTCATTTTTGTACATTTAAATTTTAGCAATGTAAGTGAAATATATATACCAACATTCATTTTTGTACATTTAGATTTCAGCAATGGAAGTGAAATATATATACCAACGTTCATTTTTATACATTTAGATTTCAGCAATGTAAGTGAAATATATATACCAACATTCATTTTTGTACATTTAGCTTTCAGTAATGTAAGTGAAATATATATATCAATGGTATATATATTTCTACTACTGAATTATACTGAAATCTAACTCTAAAAATCTAAAATAAGAAACAGATAATTAGCCTTTCTCCGTGACTTCTTTCGTGTAAATGCTATCAATCCCTTAGAAATACTCTTTAGTTGAACCTATCCTATGTCGTTTTCTGATAACATGTATTCAAAATTAAATTAATTAATAATATCTGTTGGGTATATAAGAAATAAATAAATTGACATTTGTTGATTCTTTATGTCCACAAATAATGTAGTGTGTTCCCTAAGGATAGATCTTGCATTAAAAGGAGGAAAAGTTATTCTATGGTATTAGATAGGATCAATTATTTTAAGTGTTATAGTAAAATAATGTTGTTTTGTTTTAGATAAGATAAAATGAAATTATACAAGATAGACGTTGGTGTACCTACGCGTGCTGTTATGATGGCATGCGAATTACTAGGCGTTCCAGTCGATATGATTGACGTAGACCTGTCAGCTGGAGAACATTTAACATCAACATTTTTAAAGGTGAATTTTGTAGTTATTTATAACATCCTACATTTTATGAAAAAGAAAATTGTTTTCCGTCTTTTTATTATTATAACGTTTTTCAGAAAAACCCTTTACATACTGTTCCCATCCTTGAAGATGGAGATATATGTTTACACGACAGGTAGGTAACAGTGTATGTATGTATATATAGATTGGTTTTCTCTTAAAAAATACCAGAATATGGTTGTTTGCCCAGATCTCATGCCAAAAAATTCTTTAAAGATTTATATATGTGCCTCATTCAAGTACCAACGGTAGAAAGACGAACAAGTTATCATTATAATAAACTTAGTAAAGAATGTTATCTAGTTATTTTAATACCCCAACTAATGCAGAAAAACAAGCGATCATAAAATCATTCTTTGACACGCGTGCCTAATATGTAACTTTTCACTGTGCTTTATTATTATTCTTCGTTCAGCACTTAATATTATATCTTCTTGTTACTGTCTCATTGTCTACTAGGGAATATTTTTAATTAGCTCTATGTTGATTATTAAAGTCAGAAATGATGGTAACAGGAAATAATTTTCTGTTCTTTGTTAAAAAATATCAAGTCACCCATAGACAAATATGATTTGTAATAATTAGGTTTTAGTCCGGTGAATCTGTGAAGAACCGTCAGGTCAATAGCGTAGTCAGTTCGGAAAAAATAAATATTAGGAGGTAAATTATTATATTATTTGAATTCAAAATAATAATAGATACATAAATTCTTATTAATATTATAAATGATACAGAAAAGGATACAGGGTACCTATCATCAAAAAAAAAAAAGACGTGTGGCACTCGGAGACTGCCGCGGTAAAGCTATTGCATAGCATTTTCTTTTAAAATTTGAACAAAAATAACGATATTAAGAGTTTGATCATCGAATTTCGCGCAATGTACATTTATATAGATATAATATCATATATACTTTCTCTGCGCGACATTAATGTGTATTACCTATACATAAAAAAAATAAATAAATAAATAAAAAAAAAACAAAGGTACTAAATAGTACACGTGCTTGGTTTAATGGTTTCTGTTATATACATAATGAAGAATGAATTTACACATATAAATATATACATACATATTGAGAATCTAAATTGAGAATTTAAACTATGTGTGTGTGTGTGTGTATATATAAAAGAGGGCTACTTTTAATATCGCTTATTTTAATATCAAAAATTTTGGTTATCTTTATAGCAGTATTATATATAAATTAACAAAACAAAAAATAATACTGCATTTGTGATAATAATAATAAAATGAATGTATATAGAGTACTAACTCATTTTCTTTCACTATTTTTTCGTGACTTTCTTCATTAATAAATGCACTTTGTTTATTCATATTTAAAACACTTTGTACACAAATTATACGAGTACAGATATTCACTGTTGTACATAGATGATAAATACCTATACACTTATATACTTTCTCACAAACAGCTGATTACGGTAGTTTTCCAATACAACCAATGCCACCTAAAGGCGGGTTGCTGAACTAAAGAGACAAGCGTGATATTTCAAAAAGTCATTAAAAGTTCTGATATTTATCGATAGATGGAAAAACTAAAAAGTATCACCGCTGTGCCGGTCGGAGTGGGGTGTGTTAGGTTTTTTCGTTACGGAATTTCTGGATTCGGTCACCACGCTCAAGGCCCACGATAGAAGCTATGCAATAGCTTAAATAATTGTACTGTTTCCGAGGAATATATAAAATTGACGCAAGCGATTCCGCCAGAAAATGCTAATAACTAAATTATTAAAAATCTATGCCGCGAACTAAATGGTACATAATGTTCAAGGAAATTAAACTATGTTACTAAATATAAAAAATCGTTCCAATATATATTATCAATTATAACGTAATTTTTTTATATATAAATATATGTTTTATATGGGTATCGAACCTGCAATCTCGCTCTCAGCTCAACGTTATGGCTTATATAACTCGGGTGAAAAACCTGGCTAGTTTTATATTCTTTTTTTATAAAGGTAAAAGATTTTGATTACTTCAACATGCAATGCTGCTTTTTATTTCTATGAAATATCAACATAATATGAGGATAAAATAGATCATAATATTAATATTAATACAGAATAATTGTACATAATGTATTTCAGTCATGCCATCTTGATGTATCTAGCTGACGTTTATTGCAATAACGATGATTCCCTTTACCCAAAAGATGTTAGAAAGCGCGCTCTTGTCAATCAAAAGCTATTTTTTGAGGCAACTGTTGTGTTTCCAAGAGTATTAAACGCTGGGGTAAGTGTTTGCATTTAATTTTACTTGTGCCATTTTAAAATATGGAATGAACTAACCATTGGTTAGGAACCGAATCAGGCTAACCAAATTTACAGCAGCCATTTTGATCTCATCATCTTGACTCGTCAATTACCATTTTTACTTTATTTCCTTCTGTTATATTTGTTATCATCACGCCTTTATAAGGGTTTCGAATTTTAAAAAGTTACTTGAAATTATTTAATAGCGATCACTTTCTTAATTAAAAATGTAAAGGTTAAATGACTACCAGCAAGCCATTACGCACTGCTAAAAATGAAATGTCTTTATTATAATGTGTTTTTGAAATATTATTAAAACGTGTACCGATTAAATCTAACTAGTTTGGTGAAATTATTCATGTCGGATAATGTTGTATATATTTAATAATTTACATTTAACGTTGTTATTATAATCACAAAGATATTAATGTACATATCTGATATTTTTCAATACAATTTCTATATTAAAACTTTTATGAAAATGAAAAGTACTTCTTCAGGCCCTGAGTAAGTTCCTGCTAACACTAAAACACTACCATTGGATTTCAAAACATCGATCGGGTTATCGGAATCGGATTATATATTATGTTTCTCGATTATTACATGTTACATGCGAATGTTGTTTATATATATGGAAATGTCGAGTTATATGAGAAAAAGAAGGTTATTTAAAATTCACTTTCAGTAGGTATGTTATTGTAAAAAAAGGTGTGATTATATTACAGTTTACTTAAAAAACTAAGACAATCTTGCTTTACGGTAATTAGTAGAATAAGAAAAGGTGACAATTGCAAGTAGTTTACAATTGAGTCATATGTTAATGTTTTTGTTTTAGTAGTCTGGTGAAGCTGTTAAGACCTTGTTAGGTCAATAGCGTAGTCAGTTCGAGAAAAAAAAGTTTTTGTTGTTTAATATCTTTGTATATCTATTTATCATTTACTTGTATAATATAGTAGTGCACGTAAATGTTAATTGCTAATTAGATATTTTTTTTCTCGAACCGACTACGTTATTGACCTAGCAAGGTCTTAACAGCTTTACCGGACTACGCTAATTAGTTTAAATAAAAAATGTTGAATTTTCTAATTTGTAAGTTCCTTGTACCCAAACTGGATGATATATTGTTGCCATGTAAACTAAAAGATATGAAAAAACTATTGTATTATTATATATATAGCTCTAGCTATACTTCGATATTTGGAAGCCATCTGTACGACAGCGGCTATTTTTTTATAACGTTATAATGACAAACGAGCGTGCGGTCGGTCTGATGGTAAACGTCACCCTAATTTATGAGTGCGCCCCCTCTTATGCTACTCCCATATCGACGAAACGAAGCTTCAACTACTTGTCGTGCTAAAATGAACGTCAAAAATCATTCCGATAAAGGCGCAAATTATACGTCGCCACACCTGTGTCTTTCCAATGACTCGACATTACCGTCCTCTAAACTCCTCTGATGTGTGTAAAAACGGCTAGCCCAGTTCTCGTGCTGAGTCTATCGTCAGCAGCCCAATAGTTCGTAACGCATAACAATAATGTCTTCCCACATTTGCGTTTAAAGTGACCATAGAAAAAACTTCATGCCAATAGACGCAGGTATGGGAGTAGCTTTAGAAAAAACCGTACATCAGTCCTATTGGAAAATCGCAACATGAAGCTCATTCCATATCCGAAGCATTCGTGGGAGATTTTTTTCTGAAACTGTACTGTTCGTGGCCAGTTAGGTCTCCAGCTGTGAGGATAAGCTCCCTGACGATGACTTAATTCTATTAAGCTGTATTAAAAAAAGATAACTAATTACGTATACTAACTACATATTAATAGCCAAATATAAAAGGGTTCAGTACAATTTTCTCCTCCTTTTGTCAACGGATTTTTTTGTAGTAGCTGTTGACGAGCTCTAGCTGTTATCAATATAAATTTTAGGAATTTTGAAACTTCAAAAATTGATCAATTATGTTCGAATGTCGACCACTAGACGATCAGTAGTTATTACAAACAAAAAGGTTAATCCACCAAAAATGCGATTATATCTCGCTATGAATATTTATAAAATTTTCAGAAGCCCGTATTTGAGGACGGAGTTAGCAGATTCACAAATCGAGAGAGAAATGATATTTACGAGATTTATCATTTCATGGAAGAATTTCTTAAGAGGTCGCGGTATATAGCTGGTGATAAGATGACAATAGCTGATATATCAATAATTGCTAGCATGTCGACCGTAGTTTATATTATACCACTGGACAGTCAAAAGTGAGTATATCATTTTATGCTGAACTAGTTTTAAATCGTGACGGTGGTATTCTTTTTTCTATTTTTTTAAGTAAAATGTTTCCTTGTAATACAAAAGTTTCACTTCTATCGTGCGGCTTTACGACACATCCTATTATTTTACATGCAAATATCTGAGTCTGCCATTTTAACATTTTCTAGTATATCTATTGAGGAAGTTCAATTCTATCATGTTTCAACCCTTGAAAATAGAGCAGAATTATTATGCAAAATGTAGGTCAAAAGGTACGCTGGGAGAGAACGAGTTCATAGTGCGACAGGGCCGTCTGGCGAAACGTGAGGTCTGGGGACCGAGAGGGAATTGCTTGCCCAACAAGAACCGAGCAGAAGGGCCGAGCTGTTAATGTCTATGCCAGCGAGGTACTAAGCTGTGTTGCTTAGACACGTGGCAGTAATCGTGCTTTATATAACTCGCTTTCCGCCCCAGCTTTGCTCGGTTGTACTTAAGAAGAAAGTTTACAGTACGATCACGTAATTAAATAAAATGGCATCTGAACAAACGGACGGAAATCTGACAATATTTTTTTTAAAACTTCCATACTAAAAAAAGATCTGAAACATCGAAATTATTTTGTACAGGTTATCTGTATAAATAGGCAGTTAAGTTAATCGGTTAAGAATATCTCCTTCCTCCGTTTGTCAGCCGATTTTCTTCAGCCTTTTTTTATTTTATAGCTATTAACGAGCTTTAGTGTTATCAGTAAAAAAAGGAAAAGTTATGTTTTCTATAGTCAATTTCGCCCATTGGACGAGTACTCGTTTGCATAAAATGACAGTTTATGACAGGAAATAAATATAGCATGATCAAAAATGAAATATTAATAAGTATTCCCAGAAAAAAAATACTGCCTATTTTACTATACTGCCTATTTTTATTGATAAACAGTTATATTCATTAAATGCAAAAATGAAAAATTCAAAAACATACAGCGTGGCGACGCATGCCGTGGCGATGTGTCGTCACGCCAACAGTCATTCTGACTCACCGCTATAGATGATTCACATCAAAAATGTTATTACTATTGGTCGTTAACTATAATCGGTGTAAATAATTAGCGTTGAATTACAATGCGGTAATACTGCCAAATCTTTTGGTGTCTTGCCAACTGGCAATCATCTGGTATAACCGGAGCGCTTATTTTTTATCTTCTCGTATATTTTTGTGGCTTATATCAAAATATTTTTGTTATAATGTGCTATTTTGTTGAATAGGTATCCAAAGACACGAGCCTGGATGGACGAAATGGAGGCGCAGCCTTTTTATCAAAGATACAATAAACCCGGAGTCACAGCATTGGGTGAATTGTTGACACTGATATTTAATGAAAATTGAAGTAACACTAAAATATTATATTTGTATAAAAATTATAATCTTTAAAAAATTAAATAAAGTCCTATAGAAATAAAAAAATCTTTTCAAAAATTTTATCTTTCGCTTTATTCTACGTTTGTAGAAAAAACGACACTAACAATAGAAAAAAGGTATTTAATACATTGAAAGTTTTAATACAAATAAATAAAATGTTAACTATAGCTAACTTCAGGGTGTCGCTTTCTCGTGGCGGTGTGCGCGCGCATCGTAACATTTTACTGTCATCATTTTTCCCTAATGCACCAAAAGAAGTATAACTTCAAAAAATATCGTATATGATTAAATTGCGTACGTCTTCTTTTACAATGGATTTGGAGAAAACAGGTTTTCTACTAAAGGCTTTTTTTTATGATTATTATATTATTTATAGGTCATTGGACATAATAGTTGAATAATATTCGGTTGATTTAAACTTAACTCTGAAATAAGGCAATCTTATGAAGTACAAATGAACTTAAAATCTAAGTATAATAGCGTGCGCGGCAGACGTTGTCCTTCTGTTTACGTGGAGGGAAAATTCTCATGGACTGTCAGGCCCAGGGTCAGGTTTAACCGACTAAAACATCACGACAACTGTGCGCCGCCCTATGGGGTTGTCACGGGGGTGCATGAGCAAGCTCCCCAACACCCTCTGGCGGTAGGCTTTTTCACACCGCACCCGACTAAGGAAGCCCGGTTGCGAGACTGCCTCCCAGCCTGCCGAACCCGTGCAATGGAAATTCAGGGCTTCTGTCCCTTCCCCCTGGGTTCAGTCGGCACGGGAGAGAGAGACCTCTCCGCCGCCGCCACGCCATTGATTTTTTTTTAACGAGGTTTACTCCTCTTCTACAACGGCCTCCCTAAGTGCCCCTCTGGCCTAGGCTAGCCTACACCTAACCACATCTCCAAATCCCCCCACCCTACCTATCTTACTCCTACGAGCGGACGTTGTCCAGCCCTGATAAGTAAAAAAATAAAGACAAATTATATACCTAAATCTTCCTCATGAGTCGCTCTATCTACTGGTGATGAACGCATGTAATCCGTTCCTACTGAATTCCGTTTTTGAGTTTATCGCAAACAGACAAACGCGGCAGACGACTCTGTTTTATACTATGTATGTAGTGATTAAAATATATAAGAAGCATAACTACAGGTAGATTGAGATATATAATTTGTTTAATCCTAACTAATATTATAAATGTAAAAATGAGTTCGTATGTTTGTTTGTTACGCTTTCACGCCTTCACTACTCAACCGATCATCATGAAATTTTGGCTACACGTTGTCGGGAGTACAGAAAAGGACTGAAGAAAATGTACTGCTTGCAAGGGTTAGGATTAACTTACATTAACACAATCGAAACCGCGGACAAAAAGTAGTCTTTATATGTATAAAAACCTGAGTATTTTCTCATGAAGAGGATTGATTGAATGATTCGACGCAAAACGTCGTCCCGGAATATTTTAGATGTAGTATTTGTAAATATGAACATTATTCGTACTAAGCTCAGATAAAATCTCTAATACGTCTAATTAATTCATGAAATAATAAGAATGTTTTATGATTGCTCTACTTATTTGTGTAATTACAATACACCTTTCAGTAAATGTAGAATATATACATAGAATTATTCAACTTCACAACAAACTACAATGTTGAACGTTATTAAACAGGGAACAACACCTCGCGATAACTCTACAAAGGGAAAGTTCTCTTGAATATAAAGTTTTTTTTAAAAAGTTTCAAATTATCTTTTTATTACAAAGATTTTCAAACGTATATTTCGCTTTTGTTAAATAAAATCGTTGAGTTCTTTTCTAGAACATTATAATTAGAATATATAGGTATTAGGGTCGATCTATGTATATATCTATGTACCTATCTTGAAGAATTCTAGGATGATTAATAGGCCGTACACACGCAAGTTTCTCCTTTATATTCCGTTTATCTAGGTAACTTTCGCAACAACTATCCAGTACATTGATCGCTGGCCAATCAAAAACTACTAGATATGCTTACATATATTTATTGTAAACATAGCATTTGGGTTTAATTTAAATATCAATACTGTTATTTTCATAGAAAAATAAATAACAGAAAAGCTTGCGTCATAAATGTTTTCTTTCATTTATTTGTGCGAAATTTCTTAAATCGGTCTGACTGTATTGAAGTTTATCGACCACGGACATACATACATACATATCAATATTAATTTTCTATACCAATAGCTTTTACCTGCCGTTTAGATCGCTTTAATATAGACTTGACCTACGCCTACATCTCTGCTGACGTTATTTGGTATAATAAAAAGAAAAACACTATAATACCTTCACAATACCATTCTGTGTGTTTAAAGTTTAAATTCACAATTATAACAATAATGTCGCAAAAAATAATTATTACGTCTTATATATTATTAGCGGGCCCGGCAGACGTTGTCTCGCCCTGATTATACAAAAATCCTTGACAAATGATATACTAACACCTTCCTCAAGAATCACTGTATCCACTAGTGAAACCTCATACAAATCCGTTGAGTACTTTTTGAGTTTATCGCGAACAGACAAACAGACAGACGCGGTAGGGGACTTTGTTTTATGCTATGTAATGATATTTATTATTACGTCTCTAACTTGTAAACTAAAAACGAAATATAATCCTGAATTATGAAACGAAATATAGTACCTGTCATAGTGGGAGCATCCAGCAGTCGGAGCATTCAGTAGTCGGGATTAACATAGAAAATAATATAATAAAATATGCGTTATTATTTATGTGTTAATTCCGACTGCTGAATGCTCCGACTGCTGGATGCTCCCACTATGACATACCTGTTTCTTCGGCTTATTTATAGTATGGTAGCTTTATAACCATATGGTTTTACCATGCAAGCGAAAGTACGCTTTACGGGTTCCCTATTGCAGATCGATCGGGAAGATACATAACTACTAACTACTACAACTACTTTTGTATTATTTTCTTTCCAGAATTCGGTATTCTATCTTTTTTCGAAGACCCGTCTATTCGAGTACACTTATATTCACTTCTCTAGGACGGATTCACGAAATACCTCTTCTGTCCTATGTTGAAGACACAAACTGATAAATTCCTTCGGCCGCGAAAGGATATTAATGTCTTATTTAAGCAGTTCTATGATTTGTATTATGGTAAGGATTTAACCTAGAATGAGTTGTTTAATGTAATAACCTCTCCTCCCTTGCATACAAAACCAAACTTAATGTATCCATAGATTTACGTCTATATCCCAACTCAAACAAAAATACACATCTCCGTACTTTTGACTTTCCTTAAAAATTTTCCTAGAGCATCGGAATCTTGTAGCTTTCCATAAAGAGACCTACATAACAACGACTTACAGCAATAGATTTTCGATATCTCGGTGATTGGCTTTGTACAGATATTGTATTGTACTTATCGTCAGGTACAGTTTATATTTAATTCTAAGCTATATTATGTTCAGTGAATGCTTCTATAAGATCCAGTTTCTATTATTCCGAGAACACAAACTAAAGTGGTGAAACTATCAAATCAAAGTTTATAACTGTGTTTGATACAATGTATAAAGCAAATTTGTCAGATTTACTTTGTACCTTTCGGAATATATATCACAATACTATTTTTGTAATTATTTACTACTTATTTTGTGTTTATTATTTGTGAAATTCACGCGTTGATCTTGTAATCAACTCCTAGCGTTATCTAATAGCAAGTCACGTTCTAACTTTTAAAATTTCATATAAAAATAAACAAAATGTTGTGGTTTGCCAAGACTATTAAATTAGACCTGAATTACATTTAACTACCCAAAAAAAAAACAATTTAAAAAGTTAAAAACATTCATAAAAGATTATTATAAACTTCGTAGAATTAATTTTTTATTTACTTATTTAAAAAAAATCTACAGCTCTCTGTCATATACATATATTAAAAACTAGCTGACCCGTGCAACTTCGTCTGCACCAAATCGGTTATCACCGGTGTCAATTGTATTTTTAAACGCGAAAAATTTTAATATACCTAAAACCTTATTGCAGTCACACCTACGGTTTCCAATTGTGAATCCAAACTATCAAGGGACTCACTCAAACATATACCCAGATGGTATGTAAGAAATCTTTTAAAATGAGCCTACAACCCGTTCGTAGCATCATCTACCGGGTTCAATTAAAATAAAAACTAACCTACATATATTGGTGGTAATGTGAAAAAAAGCTTTAGAGGTCTATGGACCCCCGGTTTCTAAAGAAGTTCGTTTCCCTTTTTTGTAGCCGTTTACTATACAGTCAGTAGAGTTTACATTATAAAATATCAAGTTGATGAGTTAAATTGTAAATTAAACGACAAAATATATTCATAAAATAAATAATGATAAATGAAACACTGAATGATATCATAACTATTTTTAACTTGTATTAAAACTTTTTCACACTCCATTGTATTGAAGAAAAATATAAATATTAAAAAGATATGAGCACGACGCGTCAAATGTCACTTGCCTGTAACTATTTGTCTAAGAGCTAGTAACGGTTTCGACAAATTTTCTATAAGACAGTTTTTTATATATCTTTATGTTCTTTTGTATTGTTGTTTATTGTATTGTATGTGTTGTTTTGTTTTTTACTAACTTTGAAACCCTACTAAAACATGAAATTATTATTGCCAGCCATTTTTGTTATAAACAATAATTTGCCCGATGCTATTTTTTTGTAAATAAAATAAGTATGTTCTAACCATGTTAAGATAGCTGTAATTTTAATATTATTCTTATTTTATTTTTGAATGAAGGCTTAGTCACCTGCACGACTATATCGCCTAAATGACATACAACTATATAACAATAATAATGACAATAAACTTAACAATAGCTTATATTAATTTTGTACAATTCTTTAGCATCTTTCGAAACGGGGTCAGGCAATAACGAATTGTACAAACCAGTGTGGAACGAACCAGAAGCATTAAGCCAAGATTTAATATCTTCGCTTCGAACACATTCTGCCAGGATGTGGTGCACATCATCGATGAGCTCACAACTCTGGCAGAGTGGTGATAGAACTTTAGATAGAATTTGACTCAAAAAATGCGGCTCCTAAATAATTCCCAGCTTTAGATCCGTCAGTGTATATTTTAACAAAATTTTGATAATATTTATTTATATATTGAAGACAAATATCTTTTATTTTAAGAACATCATATTGACGCTTTGGTTTCCAAATACCATCTACATTTATTTTAATTATATTGTGCAAATCAATGTTATCGACCCAGGTATGTAAAGTGAACATTTCATGTTTTACACTTATTCGAATTGGAGTATTTTTATATAGAGAAAAAATAGAAACTAATAATGGTATTTTTCTTTTACGCCAATAGAGTGATTGGAAAGGGGTGGACAGTTCTTCTGATACATTGGTTAGTTCGTTTTTTTCGAATGACTTAAATTTAAATAGAATTTGCCAGCTAAATATTGTCACCTAAGATGTAACGGCCATATGCTCAATTCGCTTTCCATAGCATAGATTGGAGTACTTTTAATGAAACCCCCGATAATTCTCATGGCTTGGTTTTGGACTTTTTCAACTTTAGAGAGGTTAACCTGAGCACTACTATCATAAAGAAAGCTTGCATAGTCAATTCGACTGCGTGTAATATTGAAGTATAAACGAACTAAATGTTATAGATGAACACCCCAATTAGAACCGGCTAATGCTTTGAAAACGTTTAGAAACTTGGAGCTAAATTCTGCAACTGCATTGATATGTTTACCCCATTTTATGTATGATAAAGATAGCGGTAATTATGTAAGCGCCTGTTATAGACGCATGTATTCAAGATAACATCAATCTCAAGTCGTATGTCTACGTTTATCGTTGTTTTTCAGTTTTCACGGTGAATTCTCAATATCATAATGGTTAATAAAATGAAATATGTTGTTTGCAATGGAAAAAATGAAATAGTTTGAAATGAATTATTTTATTTATAAAGAATATCATCGGGCACATTATTTTCAATAACAAAATTGTCTGGCAGTGATAAACTCGTGTTTTTAATAGCGTTAAAATGTAACCGAAATTTTTTTTTCCTAAAATTAATTATAAACCAAAATTTTGACCTGTAAAGGTGTGATGCGCATTAAAAAACACAACGTTAACCGGCTACCAGGTATTCTGAATCCTGTTTGGAAGGGCATAATATATCTTCATATTAAAGAACCAGCTTTTCTAAAATTCTCGTTCTTCCAACGTTGCTGGCTCTTGTACTAAGGTGTCGCAAAAAAGTCTAGTTACGTTAACTACAATTTTTTGTTTTTCGTTTTCCTGGAGAGCCTTTTGCGTTTTATGGGACAAAAAATATCCTAAATGTAACCTTGGAATATTAGTTATTACTGTGTCAAGTTTCGTTAAAATCGGTTCAGTACTTTCAGCGTGATGCGTGTTCACAGGGACAGAAAGACAGACAGACAGACAGACAGACAGACAGACAGACAAAAATTGTAAAAAGATTATTTTTGGCTTCTATATCGATAACAAAGTCTACGCCGATCAAAATTTTCAAAAAATATTTAATGTACAGATTTGACCTTGCTACAGTTTTATTATAGTATAGATTAAGTGTCTGTGTGTAATATCAAAATGACATTTTTTTACTGATTGGGTGTGAAAGTATACACGCAATAGACAACATAAATGAAATTTTTAAAATTTTTGTCTGTTTGCCTGTCTGTCTATCTGTCTGTTTGTTCCAATTAATCTCCGAAACGGCTCGACCGATTTTGACGAGAATTTCACTGGCAGATAGAAAAAATTACAGCAGGTTACTTAAGCTACTTTAAATTAGACTAGCTGTTAACCGCGGCTTCGTCCATAATGCTATCTCCAAAACGGTTGGACCGATTTTCAGGGGACTTTCACTAACAGATTGCGGACACTATAATTTACTTAAATATTAGATTATAATATAGCGGACATTATAATTTAAATAAAAGTAATTTAGTTCATTTTTATTTAGACTAGCTGTTACCCGTGGCTTTGCCCCCAGTGCTTTCTACAAAACGGTTCGACCTTTTTTTACGGGACTTTCACCGGCAGATAACAGACTTTATAAAAAATAATTTAGTCTATTTTAATTTACACTATTTTAATTTAGGCTAGCTGTTAACCGTGGCTTTGCCCGCAGTGCTATCTCAAAAACGGTTTGACCAGTTTTCACGAGACTTTCACTGACAGATAGCTGACCTTATAGGAAGTAATTTAGGTTATTCTATTTTAGACTAACTGTTATCCGCAACTTCGTCCGCATGAAATTTAGCAAAATTTTTTGTTCACTGTAGACATGTGCATAAAATGCGCGTTGTACTGGACTCCAGGAATAAATATAATTGAAGTTCATATATCTGTATCTATGTATGTAATTTGAACTTTTTTTTTTTTTTTTTATTGTAGCTCGGCAAAGTGACTGTACTGTGCCTGATGGTAAGCACAGTACAATCCAAAAACAATGGCGACCACCGAAAGACATACTATCTATCGCCGGTCGCCGCTGTCATGCCGGCCTGAAAGCGACCCAGTCAGGGACAGCCCCCCCCCCCCGGTTGCTGGATATACACCGGCTGATCCCGGAACGCGACACGCCCAAACGTGCCACTATGGCGGGTGTTCCACCTGGTGTACGGTGGTCGCGATCCAGTCGGGTACAGACACCCTACCACCCCGCAAACTACATTGACTACATTGAACTATATTGACTTTTTGATCATTCTGTTTTATTTACCACGAGTTTGTCTACATAACCCAACTCTTTAAGCACTATTTAAGCTGGCGAATATTAAAAACTGCTTATACAGATATAAATTTTTATATCTTGATTTATATTTATGCAAGATTTCAAGACATCAGCTCATTCATTGTATACAATTCAACATTATAATTATTAATAGTATAGTTGAAGATAGAAGGGGTGTTTCTAAAAAGATATTAGACGATAAACGTATTGCTTATTGACAATATGGGCATATTATATCACATAATAACATCTGTTCTGTTCTGTTAGTATTCATAGTATATTTAATGTACACGTTACGTGTTACTATAGGTGGCCGTGCGTATAGTACTTACCATTGTTTTTGAAAGATCATTTCTATATTTGTACATGTTCTCACAATTTCATATTTCTTTACTTAGATACAATTAAAAAAATGCATGCGGAGCTGCGGGTTAAAGCTAGTTACATATAAATATATAGTTCAAGTACCTAGTCACTTGATTAAACATTATTTAAATCAATAAACATTTACTTCAATCTGAAAAGGTCTATGACACTCACAAATCCTTACATTCAATAACAGATTTTTGTTTCCTAACTAAATAATACGAAAGTAATCATGTGTGATGCATAATTGAGTTTGTATTTTAATTCGTGTGTGATCATATCTTCAGTATTTATAAAGAATGAAGTTCTAACTCTAAATTGCTGTTTAGAATTCATATGTTAAGTTTAATTAAATTGAATAACTTATAAAACAAAACAAAGCTAATTTCAGAGGCCAGCGCAATTTACCGAGGCCGTCGCTTGCCGTGTTCGCGAGATTGCGACTCCCATGTCCAACTTTAAGCATTGTGAGACTGCGCGCTGAACTGGCGAAGCTATCAAAGTTTAAAGCAGTGCCTGATACAATTCTATAGGCAAACGTACTGAAACTTTACTTAGAGGTTGAATCACGTGCGGTTTTAACATTCTTGTTAATTAATTTTTGTTGTGTCATATATGCATATGCACAAATGCATTTAACTGCAGCGTGATTTTATTAAATTCTTCATACTTATTAGCTTCGACGTATCGTATTTCGCAATCAACGTATTTATATCAAAACGTAACATTTAATTATACACAATTAAATGTATTCAATTCACGTCGTGATATTTATACTAACATCTGAATAGTATATGTAACCAGTAATGTTTCTGACCAAGTCGTTGCCCTCATAAGTATTATATCCCAATACTCATAACAATAAATCATTTAAAATTATTTTCTTAACTCTTGGTAATTGTTGACCTTTGATTCCAAGTATTCATTCGTCAATGTTTATATGTCCTATTATTTTATTTATTTATTTAAAATATTAATTTATGTAAAATATTAGTAACTATACAAGACAGGTTTAACGAAAACTTCTATGCTAACCAGTTACGGGTATAGACATAGTGTTGATTATTATTTTACCTGCAGTACACTGTCTACAGTATAACACTTATAGAGCATTAAATAAGCCGAGCATTTATTTAGAGAGCCAACATTCTTCGTGGTCGAATTGACAAATCAGTTAGATATCAAACCAACATTGAGCCATGTATCGACAAATTTTTCAGAATTCACGTACATTTGCCAAACTAATTTAAATTGGTAATTCATTGGCTAACGGTGAAGGAACCTATTATTAAGACAACAAAAAAAATAGTAGAAAATGAATTATATATTTCTAGGCATCTGAAATAGTCGATACTTCGTGGGTTAATATGGTGATCACGCCTATGCTTTCTCTTGGCGTTGACGTTTGCCCACCAGTGGGACTTTTACTGGCTGGTACATCATACAATTAACTGTAGATAGTTATAAAGCAAATATTTGGTTGTATATACTACCTCGGTGACTATGCACAACTTCTATAAGATAAAATGTAAATGTTTTTGTTTTGTTATCAACTGTGGCTTTATGATAAGATACGTAAGAAAAAACATTCTTGATTATATATTAAAATAATACATCACTATAAGTCTTTATATTAATAAATCTGTAGTTATGTCCGTACACATATATTTTCCAAATATTGTGATACATACTTATAACGGCCATTAACCTTGAATTTATTTATTTAAATACGCAATGGCGGACTTAATGCCTAAGGCATTCTCTGCCAGTCAACCATTAGGTGGTGCAGAGATAAATTTTAGATTGGTAGGTGTAAAAGGTGAGGTTTTTATGAAATTATATTTAGCCTATTTAATATCACAATATATAAATAAAGTAAAATATATGAATATGGTATACGAAAAGAAGATTCACAATTATAAATATGATATATGATTTTTGTAGGTGGTAGAGCTACGCTAAAGTTATTACTGATTTCAGCATGAATGGGCCGGCTCGTCCGGGGGTAGGACCACCCTCTCACAGAAAACCGACGTGAAGTAACAGTGCTTGTTGCATTGTTGCGCTTCGTTTGGTCAGTGAGAGCGCCGGAGCGCCCACCTCCCCTCCCTTCCTCTCTCCTCTTCCCCCTCTTTCCTTCCCCTTCTCCCCAAATACAGGCTGGCAACGCACTTGCGACTCCCCTGGTGTTGTTAGTGTCTATGGACGGTGGTGATCACTTAACATCAGGTGAGCCACCTGTTCGTTTGCCTCCAATGACAAAAAAACAATATAAATATAAGTTTGGTTTAATAAATAATGTACTACATGTACATTATTGTGAAACGAACTGTAAAAATAAGTGTAATAATATGAGAGCATATTATAATAACATGTAAATTAATAAATGTCGATTTGAACGTGCAGTCGCGAATGAAAATGGACTATATCGCTTTAATTATTGAAAATAATTAAATAATAATATTGGCTTATAAATGATTTACTACTGGGCGAATACTTATTATCGACGGAAGCAAAGGCCTCAATTATCAAAATATATTTAAATCGTTATGGATTTTCTCCGTTCTAGGATATTTTTCGTATGTAGAAGTTTTTGCGTGTTTTCCCTATTTGATGTAAGATTTTTAATTGAAGTTATACTTCTTTTGGCGCGTTAGGGAAAAATGATGAGATTAAATTGTTACGATGCGCGCGCACACCGTCACGAAAAACCGACACCCTGAAGTTAACTAGAGTCAACATTTTGTTTCTTTGTATTTGTTGTTTGTATTTCTCTGTATTAAAACTTTCAATGTATTAAATACCTTTTTTCTATTGTTAGTGTCATTTTTTCTACAAACGTAGAATAAGGCAAAAGATAAAATTTTTGAAAAGTTTTTTATCTTGTTACGCCAAAGAAGTATAACTTCTAACGCGTGTACATAAGTACACACCCACTTTTTTTTTTAATCTACACTCTTTTTAAAAGTATAAGCATAACGCGGCATTGGTTGTATTCTGCCTATTAAAATAAAATAAAACATAATTAGTATATTTATTTAGGAATACTCATTACATCATAGTTTAATGATATGCGTAGTCATCCTACGTTAATAACATGTAACACTTTATAATACGGACCTGATGAGATGATAAGCAGTATGTATGACATTGAGTGTGCTAGACGACGTCCGACTAATATTATTTATAATCGTGGTTTGTTTAATAAATCTAAGAAACGTAAGTACATAGTGTATTGCAAATTATATATTATAGTGGAATATTAAAAACTATATTATTAAGTGTGATTCAAAATGTCAAGATGAGCTAAACCAAATTTTAATCGTTCATATAACATGATTATTTTTTTTAAGATTTCCAGTTCTTATACACTGAAAACGAAATACAAATTTTGCCGTCCATAAGGTTTTTGTTTTTTTTTTATCATTTTCATATTTTACGTGTACAAAATTTGAAGATATTTAAAAAAATAATAGGAACCGCTTAAATTGGATTTAGTTTATTTGGAAAGTAAAGACATGTGAATAATTCTTGTATATAAAAGTAATTAATTTCTCGGAAACGGATTTAACGATTTAGCTGTAAGTTTGTGTTTACTTAATTTTATTCTTCAACTTTATCTAAATGGATGGAACTATTTTTTTTTTTCGAAAAATTCTTAGGCAAATCGTCTATATATTTCTACAAAATACAAAGTATTTAAAGAGATTTAAACATTTTAATTGTTTTATTATTATACAGTAAAACTAAAAAAGTAAAGTAGGTAAGTACTAATCAATTGACGAAATCAAAATCAAAAACACTTTATTCAATTTAGGCCCTAAGAAGGCACTTATGACCGTCAAAACTACCACTGGTTCGGAAAACAATCCAGCAATCGAGAAGAACCAGCAAGAAACTCGACCTGGTTTATCTTTTTAACAAATATATTAGGTCTTTACCTATGAAATTGCCGTTTTGTATGAAAAAAGTGAAACGAATTTTTTTCATGTATTTTTTATTTGTATTAATCGAAGTAATCACCCATGCAATCAATGCATCTTTGCCAACGCAGTGGCAGTTTATTGATGCCCTTCTTAAAGAAATCAGCTGGACGGGAGGCAACAAATTCTTCAAAGGCATTTTGTACTGCCTCTCGGGTATTGAATTTTTTTCCCGCCAAGGAGTTATGTAAATTCTGGAAAAAGTAGTAGTCTGTAGGCGCAAGGTCTGGTGAGTAGGGTGGATGACGGAGAACTTCCAACCCCAGTTCTTGCAACTTGGAGACCGTCTGCTGTGCAGTATGAGTTCGCGCGTTGTCGTGTAGGAGCAGCGGAGACGAGTGATTGACCAATGCTGGTTGGAGATGTGCCAGCTTCTCCATCATTGTGTCCAGTTCTTCACAGAACACATCTGCAGTAATGCTCACCCCGTTTGGTAAGAAGCTGTGATGAATGACACCGGCGCTAGACCACCAAACAGTGACCATCACTTTTCTAGGGGTAAGATTTCGTTTAGTGCATTGTTTAGGTGCTGAACCAGGATCCAACCAACTTGCTGAGCGCTTGCGGTTATCAAACAGAATCCATTTTCATCGTAGGTAACAATGCGGTTCAAAATTCCTTCATTTGTGTGTCTGTTGAGCAGTGTAAGGCACGTCTCGACGCGTACTTCGCGCTGGCGATCATTGAGCTCGTGGGGCACCCATTTGTCAAGCTTTTTTACCTTGCCAATTTGACGCAAATGGACCGATATTGTTTTGACGCTAAGGTCGAAAGCTGCTGCTAATTCAGCCGTAGATTGTGTATCATCAGCTTCCACAATCGCCTTTAATTCGTCATTGTCGACCAAAGTCTTCGGACGACCGCGAGGTTCATTTTTCAGGTCGAAATTCCCAGAACGGAAGCGAGCAAACCAATAACAAGTGGTGCGTTGATTTGGAGTATTAGCTCCGTAAACGTCGTTGATGTTGCGTGCCGCTTGTGCAGCGGTGCTGCCACGACGGTACTCATATTCCATAATTACTCGAATTTTTAACGTATCCATGATAACAAAAAAGATTGAAATGCGATGAAAATGTAACACTAATCAATAAACAAATGACTACTTTTGGAAAAAGAATTCCATGTTTTTAAAATAAAATTAATTTGAAATTAGAATTCTTAGCCACACAAAAATTATTTTGATTTGAAATGGCCAGTACTGCAGAACGGCAATTTCATAGGTAAAGACCTATTATATAATATTTAGAATATATTACGTACATGTCACAAACGGTTTTAATGAATGCACAGAGATGAGTCAATTCCAGATATCACCATCGTTCACATATTGATCCACTCTATAATAGCCTTTGGACACCAAAACCCGCTTGACATGGCGCTTTAATTCACAATCCGGCAAATCTGTAATATTCTTTGGGACTTTGTTGTAAAATCTAACACTATTTACCAAAAACTGTTACTGGTTTTACTAAGTCTAAAACATGGGACAACCAGTTTGTCACAGTTTCTAGTATTTAGATTACGCTGGTTTTTTTATGAAATCCAACTTTTCAAGGTTCTTATGGGCATACATTAAATTACCAAGAATGGGACGGCAGAGTTAAGATACCCTAATCCTTGAACTTGGTCTTTAAGGATTCGCGAGGTCCCATATTGTAAATTGCTCGAACTCCCCGTTTTTGTAATAAAAATATGGTGTCTACCTCAGCTGCTGTTCCCCCACAACAGATAATAACCAGAACCCCCAGAGCAAATATTAATGGTTGTTTGAATGTCACATTATTTCAGATGGCATTAAAATTGTATAAAATGGACGCTAGCCCCCCGGCTCGCGCTGCCATGATGGCTTGTGATATTTTAAAGCTTTCCGTGGAAATGATAGACGTTAATATTCGAGAAAGAGAAAACTGGACACCTGAGTATTTGGAGGTATGAATATTTATAAATTTTAAATTGAAGACCGTAATAGTGTTGAGACGATTGTACTAATATTTAATGGTAGGATTATAAGAGCCATTTTGGTATGAACATATAAAATAGAAACGTAAAAAAACAAAATCAAGCAAATAAATATCTACCTTTCTTTTCTTAATTTTTTCCCAAAGCGTTATTCATTAAGCATGACATTATATTTTTCCATAATGAGTAGTTTACCATTATAAAAAGAAAAATGCAGATCTTGGATTGTAAGTGTTTTATTATAATTTTATGTAGCAACTTTTATTACTAATGATATGCCTCATTATAAATTATATCTATTCACATCTGAGAGGCACAAACCAAAATATAAATGAAAAAATAAACCAAACGTATAAATGGTAGCAGAGAAATAAATGAAAAAGAAAACTTAGACGATCTACAATGTATTCTGGAAAAAGTTTATGATTTCTCTAAATTCTATGAGACATGTTTTACAATTTTATGCAATCTTTAAGTCAAGTTTCATATATCAATAAAACATTGTTTTTTTTTCAGAAAAATCCAGTCCACACCATACCTATGCTGGAACATGGTGATCTTTATATTGCTGACAGGTAAATTTAAAAGGAAAAAAGAGAATGAATAATATCGTATAGATTCCTAAATTTTACTTTTCCAAGAATGTACAAAGTAATAGAGTTGTGTACTAATTTTAAAAAAGCATAGAGAAAGATTTATTTATTTGCCCGTATTATTTATATCCTAATATTGATTTATTATATCTCTTTCGAACAGTCACGCGATCTTGATGTATTTGTTTGACGTCTATGGGAAGGATGACAAGTTTTATCCGAGGGATGTCAAAAAAAGGGCCATCGTGAATCAAAGATTATTCTTCGACACCGGCGTTTTATTTCCCAGATTGAGAAATATTTCGGTAGGTTATCATTAACATTTTAAGTTTACTAATTTTTTTTTATTCATAGTGGTTGTGTAGTTTGATCGACGGGATATCAATTTAAAGACCGCTGTTGTTTTTTTGTGCCAAAGGGTAGCAAACAAATACATGACCCATCTAACGGTTAATGGTTACCGTCGCCTATGATCAATTGCAATATCAAGGGTACACCTGATGTATTGCCGGCAGATTTGAACTCCAAAATTTACCACCGAACTTTTCGAAATCCGCATACATATACTATTTTAAATAGGTAACAGCACGGGTTGACTGTGAAAGAAAAGAATTTTAGAAAACCTGAACTTGAGAAATGTCCTTGAAGTACCGCTGTATCTAGAAAAAATATAGAACTGTTGTTTTCGTGAGGTTTGAAGTGGCTAATACGCCGTGACTAGCTATACTAACTATACTAACTATACTAACTATACTAGCTGTACCCGCAGCTCCGCACGCATTTTTTTAAATCTATTAAAGAATTATAAAATTGTGAGACTATGTACAATTATAGAAATGCTCTTTAAAGATAATTGTACGTATGACGCTAAGTACGACGCCACTAAAAGTAACACGTAACGTGTACATTAGATATATAAATACTAACAGCGTACCAAATGAGGTTTGTCATCAGCAACATATATGGAACCTTAACCCACCATATATCTACCTCAGTGCTCACCTACACTGTATAAGGAACTAATGAAACAATAATTTAAAATATTATTATAAAGATGTACACTTACATTACATTTAATATACATTACCAGTATCATAATTAAGATTTTGTGACTATACAAAAAATAAACGCTTATCTGATCCGCAAGAAATTGTATTATGGATCTCTTTACGTAATGCTTTTATAATCTAAGATCTTATTAGGAAGATCTCTATATCATTAAAGTTATTAATAGTTATAATGTCGAATTGTAAACAATAAGCTGATAATTATTTATCTTAATAAAAATAAAGACTCAGTTGAAATCTTGCTTAATTTATGCAAACAAAGTCGCGGGTAACAGCTAGTCTAAAATAGAATAACTTCAATTACTTTTTATAAGGCTCGCTATCTACTAGTGAAAGTCCCGTGAAAATAGGTCTAACCGTTTTGGTGATAGCACAGCGAACGAAGCCACGGTTAATAGCTAGTATAAACTAAAACTGCTTAAATTACTTTTTGTAAAATCAGCTATCTACCAGTGAAAGTCTCGTGAAAATTGGTCTAACCGTTTTGGAGAAAGCACTGTGGGTGAAGCCACGGTTAACACCTAGTATAAACTAAAATTGCTTGAATTACTTTCAATAAGATCAGCTATCTGCCAGTGAAAGTTTCGTCAAGATCTGCTGAACCGTTTTTGAGATGGTACTGTGGGCGAAGCCACGGTTAACAGCTAGTATAAACTAAAATTGCTTGAATTACTTTTTATAAGGTCACATATCTGTCAATAAAAGTTTCGTGAAGACCAGTCAAACCGTTTTGAAGATAGCACTGTGGGCGAAGCCACGGTTAACAGCTAGTATAAACTAACATTACTTCAATTACTTTCTATAAGGTCAGTTATCTGCCAGTAAAAGTTTTGTGAAGATCGGTCGAACCGTTTTGGAGATAGTACTGCAAGCGAAACCACGGTTAACAGCTAGTCTAATTTAGAGTTACCTAAGTAACCCGCTGTAATTTCAGCTATCTGCGAGTGAAATTCCCGTCAAAATTAGTCCAGCCGTTTCGGAGATTAGCCGGAACAAACAGACAGACAGACAGATAGACCGACAAAAATTTTAAAAATTGCATTTTTGTTATCAGTAGCGTGTATACTTTCGTACCCAATCAGTAAATAAATTTTATTTTGATATTACATACAGACACTTCATTTTTTTATATGTATAGATAAGATATATAATCCTATTATATATCTATATACCGATAATATAGAAAAAAATATAATAGATAATATAATCTTTATAAACCTATGAAATTGCCGTTTTGTATGAAAAAATTTAAACGAATTTTTTTCATATATTTTTTATTTGTATTAATCGAAGTAATCACCCATGCAATCAATGCATCTTTGCCAACGCAGTGGCAGTTTATTGATGCCCTTCTTAAAGAAATCAGCTGGACGGGAGGCAACAAATTCTTCAAAGGCAGTTTGTACTGCCTCTCGGGTATTGAATTTTTTTCCCGCCAAGGAGTTATCCAAATTCTGGAAAAAGTAGTAGTCTGTAGGCGCAAGGTCTGGTGAGTAGGGCGGATGACGGAGAACTTCCAACCCCAGTTCTTGCAACTTGGAGGCCGTCTGCTGTGCACTATGAGGTCGCGCGTTGTCGTGCAGGAGCAGCGGAGACGAGCGATTGACTAATGCTGGTTGGAGATGTGCCAGCTTCTCCATCATTGTGTTCAGTTCTTCACAGTACACATCTGCAGTAATGCTCACCCCGTTTGGTAAGAAGCTGTGATGAATCACACCGGCGCTAGACCACCAAACAGTGACCATCACTTTTCTAGGGGTAAGTTTTCGTTTAGGGCATTGTTTAGGTGCTGAACCAGGATCCAACCAACTTTCTTAGCGCTTGCGGTTATCAAACAGAATCCATTCTTCATCGCAGGTAACAATGCGGTTCAAAATTCCTTCATTTGTGTGTCTGTTGAGCAGTGCAAGGCACGTCTCGACGCGTACTTCGCGCTGGCGATCATTGAGTTCGTGGGGCACCCATTTGTGGAGCTTTTTTACCTTGCCAATTTGACGCAAATGGACCTATATTGTTTTGACGCTAACGTCGAAAGCTGCTGCTAATTCAGCCGTAGATTGTGTATCATCAGCTTCCACAATCGCCTTTAATTCGCCATTGGCGACCAAAGTCTTCGGACGACCGCGAGGTTCATTTTTCAGGTTGAAATTCCCAGAACGGAAGCGAGCAAACCAATAACAGGTAGTGCGTTGGTTTGTAGTGTTAGCTCCGTAAACGTCGTTGATATTGCGTGCCGTTTGTGCCGCGTTGCTGCCACGACGGTACTCATATACCATAATTACTCGAATTTTTAACGTATCCATGATGACAAAAAAGATTGTAATGCGATGAAAATGTAACACTAATCAATAAACAAATGACTACTTTTGGAAAAAGAATTCCATGTTTTTAAAATAAAATTAATATGAAATTACAATTCTTAGCCAAACAAAAAATATTTTGATTTGAAATGGACAGTACTGCAGAACGGCAATTTCATAGGTAAAGACCTATTATATAAATTTCTTCTGTACGTGTGTATGCCACTGAACTCCTCCTAAACGGATGGACCGATTTTGATGCAATTTTGTGTGCGTGAACCAGTGGATCCAACAATGGTTTAAATTCACAATTAAACCCGGTAGGTGGCGCTGCGGTTGATTTTTAGGATTTATTTTTATTATCAAGGCAGGTCAACGTCCGTTGGGCCCGCTAGTAATATATAATGGTTAATTAATACATTATTATAAGCTGTTAAATATTTTTGTAAAACTACATGGTGTTGGTAATGACATGATGTCGAAATTTATTTTGCATAAAATTTGACACTGAAACATATATATCAAATTCAACAGTTTGCAATATAAAGAAATCATTAGTAAGCCTGTGTGAAATATTTACACGTACAATGTCTATTTTGTCTGAATATATAGTCACTATGTTAAAATTTTAAGTAATTGTTTATGATAAAAAGTCTTCAACTATTATTTTATATTATAAAAAATAATAAAGAAAGAAAGGATCTTGATTTATTCTCTCATAAAAAAATATTTACAATTACAATAAACTAAAGACTTACGACAAAGAGTCCCGACTTCAGCGTATTGCCGTTGGTGATGGATGTACCTCACTTTTCAAAAAAGCTTTAGACCTTTACGGTAATCGTAATTGTGTATGAATAAATACATTTTGTGCTATAAGTAAACAAAAAATACCTATAAAAATGTAACTAATGAATTACATACTCTAGCCTGGACGGTATTAGAAATGATTGTTACTTCCTGTTTGTCTATATATTCTTCTGAATGTCTGTCTGTCTGATATTAAATTTATACTATCTGATAGGCATTGATTGATATATTGGTATGATATTGATTGAACAACCACAAATCTGCTCGAAATGAAAAAAGAAATGATTTTATTTGAAAAAATATATTGGATTTATAATTGTATTTCTTTCAGTACCCGGCCATTGTAGAAGGTGTTAGGACTGTTACAGAAAAACAGTTCCAGGCTATTGATGATGCATACGGTTTTATAGAAGAATACCTTTCTAAATCCAAGTATATCGCAGGCAATGACATGACTATTGCTGATATATCAGCTTATAGCGATGTCTCGTCTCTTGTTATCATTCTTCCACTTGATACAAAGAAGTAAGTCTTTTATATATGTTATTTGACATATAGATTTATGAAAGATTATGTTCCAAGGACTTTTGAACAAAATATAAGCGTGAAACATTAATTTTCGAGAATCGTTCCTTTAGTGGCTTTTTTGTTTACCAATTTATTTATTATTTAAACAACGTTTTAGTTAAAATAACATGAAGCAATAATAGGAATAAATACATATAGTGGTATTTATGTGAGTTTTATAATATCGCTATCTAGATACATAGAAATAGCCATAATGAATGGTAAATGTTTTAGACTATCAACTCGTAAGGGAGTGCAACAAGGACATTACGTATATAAAAAAAACCCTTTGCATTCAAACGCAAAAGTATTTATTTTGATTAATCCATCCATCAATGTTCATATCAACAACTAAACTGAAATTATACACGCCGCAAAGTAAAATGTTGTAAAAAATCTTCTATGCTCTTTTTTAAGCATTTTTGAAGTGAAACTTCTTTATCGACGTAGGGAGGAATTTTAGAGCATGTAAAAACATACGTTTTTCGGTTACTCACCATCTTAATTTCTGTACATTTTTCCGTTACGCGCCATGTTTATTTCTAAAGGTGCGCTCACAATGATCAGATTCCGTTTTATTTTTTTTTCTGTAAAGTTGTAAATATAGTAGATCATTTATCGAAAAATGATGTCATAAAGAAGTTTCACTTCTTACGTGTATACACTGATACACGCAAGTATTTTTTTTCAAATATATTTTTATAAGTATTTTTGCAAAATATTAATTTCGTATATTCTAAAAGTGATTATAAAACATAATTAATCTAGCAGCCTTATTTTATAACACTGTTTTTTCAGGTACCCAAAAACTCAAGCTTGGGTGAAGGAAATGGAAATACAATCATTCTCACAGAAGTACAATGCACCCGGTCTCGCAATTTTTGAAAAACTATTAAAGCAATGTTTGGATTTATAATATTACTGTATAATACGTAACTCCTTAACCATAGAATAATAACCATGCCACGACATACGTTAAAAATAACCATTCGCTTCAAAGGCGCAGTCTTTTATAATACGTGTTTTTAATTGATTAACTAAAAAATATTTATAATTTATGTTATTATGTTAAAAATATATTTAAAACAATGAAAATAAAATACATTTTTACTGTAATTTGTTTATTTCATATAATTTAAAACCAAATGAGTAGACCTCCACGAAAAAATAACGAACATGAACAGCCTTATGCTTCAGGAACAAAATAACTTATAAAAAATGAAATCTAATCTTATGAAAATAAGAGTTTTTTTCTTATAAGATGTTTGACTATAATATATTCAGTCTAAAAAATATCTGTCATAAAAAAATAAATAAAAATGTACTCGTGGCAAACATAATTTTTGCCGCCGCAAAAAATTCTTTGCACTTAGTACAGGTTAGTGCAGTCTTAGTACAGGTACGTGTGCATTCAGACATTATATGGTACACATCTTCTACAATGTTACATATATCACAATTTGGTGACGACTTTACTTTTATTAAATATAAAAAGCTATTCAGAGGAATGTGCTCTGAACGGAGTCGAAAGGCAGTGCTTAATTCAGTTCTACTGATTTTAATTTTGTCGAACCAGGTATAGCGCAGTAAGGTAGGTTGCAAGGTTTTATACCATATGCCTTTGTTAACTGATCGCTCATCGATGTATTCCTTCCACATTTCACGACAATGTTTTCTTACAAGATAAAGATGATCAGCATAGTAAGGTATATAATTAAATGGTATACCATTGGTAAGAGCCTCTCTAGCCAATTGATCCGCTTTCTCATTTCCCGTTAAGCCTATATGAGACGGTATCCACTGTAAAATTACGTTTTTATTTTTTGGGTATATGATGGGTTGTATAAGCTCAATACAAAATATCAATATTACATGTATATAGGCTATATACTACGCGTCGCTAATCTGACGCAAGCGCAATATTACACGAGCATGGCGGTGACGCCTCATTACTGCTAGACTGGCATGTCGAGGTCATCGATAACGTGAACCTATAAGATTTTCTCCTACCAAAATCGCTGAATGTGGCTAAAGAAGTTTTCACTTCAAAAACAAATAAATAAATGTATTTCTGTAATACTATGTTTTTACTACAATGATTTACAATTTACAATGATTACAATGATTTCTATGATTTTCATGGACAAACTACTAACATTATTATTAATCATTACTTACACGTTCTTATTGTCGAAGAAAATATTTGGAATATTATTATAACAAACATGTTATCCACAAATATATGTGACTGTTATTACTTATTTTCATTAATAATACAAAAGTTTATCATTTTACGTACATTGTACCGTAAAATTATTTTATTTTTATTACCTTATATTATTTTACTCTAATTTTTAATACTTGAATTCTATGAAGCAACATAATATTTATGGCATCAATATCCATATATCAATTGCATAGAATGGATGACTAATTTAGCTGGAATAAATTTTAGTAAATCAACTTGTGGTAAGTATAATGTATTCAAAATACAGCGCTATTTAAAAATTAATCGATAGTCAAATTTCACTAAAGCGGTTTAGAAATACCAAATTTGGTTGCGCCGATTTATGTATATTTGAAAATTCCCGCATTATGGATTAAATCGCGCCACTTTGAAGCCCGACCAATTAATTGCGATCAGGTCACGCCACCTTTCTAGCCCAATCATCCTTTCCTGGCACATGCTAGTTCGGTATCGCGACGCCCGCACCGCTAGTTTCGACTGCGGCAGCCAGCGTCCGTGTTGCCGCCACCATTGTGAGTTCGATTGCGGCCGTCAGTGTGGTGGGCCGCGCCGCGCGCGACTTACGCGGGGCGGCCATTGTAGTTTGCGCGCCGGACAGTGTTGTTGTGTCCGCGCCGCATGCTAACATTTAGAGTTTTCGCATGGTCGAGTGAGAAATAAACGCATCGCCACATACGTGCCGACATATATTATAAACAATAAGTGTTGTGAGGGAGGAAACCCAGTGGAAAGAAGCGAGAATCACCTAGCCGGCTAGCCACGTGGAGACTGCAGCACCGCGAGGTATGTGCCAAGTTTCCTTCCTACCCTTGTCTCCCTAGTCGTAGCTGATCGCAATAGTTGAATATCAAACATAGCACCCCCGCATATACAGTCCACTAAAATTAGCATAGATACGCCCGCGCCCCCTCCGGTGACGTCGACATCGCGACGGCGTCACCAAAATTAAAATCACTTTAATACCGATATATGAGGAATGGAAACAATTCTGATTACTTTAGTTCCTGTAAGAGTTATAGATATAATTTTGATTCGCAGCTATAGGTTATAATGTATATTCTTCGATATAGACAGATTTTAATATTATAAGTATATCTGAAGGTGGCTTTATGGGTGTTTTGATATGGACAGTGGCGACTGGCACATAATTTAAATTTCACAATTTAAAGCCGACGTGTAGCCTCTTTTACTATTACAAAGTATGTGAAATACGAGATGTTACCTACATGATATTTTGACAAAACAAATAGCACGAAAACGCATTAATAGGTGGTAGAGCCACGTTGAAGCTATTACTGGTTTCAGCAAGAATGGGTCGGCTCGCCCGGGGTAGTACCACCCTCTCATAGAAAACCTACGTGAAGTAACAGTTGCATTGTTGCGTTTCATTCGGTCTGTAAGAGCGCTGGAGGCCTAGCACCCTTCCTCTCCCCTCTCCTCTTCCTCTCCCTCCTCTTCCCTACAAACTGGCTGGCAACGCACTTGCGACTCCGCTGGTGTTGTTAGCGTCTATGGACGGTGGTGATCACTCAACATCAGGTGACACAGCTGTTCGTTTGCCTCCCATGACATAAAAAAAACGCACACATACGTAAACTGTCTTAAATTAACCGTGGAAGTAAGATGGCATATTCTCAATATCGGTGGGGAAAAAGAAATAGTTATATGTTGCTTAGATACGTGCGGATTCACGGGGTAGCCGTGAAAAAGAAACTAGCTAGCCAATTTTAACAAGGCGCTGTCAAAACGCTTATGGCGTTTAGTCCGCGTCATAGTATTTGGCCGCTCTGAATATGGCTTAAAGTTCGGTCTTGCGCATAGTACAGTCAAGAGGTTAAAACAAAACAAATTCAAAATATTATGATAGAAATTTAACATTTACATTTATCAATCTTTAAATTGTCTCGATATTATACGTACAATATATTAGGTTTTAATAAATTATGTTTTAAGTTGATTATATTTGACTATAACATTAGGTGATAAGAATGTAGCAATATAACGTCCACGTTGCTACTCTCAGAAGATTTTGTATGTAAATTAAAATGTGATTCCGATTGTGTCGTCTTGAAAACGGCTTGACAGCTAGTTTACGAAAACCTGTTTATATGAATCGAGCAGACATAGACACAAGAGACATACAGACACATAAAATATTAGCAAAAAATTAGAGATAAAATTGAACAGACAAAAAAAATGCTAGAATATTAAGAGTTCGCCACATCATGTATTTGTAAGTTATAATTAATTGCAAATAATATTTAATCACCTGGTTGGTGAGTTTTGGGTGATAGTTTACTTTATTTGAATGATCACCCTTATGCAGTACTTGTTTCTATATGTGGGTTACGTCTTATAGCAATACAATGCCGTTATTGTAAATAAAATACATTCATAATAAATAAATAATTTGTAATAAACAACGCCTTCCATAGAAACATCATTTTTCGGACTAGATGGGTTTTCTAATAATAATAACACAAATAAACAAGAAAAAGAAAATAACGAAAATAGTAATAACATATAATTAACAAAAACAAAACTAAATTGACTTCTGAATACGACTGTACTGCAACTAGTAATGGCAGGACACATGTGTCAACGTGGGTGCAATAGGAGGCGACGTAAGCGCGTGGGCGAGCCTGCTCCCCTTTTACGTCATCTGCGTCCCTCTGATACTTAAATTTGTGTTCTACGCATCTACTTCAGAGCGGTTAAAAATTTGACGCGTTAAAAAAATTAAATTTGACGCGGCCTAAGAATGAGGTCATCAATCTATATCGTGAGTTGGCGCAAGAAATATAATTACTAGTTCTGAATTGAAACTTCCGAGCATTATTGCACTATCTACATTTCAAATTATCAACCGTCCATAGTTTATCGTATGGATTGCCGATGCTTGAGTAATGTGTACAGCGATTTAGCACGTAAAGTCTAACGGTCAAGGTAATCGAGTATTTCACCGAAATTGCCAAGAGACATCATTATGACGCTTATAAAATTTGTTCTGTTTGGTCAATGTTTAGTAGTTTTTATCGTCCCGTACGTGAGAATATAAAATACATAGTATCTTATAGATTTATTGATTTGTCGCTAATTCTATCATAATGAATGTGAGTTTGTTAGTTTCTTACGATTTCGCGCCTTAACTACTCGACTGATCGTCATGATCAGGGTGGCAAAGTGGTAATTAACGAAATTCAATGAAAACAACATTATATTTGTACTAATTTGTTGCTAATTAGTTACTAAAATGGCAAATTTGTTGTATGTGCCTTTTGCAATAAATCGCAATTACTGCTACCTTCATATCAAGGTAGATCGAAAACAAGGTAAATAATTGAATATCGACTCAACTAATGCGCAAAATTGTTGCTGCAAGTAAGCAAAAAATGTACAAAGAACGACATAGAATGCTTTTCATTAAAAAAGAGGAATATTATCTAGGGATAAGTCAAATCTACTTTAACGCAAGTGAAACCGTAGGCAAAAGCTAATTATTATTATTCATACGCGATTCTTATAATTACTTGTTGTATGTACTATTGTTGAAACACATGGTAATTGAATTATCACATGATGGATATAACTCACATAAATATCTACGCCTAACTATTTTCATGGCGATCGATTTATTGTGTGCTGTAGCGCCACCTAGTGGTGAGGGATATAGCAAAATAAAAAGCATCTCCATGAAAAACACTTAGGTTTTATAAAAAACGTTGAGGGTAGGCCTATTTGCTTCGTTTAAAGAATATACATACTTGTGTAGATAAGGACAGTACCAATTACTTACTTGAAAATTAATCTTTACAGGTTTTAGCATTTCACCACCTTTTTCACCTGTATAGTGTAGTACATATAAATATACAACATACAGACTCGCTACGCCCCAACTCGGTAGCAACTCAAACCTAGGTACGATCCACGGAGTGGAGCCATCGAACACGCCGCTATCGCGATACAGTGACACTGAAAACTTTCAATTACTAGCTAACCAACACAACACAGTTCACCCCCACATTCGTGCACACATACACACAGGTATACATATGGTGTGAGGGTTTTCATTTTTTCCCTTATTTTCAAACTGGGTTAGTTTAGATTAGCCAAATTATCAGATACAAAGTACACGTTTGAATTCATGAGGCTCGCATGCCGGTACCCATATGCGTCACTTTTTTTTTCGAACTGATTACGCTATTGACCTAGCAAAGTCTTGACTTAACAGCTTTACCGGACTACCATTAGCGTCACAGAAATTCTGTATAAATAGCTATCTCAATTCATCTTAGGCAGACACACGAAGTTGCATCTAAGGAAAATAGCCCAAGCCGATGTCCGGCCATTCTGGCAACCTTGAGCTTTTTGCCAAGCGGTGAAATGCCTTAAGCGCTCGCCTGAGTCCGGTAAAGCTGTGAAGGCCCGTCGGGCTAATAGCGTAGTCAGTTCGAAAAAGAAATAACAATAAACAATTATATATTAACAGTAGGAAAATTACAGAACACATTAATTTGTGCTAAATATGCTAAATATATTTTAAAGTAAAAGTAATGCGAGTGGGTTATATGCTTAAGCTTGTATATTCTATTCATTATTGTTTATCGTGTGAAAAAAAACTCAACATGTTTTGTGCAAGTCATAAGTGTTTTCTGCCCTGCAATGACGATGATTTCATTTGGATGACTGGCATAAATGATTCCGACTTTCCACCACGTAGTTTTCTGATGAAATTTCGATGTAATATTTACTATCAAATTTCCGAAATGAAGTTTCTCTGTTTTTTTCTTAGGAGACAAACGAACAGGTGGGTCACCTGATGTTAAGTTGTCACCACCGTCCATAGACACTTGCAACACCAGGGGAGTCAAAAGTTCATTGCTAGCCTGTGTTTGGGGTAGGGAGGTAGGGGAGGTGGGCTTCCGGCGGTCTCACTGACCGAACGAAACGCAACAATGCAAGCATTATTACTTCACATCGGTTCTGTGTGAGAGGGTGGTACTATCCCGGATGAGCCGACCCATTCATGCTGACACCAGTAATAGCTTTAGCTTTAGCTCTAATTTAGATTCCCAAGTCCAAAATACTAGAAAGGTTACACAAATTCTAAAGAAGTTTTCGTCAAGAATAAACCTCTTATTGTGTATTGTAGGAGTATAAATTACAGACTTATGTACGAATGTTTTGTAATAAACACCGAAGCGACTCTTAATATGAAATGTTATTATATATCTTATATGAAGTAATTCTGGTATGGGGGACAGCAGCTGAGGTAGACACCATATTTTTATCACAAAAACGGGTAGATCGAGCAATTTACAATATAGGACCTCGCGAATCCTTAAAGATCAAGTTCAAGGAATACGGTATCTCAACTCTGCCCTCCCAATACATTCTTGACAATTTAATCTATGTCCGTAAGAACATTGAAAAGCTAGATTTCGTAAAAAAACCGGCACAATCTAAATACTAGAAACTGTGACAAACTGGTTGTCCCATGTTTTACACTTAATAAAACCAGTAACAGTTTTTTGGGAAATAGTTTTAGATTTTACAACAAAGTCTCAAAGGATGTTACCGATTTGCCGGATTGCGAATTTAAGCGCCATGTCAAGCGGGTTTTGGTGTCAAAAGGCTATTATAGAGTGGATCCATATGTGAACGATGGTGATGTCTGGAATTGACTCATCTCTGTGCATCCATTAAAAACGTTTGTGACATATACCTAATATATTCTAAATATTATATATATATATATATATATATTTGTTAAAAAGATAAACCAGATCGAGTTTCTTGCCGGTTGTTCTGGATGACTGGGTTGTTTTCCGAACCGGTGGTAGTTTTGACGTTCATAGGTGCCTTCTTAAGGCCTGAATTGAATAAAGTGTTTTGATTTGATTTGAATTGTCGACGAATATCCGTCTTGAAAAAAAATGCAAGCATAAATCAAACAAAACAAAACGCAGTGCAGCTTGACTATACAGACGAAGTTGCCAATTGCTAGAGTGGCTGAAATAAAAAATTGAAATTGAGATGAAAAATTTTTCTCTAGTTCTACAGTATATAACAGCAATTTCCATTTCCATGTTAATCGGTTCAAATTGTAAAGTGGCCAAAATTATGAAATTAAATTGTAAATATTTTTACTTCTTACTTAAAATTTTTCGCCCCCCAAAAATAGCTCCTTGCTGCGGACCTACGACTCTGGTCACTAAGTCTAAAGCTTAGCATATTACCATATTTGGTCGCATCATTTCTCAAAACCTTATCTAATTATATTTGTTTAAAACTCTTAAATCGCAGGGACATGAAATAAAACCAGTTACAGAAATATATCTACAAGTTATAAGGCAAATATCAAAACATGGAAAAACAATGAATATACAAAACTGAAATTAAACAATATAGGTTGTAGTTCGAATCAAACATGATACAAAATTTTGCCGATCACAATATTTGGCATGATATGTTAAATTACGGTATACCTTAGTCACGATAAGTTAGCATTATAAAAGGCTTTAAAGAGTGTATTTTAGAATAATCTTGTCAGTTCATTTTCACCCTTTAGACTTTGTGCTAGAAAGTGATTGAGTTTGTACATATCTACTTTTATTGCAGCTTAAGGTATTTTTTTATTAATATTCACATATATATTTTTAGTGTATAATGGATATATATACATTGCATTCTATTTATTTCATGTTGAAATTTTTCTATTAGCTATTTAATCCTGTCTTTTTTCCAAACTTAGCGTTGGTTTTCATGTGTGTAGGTATATAAATCCTAAATCAAAAAGCTTTAATCATACCACTAAATTCCGATATTTAATTTATAAATATTTGTGAGCAAATACTGTCTAGAAATATATACTAAATATTATTGGTAATTGGTGATTCATAACTAGAACAGTCAGTTCCTCAATAATTAATCAAGAGGTACTAAATTTAAAACGTATTTTTAATTTAACAATTTATTTTTACGTACCTTCCATAAAGTGACTTTATCATAACCAATGGTACAGGAACACCAAGCAATGTTGCAGGCGTATTGACTTGAAAATTTGCGTAAAAATTGGGCCCAATAAATTTCTTTCAATAGTTTAAAAAAAGTCACCAATCATAACAGCGTTACAAGAAGATGCCTAAATAGGGAGTCATATTACAAAACATTCCTACACTTAATTACTACTTTTGTTTTAGATGTTAGCAAAACTTTATAAGTTTGACATGAGCCCACCGGCTCGAGCGACTATGATGTTGATGGACCTGTTAGAAATTCCAATTGAGATGATAGACGTTAATCTACTCAAAGGAGATCACTTAAAAGCTGAATACTTGAAGGTATTTTTATTATGCTTTATTATTTATGATACAATATAAATATTCATTATTAATAAATTTGAAAAGATAGTCATGAAGTGCTTAATGACAGATTTCTTAATTCCATATAATTAGTAATTTATTGTTTTTTTTTTCCATTTTAACAGGTAAATTCACAACATACAATTCCAGTGCTCGTAGATGGGGACCTAAATATTGCTGACAGGTGTGTAAAATGACATGCATCGTCAACTGCAATGTTATGATACTACACAACTTTATATATGAAATACTCGTTATATGTGATATTATTAATATTTTTGTTTATCAATGGCCTTGCTAAGATGTATGCTATATAAACCTATGGCTTGAAGGTAGTCCGTAGAATTTAACACTCTTTCTATGGCAGTTTGTTCTTCTTCAATCATATTTCTTATATATTCGCATATTTTAATACAATATTGCACTTATCCTTGTATTTTATCTACTTTTGGATTATTAGCTTAATTTAAAAAAATATTTGAATATTTTTTAATTTCGACGGATAATAATAACTTAGAAGCGATGATATTTTAAGTATAGTGTGGTCGAATATCGTGCAAAACCCTTGTGTAGTAGTCGATTCTAAAGCTTGACTGGCTAGCTACTAGCATTCCCAAATGTTTATGTATGTCCCGGTAGCTGTACTTAAGTGCCAGCCCTTCTCTAGGTTTTTTACCATCTTTAACTGCATCGTGAGTAACTAATTAAATTTTAATAAAATATTATACAAACAATTATTTTTATATTTACATCAGTACATGGTTTAGGTATTTATGGTTCAGCGGTTGCACTTCAGCGTCAATTCTATATCAAAGTAACACACTTTCTCACGTTACGTTGTCACTTGAAGTGAAATTGTTGGTAAACGTTAAACCTGTAACGTATAAATGACGAACAAAAAGATTTCGTACCCATGCTCTTCTTATCATACGTATCTATATTGTACTAATATTTTTAGCATGATCTGATTTCATTGACACTTCTTTGGTTTTTTTAATTTTTCTTTAGCAGATTTTTTAACACAGAAACGTTCACAATTTTAATATTGTCGCTTTTTATATTTTAGTCACGCCATAATGATGTACCTATCGGATGCTTACTCGAAAGAGGATGATTTTTACCCAAAAAAAAGTAAAGAGAGAGCAATGGTTAACCAGAGGTTGTTTTTCGATACAGCCATACTACAGCCAAGATTAAAATCCGTAACGGTGAGATATTTACTGGCCATTTCGATAAACGAAAAAGATAACTGTAATTTTGAAAACTACTAATGACTTTTAAAAACAATTTTAGTATTCACTTTATATGGAAGGAGTAGCAGCAATAACGGATAAGCAAATTGAGGACATAAATGAGGCTTACAGTTTTCTTGAAGAGTTTCTCTGTAAAACTAAGTATTTAGCGGGGAATTATTTGACTATAGCTGATTTATCGGCCTACGCTACTGTATCTTCTTTAATTCTTATAGCACCAGTTTCCTCTAAAAGGTACGATATTAAAAAGATTAATTTCAATAAGTGAAATTTATATTACGTATTAGCATTTATCGTGATTTTAATTATAGCCACACTGAAGATATAAACGTACCTATTTCCACAAAGGAGGTCGATTCTGAATTGCAATTGCATTTCAGATATTTTACTTGAGAGTATCATAATGTGGTTGTTGTTGCGGGGTGGTAGGGTGTCTATACCCGACTGGATCGCGACCACCGTACACCAGGTGGAACACCCGCCATAGTGGCACGTTTGGGCGTGTCGCGTTCCGGGATCAGCCGGTGTATATCCAGCAACCGGGGGAGGGGGCTCTCCCCGACTGGGTCGCTTTCAGGCCGGCATGACAGCGGCGACCGGCGATGGATAGTATGTCTTTCGGTGGTCGCCATTGTTTTTGGATTGTACTGTGCTTACCATCAGGCATAGTACAGTCACTTTGCCGAGCTACAATAAAAAAAAAAAAACCAACATCTGTGTAGATGAAGCATCACTTTTCAGTGTTATTTTTGTGATATTTTGATTGATACCCATATTACACTTTTTAGCGACCACAATTCATCATATTAGTGTCACATAGCAATATTGTTATACGAACATTTGGTTTGTAAACTAGTGCTAATATTCAAAATGTCTGAAATTCCAAAACCGCAGATAATGGATTTTAGTTTGACAACAATGTTATTTTCCAGTAATCTAATCATTTCAGCACTACGAAATACCGTACCATTATCCTATGATTTTATAAGCATACATGAGACTTTCTGTAATTAAAAGGAATAGAAATAAATCAAGTAATAATAACATATAATAATATACAAGAATAATTATAAATTTACCTTATTAGTTACGCATTAGTTATTTATTCTACATATTCATTTACAAATTACAATTAATATTATGATATCGACAGTAGAAGTACTAATGCCCGCTTTCTCAGATACTCGGTTAAACTACCAATAGTCATTGACTCAACAAAGTTATCCATAAGATAAATTGTCAAATGGCCCGTTGAGTTTTACTGACATTTATCGTATAATTGTGTGTTCAGAAACGCAATTTGACAAGTTATCGAACCGATAACGCTATTGAACAGATAAGCTACCGTTTAATGCACCTCAGAAACCGGGCATAATTGATTTACGTACAAAAACTTGTTAGTCAATTACCTTTTTCATCATTAATATCAATCTGATTCAAGTAATATAGCAATGATGACAGATTTTTAATATTCTATAGGCTTATTAGGCATTTCTCCCTATTACCTTATTCTTTGTTAATTGTTATAGAATGTAATTCGTTCTAGGTATCTCAGAGTGTGTATTTGGTTGGAGGATATAGAACGAAAGTCCTTTGCTGTTAAGTACAATGCTCCAGGAGCTGCGGAATTTGGGAAGTTATTGACAGAAAGAGTGAAATCACAATGAAGAAATGAATTTAAAATACATGAGTGTATAAAGATAAATAAATCAGATTTTTTCCTGCGCTTGTTCGTACCAGCACCAACATGACCTTTACTTTTCCTGATGAGTGAATAAGGTTACACATCAGCTAGTATATGATATAAAGAACTCCTTCTATACGATTCTACAAATTTAGCTTTTGTGTCTTTATCTATGGATACTACACACGTTACTTAATTGCCAGTATTCTAAGATTATATTTCATTTTACGACATAGCAGTTTTAACATTTTATTAAGGCGGTACAAGAATACATAATCACACAACGATAAATTCATTAGGCTACTTCATAAATAATTTACGATAATTATATAACTGAGCTGCAAGCGATTATTTGTAATTTAATTATGGCTAAACAAATTGTTAATGTAGTTTAATTCGCTGGGTTAATATTATATCGAAAAACTTACAAACGCAGATTTTACTTAAAGTTGTATGTGATGCTTAACTTTTGACAGTTCAGTAATGTGTATTTTCAGCATCGAGAATTCGATGGCCTTACTCGTTATAACGCAGATTATTGCTCCGTCTAGATATTCTAAACTATATTTTCTACAATAAAATGTTACGCAAAAATTCACCGGTCCTGTAACAGATTTGAGCGGCTGACTCTACACTTTAGATTACTAGTGGCTATAAGAACGAAGTGGATGAACGATTTCTATAAAAAATTATATCATTTACAAACTAATTACATACTGAAAAGTTTTATTTTAAACCAAGGTACACAGTGGTCGTCAACTTTTTTTGATCGTAGACTTTGGTTCTCATATATCATTGTCACCGGTCAACAAAAAGTTGCTTTAATATGTTTAATCTGACCAGCCTTGTTAAATTGTCTTATCGATTAGCTTATCTAAATTGTGTTTACCTTATTGATAAAATCAAATGATGCTAATATCCAAAAATAGAGCTGACAATTGCGCATTTTTACTTAATGATGATTTGACTAAATTATATGTAATTGATAATACTCGACATTCATTTGATTTATAGATTTTTTATTTACTGTGTTATTGTTATTCGCTAAATAATTATGATAACAATCAGAAATAAGTGACGATTTTACATCCATAATGATGATTCGATAAAATAATAATTACACGTAATCTTAAATTATACATTGACCTTTGTACAGAAGAGTATTTCAAACGTGAAATTAGTTTGCAATAATGAAGTTATAACAGGTGATAAACGTAGTTCATATGTATGGTTACATCATATAGTGTAAAATGTTTCATAGGTAGCGTTGCCGAAGAGATTGGATTGATGTGGGCCGCATGCCAATACTACATCGCATAGTATCTAATAGTGTTGCCCAGAACATTAATTTTATTAAACTGTTAAATTTAATGTTTCATTTCGTGAAAACGTAGTTCCTTACTATACAACAACTTATTTACCATGTAGGCCTATATTTTAATATGGATCGTCAGATAACCTTCCCTTTGATCACGCTACAAACTTAAGACTTAACATAGATTAAAACTAAGCATCAGATATATTTAGTTCAAGGAAACTTGGGTAATTATGAAATCTTAATCTCTAATAATCAAGAGATTTCCTGATTGTCTATTTAGACAATATTAAAAGCTGATTTTGGAACACTTGTTCACTAAAACGCTAATTCTTGAAAATGTTAAAAATATACTTCAGTTTAAAAGTTTGTTAACAGTATTGTTGAGACATGCGCTTTTAATAGTAGGTCGGCACTTTTGTAAGAATATAAGTACTCTTAAAATGTTGATAGAAAATACTATACGCAGGTGGTCTTCCTTCAAATCTCCTACATTCGCGAGGGGTACGATAAAAACAATGAATCTAAGACAAAAAATTACCAAAATTTGTCAACTTACCGCGCAATTTCTCCCCGTAGTCCAGTTCCAAGAATATCCAATACCTTACGTGGGCGTATATAATCAGAAAAGTACTTTGGCACGTACGTGAAGTGTTTTACCTTAAACATCAGCTAAAGATGCGCGTATAAAAACTTAAATACCTTTTTTAGACGTTCATCCACTTGAGTTACCGGATAAGAAAAAAAATTATCGAAAAGACTGACATAAATTATAACATTCTCGCTCAGTAACTGTGGATACTGTTGGACATCTAACGGTATTACGCAGATTTAGTAATTATATGGTACTATAACAATAATATATAGTTAATCTAGAGTTTAAAATAAAAACGCAATACCTGGTATCACATACTGTCGACGCTCGTTGATATTGTGAATAAATCGTAAGCTGCGCTCTGACCATGATATATGCCGGTACAAATTGGATTTATTTCCCATTTTCCCTCACCATTGGTACAGAATAGAAACTGTTATTGCACGTATGAACGATGAGGTATCAAGTATAAAATATTTTACATGTAATGCGACACGCATACGAAACGTTCGATTGAGGATTCAGTGTAATATAACCCTAATAGTATTAAGGATTTAAAACCGTCATTGATTTTAATTTTGATCTTAGGTGTACAAATATAGCTTAAGGGTATAAAATAGTTTATATTCAAAATATCAACAAAGGTGACGTACGTAGAATAAATAAATGAATGTAGGAAGTAGCTGCTATTGTTGAAATCCATATAACATTTAATTACATTTGCAGTGTAATATAATTGTTAGTCAATAATTCAGGTGAATTATACTACTGAATTCATGTATAAATTATGTATTTAATGCGTCTCGCCGTTCTCGTTATTTCATGTTAAAATTATTCAGATACAAAAAGCATCTTAAAAAACCAGTTTATTTCGCAGAAATATATTTTTTCATAAACTTGTGATCACGTCCGTCGCTCTGGCAGAATTTCTGCAGAGGCCCGTGTGGTTGAAGCGCATTGTGCCGATGCGCCTCCCACGATCGTCGGGGAGGGCAACTCTCACCCTCCCCTGAGGGGTCTACGATCCTGACCCCTCGTCGCCGACGAGGCCCCTGATAAGAGGCCGACATCTCCTGGGGAGTAGACGCGATGCCAGTTCGGCAGCTCCTGCTTCCCGGCCTATAAGTGTGATTGAAGGCGCCTTGGGGTTTTAGTCTGTGCAAGTCGGACATAACCCACCCTCAGTTGCCTGGCTAGGGTGGGAATCCGTAGGGACTTCCACATGTTAAAAAAAAAGAAGAAAAGGACATACTGGGATCCAGGGTAATGAAGCTGTTAATCTTCTTGCTAAAGAAGCTATCCAACCTGGGTATTTTGATCACCATAAAACCTATGTTCAGGATTTCTCCCCTCCAAACAAGACTGATTTGTTGGCATCATGGAACTCAAACTGAAATGTATCCAACTAAATTAAAGGCAAATTTTTCAAAAGCTTCCATTCAAGGTAACTTTCCTGGTAAACCGTGGCTTTATAAATTTCGCGACTGTTGTTTCGTGGATTTGTTACGTGAAAACGAAAATTAATGTTACAATTACTAATTACAACTTACTAAAGTTATTACATATAGGTTTCATTTATACTTTACAAATTCTTATTAACACAAATAATTAAATACGAACTTGAAATTTGAAATTCAATTTTTACAAAATTGAGATAAAGTTTACTTTTTACAGCATTGAAATCGGTTGAAGTTGGTCAGAAAATAATAACATGAAAACTATAAGCCGGTAAGATTATTGCGTTTTGTTTGCAAGGATAGTAAATGGGGCGTGAAGGTGAGAGCTACAGGAGCATCCCAGGAGATACCGGGAAGACATTTCTTGCCAATATATATAGGATAGTTTGGATTCACAATTGGACCCGATTAGTGTCACTACTAACACACTAAGGATTCTAGATTTTTTAAGATTTTTCGCGTTTGGAAATAAAATTGAAACCGGTAATAATTGATTTGACGCAGACGAAGTATCGCGGGTCAGCTAATTATTACAGGTAATTAGTTCCAAATGATCTGGTTAGTAGATTGTACAATAAACATTGCTATGTTGGAGATACAGATGTCTAATTTATTTGTAGAGTTATGGAGGGAAAATATATACCGTAATTGATTGTAAAAACTCCCCGGTTATTTCTGCTTATATAGGATTGAAATTATAAATAATTGAAATTTTGGGGATCGGAGGGAAATAAATAAAATACCTTTTCGAGTTTTAAAAGTTTTCGTCGTATTGAGGTTCGGCTTAAAGAGGTTCTATTGTACATATTTCTTTATTCATGAAACTCAACCGAAATAGAAAGAGAGAGAACATTTATATGATAAAATTTTACATTTATCATATTTTAAACAATCGAATTTATATTCGGTTCGAATAGAAAATTCTTGATATCTTCCGAAGTAAACTAAATTGCTAATGATTCTGTCTCCCTTTGAACCAATAGTAAAATGAATTGTGTTCACCGCTTCTACATGCAAAAGCCATTTGTTAGATTTATGCTTCAAATCGAAACGACTCATTCCCATTTTGCTTCGCGTTTTATTTGAATATTACCATAATACTTATTTTTGTTGTTTTTCCATTGTTGATCTCATTCACGTATGAATTCGAACCGTTTCGCCGTTTTATAAAGTTTAGTCTCGGTTGTTGATTCCAATCCCCGCATCGGATCGTTGTCTTTAGGGACATATATTTCAATAACTCGGCTGTGGCAGTGCGTATAAATCGTTCTTTTAGACGTCAGACAATAATTTATACGGATAATTTGCATCTGTACAAATTATTTGTTTATTAGCGCAATGTCGAGATATACCTATCCTATACTGAATCAAATTATAAAAAGTGATGTATGCTACATGCCAGAATATTCAATAAAGAAAGTTATTCTGACCATTTTACAAAGAGAAGTCATATAGTTTCAGACAAATGCAGAGAGATATTCCATACAATTATTAGGATATTTTTTCTATCTTCTTAATATTTTGACGTGATGAAGGCTGATTAGGGGCTCAATAAACAGGATGTGTCGTAAAGAACTTACGTACCTATATCGTAAACCATTATTACAAGGAAACATGTTAATTATTCATCAATCACTTTTATTCATCAAATCATAGATGGTGTTCGGTGAACGTCATGCCGGAATGTAGTACACGCAACCAAGGACAGCGAGAAAGAAAGAAAGAGTGAAGAGAGTTTCGCTGTTCTCCATCAGGTGAAAAAAACTAGCGAGACACTACTCCCGCTCTACCTGACACAATGTTTAGTTTTCGTCATACAAAACCTTGCGGATCAGAATCTCAAAACCATCTCATAACTCTTTTTTCTTTACTTACCGCGAAAATATCGTGTCAGATAATTTAAAAAATCTGGTAAATTTTGAACCTTTTATATTCGCATTAAAAGGTGTCTCTTTGTGGTATTTAATTTATCGTGTTCTAAAGAGTTAGCGTGTTTAAAAAATAAAACAAATCCTTGTCGGATATTGAACGATCTCCAAAAAAGATCTGAAATAATTTTTCAGTTAATCGACTCGTTTAAAAGTTATTTAAGACTAGCTGTACCCGCAGCTCCGCACGCGCTTTTTAAAATTGTATTAAAGAAATATAAAACTGTGAGACCATGAACAGTTATAGAAATGTTCATTAAAACAATTGTAAGTATGACACACGTCACCTACAGTGACATGTAACGTATACATTAGATATATAAATCCTAACAGTGTGTCAAATGAGGTTTATCATCAGCAACATATTTGGAACCTTAACCCTCCATATAGCTTCCTCAGTGCTCACTTACACAGTATAAAGAACTAATGAAACAATGACTTAAAGATGTTATTAGAATATATAATATGCCCATATTGTCAATAATTAATACGTTTATGAACTTATATATTATTACAAAAATCCCTTATATCTTCGAAATTACTATTAATAATTACAATGTTGTTCAAAAACAATGAATGAGCTGACGTCTTGAAATCTTGCATTAAAATAATTCAAAATATAAACCTTTACATCTGTCTAAGCAGTTTTTAATACTCGGACAATTAAAATAGTGCTCATTGACTTGGATATAATATTCTTATATGTTACTATGATTGCTGAGTTATGTAGACGAAAGCGCGGTAAGTAAATCAAAATGACCGAAAAGACAATATAATTCAAATTACATACATAGATACAGACATATGAATTTCAATTATATTTATTCTTGGAGTCCAGTACAACGCACATCTTATGCACATGTTTACAGTGAACAACATACTTTTGCTAAATTTCATGCGGTAGAACAGCAAGTCTAAAAAAAATAACTTAAATTACTTCCTATTAAGCCAGTTATCTGCCAGTGAAAGTCCCGTAAAAAACGATCGAACCGTTTTGGAGATAGTACTGCGGGCGAAGCCACGGTTAACAGCTAGTCTAAATTAAAATAGATTAAATGACTTTTTATAATGTCCGCTATCTGCCAGTGAAAGTGCCGTAAAAAACGATCGAACCGTTTTGGAGATAGTACTGCGGGCGAAGCCACGGTTAACAGTTAGTATAAATTAAAATTATCTAAATTACTTTTTATAAGATCAGCTATCTGCCAGTGAAAGTCTCGTGAAGATCGGTCAAACCATTTTGGAGATAGCACTGCGGGCAAAACCACGGTTAACAGCTAGTATAAACTAAAATTGCTGAAATTACTTTTTATAAGGTCAGCTATCTGCCTGTAAAAGTTTTGTGAAGATCAGTCCAACCATTTTGAAGATAACGTTGCAGGCGAAGCCACGGTTAACAGCTAGTATAAATGAAAATTGTTTAAATTATTTTTTATAAGGTCAGCTATCTGCCATTGAAAGTCCCGTGGAAATCGTTCCAACCGTTTTGAAGATAGCATTGCAAACGAAGCCGCGGTTAACAGCTAGTCTAATTTAAAGTAGCCTAAGTAACCCGCTGTAATTTTTTCTATCTGCCAATGAAATTCCCTTCAAAATTGGTCTAGCCGTTTCGGAGATTACCCGGAACAAATAGACAGACCGACAAAAATTTTAAAAATTGCATTTTTGTTATCAGAAGCGTGTATACTTTCATACCCAATCAGTCAAAAAATTTTATTGTGATATTACATACAGACACTTCATTTTTATGATATGTATAGAAGATTAAAGTTCAACCTTAAATGGTGTATGATGACTTCCATATTTTTTTTTCATATTTAATCACGAAAAAATAACTCAAAAACATAAAACATCATATTAGAATTTCATACTTCACAATTAATAAAATCATAAAAGCACCAAGTACAATCAATTTATGTATAATAGCTTCTGCCCGCGACATTGTTCGCGTGGAACAGTTACTTTGAGATAAACCTAACACGCAGCGGAAGCTCTCAAAAGAAAAAAAAATAGTGCGTGGAGTCCCTCCGCGCGGAAGAAGTGAAACTTTGTAATGTGGAAATGAAAATAGGAAGGGGTAGAATTGATTTTTAGTGAAATCATATTGTTTCTTTAAGACAAACTTTATTAACATTGCTTACAATTCAAAATTGATACATACATATATGTATACAATGGAAAAACATTAACCTGTCTCAAAACAAATTGAAAACATAATTTCGTTTTTATTCAATGGATAACACTTTTTTATTTATTGAATTAATTATAATAGTATTTATGAAGAAGAAAAAAAACTATACCGACGATACTTTTAAGCTTATTAAAAGTTAAACTTGTGTGTTTTTGTAAAACACCGCAATATTTAAATGACGGCAGACTATCCTTACACCCCATTAGGGCGGTATATAAAGCCACCGGAGATATTATGTATAAATAATGCCTACCCACTCTTGTACGTGTATATAACACGTATACTAGATTAAAATAAAGCATAAATGATCCACGACAGATAGGAGAGAACATTGTTTGATGTACCCTGTGTTGTTAGAGAACAATACATATTAATTATTAATCTCGCGGTTTTATTATTAAAACACGTGGCGTCGCGTATGTGTATTTTTAAATTAATAAAAACTATTGGTTAATATATTTAATTTTATTATAATTTACAATGTATATAAAACTGAAAACAATTCATTAACGAATGTATAATGAACACAATAAATGTATACGTATAAATAAAATTAGAATGTCTGCTTATTTTTCATCTCCGATATGACGTCACGTGATTAGACTTTTACAGGCAGATAGAAAACCTTTTACAGTACTGAATGTCGTCCAGTAGTTGAAATGCGACACAATAAGTGGTTCTCTTTGTCTTACCGGGTTTATTTATATTATATTATAGATATTATTATCTATATTGGACACTGTACAGATGTGAATAGAGGGATTAAGTAATTACTTCTTAGTGATGACAAATTCACAATAATCACAAGAAATCCAAATATAAGACATTTAGTTCCCATGAAATAAGAAAACCATTTTCACGAGGACGGAATTTGCAACCGCTTACTTGGTTATAAATAAACTTAATTTCCTTACTGTAATAGTTTTAACTAATCTATAATATATTAGTAAAAATCAGAAGCCAAATGGATGTACGCGGTATCACTTCGTAACGTCTGCACCTATTCGGCAATTTTTAAATTGTATCTTTAATTATTAAGACAATATTTATATGGCATAGAATTATTAAAAAATTGAACAAGAAAGTGAAAAAAAATGGTTCAAAAAATCTCCATATAAGAAAGTGATTTAGACAGAAGAATTGAAGTGAAGTATTGACAGAATTGACGTCTATTTATCAATTTATTTTATTACATGGTCATACTGTAAATGGAATATTTGATCACATTTTATTGGTTAATATAGTTGCTTGAAGCCGGGGTGTGCAACTGAATAATATTTACAGATTGTTCCATATTTAAAAATGCATTTATTTCTCTGAGGATGTTGTTAAAAAAGTTTTGTCACAGTAGCGCTATAAAAATTATAACCCGATTAATTTATTACAAATTACTCAATTAACATAGTCCACGTAAGTCTTTTAAATTGAAATTATCAATAGTGCTAATGGCATTTCGTTCCAGACAGCAATACATTAACGGTCCATTATCACATTATAGTTTCCTCCACTATGAATACCTACCAGTTATCAGTTTAATGAACCACAAATTCAAGTAATGAACTAATTAATGTTAGTCGGTTATGTGGCTAAAACAAAGGAACTGATCGCTTTAGAAATGTTATATGAATTTAAGCACTGACAATAGCTGTAAAATACTGTGACAAACTTAATGATGAAAATAATGTTTTTAATGATATTATTTTGAAATATGAATTATTTAATGACAACTTTTTACATTTTCCATAAATACATAAAACACTATGTATTGAAAAGAATACGTTTCAGGCGATTACATTGCTGACGCTGTCTGCAATTGTATATCTTAAAAAGACGTACATAATATCTTTGACGGTATATATATATACTTCTTAAATATAACCTACAATAAACATTTTAAGTTTTACATTTAAACAAAAGATAATTTTAAGTTAGTTTGACCTGAAAAGTGTTAATTCATATCCTATTAAATATTACAGTTATATTAGGTATTTAATGTTGAACAAATTTGCCTCGTACTTTGTATATCATTTCAGTGAATATCTTGGAATATGCCACTGATTTAAAATTATATGAAACAGGGGATAGTTGTTTTTTGTTAACCAAAAATATATTTTCCGATCGGATAGTAAAAGTACCCCAAATTTATTAGCCACATATGACTTCATATGTCGCTAGTTTATTAATGTAACCAAGGACCTATTTTACATACTAAAATACAACAATTTAATCGACTCGTATTAAATAACAAATATACTTAACAAATTTATAATATCGTCTTCAAGAGAACGGAGCTTACAATTTATTTCTATTACCACGAGTCAGCATAAAATGAGATTGGATAAACATCGAGTCAATGCATTATCTATGCCCACGTACTTGTTGGCATAGGATACCCATATTATCTGTTGTGTGGAAGGTAATTTTGCGTGAATTTATACTTGCCTAAACTGTGAGAGTAGCCGACTACAGGTGAATTGGGTTTCATATTTAAAGGTAAATTTAATATGGGTAATGGAGTATTAGATGATATCAACGTTATTTTTAGTTTATTTTATAATAAGTTATATATAATATAGATAAGTTTGTTCTTGTTTTTAGATATCGTAAAATAATGACATCCAATATCCTTAACATAGTACACAGTATTTTCACTATTTCATGGACAATTCTGTTCGATCGAAATAGATTTGAAGGTTTATGTTACTTGCGACTTATTTTTACATCTTTACTATACTGGCATTTGCCTACTATTGCGCTTGCGTTAATGTAGATTTGATATATTTTCTAGGAAAAGTGCGTTTTTTTAAATTAAATGTACCCTTTTCATTGTCTGTATTTCTGACAACGTGTATGCAAAATCTCATGATAATCAGTTAAGTAGTTAAGGCATCAAAATATAACAAACTAGCTGCCCGTCCCGGCTTCGCACGAGTGAACAATTGTTTTAAACATTTGGGTTAAACATATGTGGATTAGCTAAAACTGATCATAGTCTTGAAACTCTTGTACCCACGATCCAACCCAGAATCGAGAATCTTACAGAAAGAAATGTCTTCTGTTCGAGGGTAGATGATTGTGCTAACCTAACAAAATGATAAGAAAAATAAACTACCTGGTGAATTCATCTGTTTTGGTGCGTGATAGCTTAGCGGGAATTACTCTTTACTATATCTGCCAAATTAAGTCACTGTTAAGATAAACACTGGTGAAACACGCCATAATAAACACGCCCATATTAGGAAGAAGTACTTTTCCAGATGCGCAGCACATACCATTTGCTTTATCACTCCATTTTTTAGCATAACATTTAGTACAAATCTTATTGATTGCCCCAATTTGGATGTTTTTCTGATGAACATAATCAATTTATGGATTGTAACTGAATGCCGAGCTATTACTATGAGCTAAAATTCTATTGCGCGAATAAGCCGCGCGGTTACCTACGCTATAGATGTGCGCGCCCCTCTCCCGTGACCCCTTCTTCGCCGCATAGCCTATACGCACACACCACACCCCGACAACGACGCGAGCGGCATTTTTTGTTTAGATTGACAATTTTAAACTCTTAATATCATTTGAATGCAATGGCCGATTTTAATAATTCAAAAAGTTATCTACAGGTACTGAAACAGTCTTAAAATAAAAATAATTTATTTGGATAAGGATTAATATAAAGACATGAATGACATCGTCTTTTAGGCATGGCATAGTTTTTGATAAGATTTCTTTCAAAAATGTTGTTATAGTGACATAATCACAATAGCTGGACATATGGTACCGCGAGGTTTTTTTATAGATATTAATATGTTCTTTAATATTGTAGAACATATTTTTGTTCTATCATTCATAGTTTCCGCAGCGCATGCGATGAACGTCATTTTATGGCAATATTTTTCATACCTTGGATTACATTATAGAAATTTTAGTAGGATCCCTATTTTTTCTAATAAAAAATATAATCTATGTTACTCAGGGATAATGTAGCTTTCTAATGCTGAATTATCGAAATCCGTCTAGTAGTTTTTCAGTTTATTCGTTATAAACATACAAAAATACAACGTTTCCACTTTATAATATTAGTGTAGATGTAGATAAACAAACATACTCATATTTTCATTTATAATATTAGTGAATACTAAGAATGTTGACTTAATAAAATACTCGATGCAATATATTTATGCTAATTGAATTATATATGTATCTGAATAGAATAACGAAAGTTGTCCAATGATATTGAATTTATTGATAGGTCATATTTATTGCTTTCTTATTATTGACAGTTATCATTATCGTTGTCATTGCCATTGCCATTTTCATTGTTATTTCCACTGTCACTGAATTAATTTAGAACAAATCATTTCTATATTACGTTTGGCTATTTAATGCCATTCATTATATAGGCAGTAAAATAATTCTGCGTATATTTTATTACATAATTGGTGTTCGAGATTTCCATTTCGCTAAAATAGTTATTGATGTCTCGTAACAACTAAATGTTTCATCAATATTATTTGTAGGCTGTTTTTTAATAGTTACTTTCTTGTTAACAATTACTATAACCCCTTTTATCGATATATGGTGCCACTGTTAAAAATTATTATTGCTCTTTCGGCTTCATGGAAAAATGTAGTGATGTGTAGTTCTGATTTTGTAGGTGGTAGAGCTACGCTGAAACTATTACTGGTTTCAGCATGAATGGGTCGGCTCGCCCAGGGTAGTACCGCCCTCTCACAGAAACACCGACGTGAAGTAACAGTAACAGCTTGCATTCTTGCATTTCGTTCAGTCAGTGAGAGCGCCGGAGACCCACCATCCCTCCCCTTTCCACTTCCACTGCCTCCCATTCCGCCTCCCCCCTAAAACACAGGCTAGCAACGCAATTGCAACTCCCCTGGTATTGCTAGTGTCTATGGACGTTGAAGATAATTTAACATCAGGTGACCCACGTGTTCGTTTGCCTCCTATGATATTAAAAAAAAAAAGATAAATAAAATGTTCGTCAAAATCTGTTTAACCTTTTAGAAGATTAGTCTGGATAAACTTTACATACTTCAATTTTATATACATTTATAGGTTACCTTGTGCTAAGTTTACCTTTAACATCAAGGTGTCTATTAATATTCATAATGTTAACATAAGCAACGCAACGCCTACACTAGCCTTGTGTTCATCTCTGTTGAATATATACAGCCTATAGCAGATTTGTGTCGCACCTATCAAACTTTTGGAACAAAGCCGTCTAAGTCGTGTATTATGCAAACCAGCATCATGTAAGGCGTGGATTTATGAGGCAAGTTCCTTGTGCGAGTCGCTAGTAGCGCCTTTGGGAGCACCGGCTTCGCAGTTCTGACGTATATTCATATTTGGGTTTCATGCCAGGAGATTCTAGGTGACTTCCCCAGGGTACACACGTTTGCATTAATGACAAGTATTATTGCCCATAATTCATACTGTATAATAATATTGCTTCATATAAATTATGTAACTCCCATATAAAGCGGAGCTTGTGCTATTAAATTGTCACTGTTTGAAAATAATTATCTGAATGTATAATAGTAATTTTATGTGAATTATCATTACATAGTATAAAACAAAGTCCTCTACCATATCTGTCTGTCTGTTCGCGATAAACTGAAAAACTACTAAACGGATTTTCATGCGGTTGACCAGTGGATAGAATGATTCATGAGGAAGGTTTTGGTATATAATTTGGCAAAGATTTTTTATTGTAAGGGCTGGAGAACGTCCGCCGAGCACGCTAGTTTTATATATATTTAATATCTACAATGATATGCGCAAGTTTAGATCATAATTACATGCTGTCTGACTGTACGTTAATGCGCTTATATGCATGATTTTTTTCTTTAACTGTTGGTATAAGTTTTGTTAAAGTAAATACTTATAAACTTATTACATTATTATACTGTACGTAAACTTTAATGGATAGTCTTAAACATCGTTAATACTAGTCTCTAATAGTATCTCTACTCACACAAAGGCTTTTCCACATATGGTGGTACTATATTTCTTAAGCTTAGGGCTCCTCAGGATATTTTGTTTCACTGTCAGCCGACATTTTAAATTAGTAAATGTACGCGGTTTTGACCGACCCTCCCGATGAGGTAACGGCAGTGAACGATTAGTATCAGCCTGTCTCTCCAAACAGAGCGTGCTCACGCCCACGCCCGCGGAACCACAGATCACGCCGTCGTGGTCTGGGGGTGAATTTCGCTCCCGTACACCAGACTAGGCCCCCCTTGACAGCGGCTCAAGCCTAGGTCCGTTCCCTCGGCGTGGAGCCCTTGAGTACGCTGCTTGCGTGATACAGTGATACTAAATCTTACATCACTGCTACAACATTACACATATCACCTACACACACGTGCACGCATACATGCTTACACATGAAAGTGGAAGGGTTTTGTTTTTTTTTTTCCTTATCGAACTGCAATAGTTTAGAAAATTATCCGACACAAAATACATATAAGAGTTATTGAGGTATGTATGCTTAGTACACATATATGTTTCAATAACTCGTATAAGTAGGAATATGTAGCTTAGCTTAGGTTAGCTCAGATGGGTCGCGAATTGCATGTGTCAGGAAACAGCCCAAGCCGAGGTGTGCCGCGCACCCTTGAGTTAGTTGTCAAACGCAAGTCCGACCCCATATGGAGTACTATTGCCATCTATGGGCGGGAGCACCAGGATACCAACTTGGGTCATTTGACTCAGTTCAAAGACGAGCTGTGAGAATTGTTGGCGATCCCAAGCTCACAAACGGTATCGAACCATTAAGTTTAAGGAGAGACTCCATGGGTTGTGTTTCGAGGTACAGTTCAACATTATGCCTGTGTCTACTTTCCATCATCATACCGCTCGACATCGGCAGGGAATTCACCCTCACACCTTGGAACCGAAATAGTCTCGAACGGTCCGGCTCCAGAGGAGTTTCCTCACACGAACACTTCGATTGTGGAATGAGCTTCCAACTGAAGCTTTTCCTGGGGACTACAGTATGGAGTTTTTCAAGAGGAAAGTAAATAAGACATTAAAGGGTCGGCAAAGCGCATGTGACACCTCTGGTGGTGCAAGTGTCCATAGGCTGCGGTGACTGCTTAACATCAGGCGGCCCGCATGCTTGTTTGCTACAACCGTGGTATAAAGTGCCTTAAACACTCGCCTTAGTAGTCCGGTGAAGCTGTTAAGCCCGTGCTAGGCCAATAGCGTAGTCAGTTTGAGAAAAAATAAATAAATAATAAATGTACGCGAATTTAAAAAAAACGATGCTACACGTCAATGTTATAACTTACGGACATCGAATTGATATTTCGCCTTTCGAGTCAAATTTGCCACGGCTTTTCACTTAAAACGTTATTTTACTTACAAAATACATTCAATGAAGGTATTCTTTGTTGTTTTAATGTACGAACGATGAAATATACTTATATTGATCTATCAAAAATGTACAAGGTGTAGGAAAAACAAGAAGTACTTGAAGTTGAAGCAGATGTTAAGACGGTGTATTGCATATGAAAAAAGTAGCAGAAAAAATAGTTCCATCGTATCTGCCTACCTTGGTTTTACGATTGCGTGATGATAGGTGAATAGAGATAATTTAACTGTAATATTTTATTTGTAAATAACTTAATCATTTTAAACTGAAATATGATATATAAACAAATTATTATGCATTTATTAAAAGGATAATGCTTTTTAAAATATACAGTGAATACCGAATATAATTTAAACGTAAATATCATAAATAATATCTATAGGCCGTCCACAATTACACTTAAATACCTCTAAAATAGTTTTCCTAACTTTTCGACACTCGGTTAATTATCTGGGACCTTAATTAAATTTCCTTTGAACCAAACTCAACGCTTTGATTTATAACAAGGCAAGGGTACTCAGATAAGAAATATTAGGAACATTAATTAATTTAGAATTTACCTATGTTGAGGTTTTTGCGGTTTGTTTTATTTTTGTCACATATTTCACAAAAAAATACAGATGTGAATGTATAGATTTTGGACCGTATTCAAAAAACTCTCTTGTAAGAACTACATTCTCAAGTTGCATCTCCCGTGAGTTTATATAGATAACAGTATAGAGACGTCGCTTGAAAGGAAATGAAGTAATATATTACACAGTTATCTACGCGATGTGGATCGCTTGTGTCTAAAGAATAATGCTAAGCTGTATATTTTCTAACAACGCTCAGAACTGCATAGTGTACTGGTACGATTATTCTAGTGAAACATGTTATATACACTTTGATTATTCAACTTTATGTCTAACTCACGGTATTATATATGAATTTACAGTATTTATAACAAATACTATTATTAAACAGGCTCACAAAAATATTACACAATTGCTTCTAACAATTATTAACAATACTGACTAATAGTCATTTTAATTAAAACACAAAAATTTTTTAGAATATATAATTGTAGATAATATATCCGAATGTTGAAGTATAATACATAACGAAAGTACGGTTCCTTTGATGAATGATTAGGTAAAAACGTATCGGTGTGAAATACCATTCGATTCAATTAACTGTTTAACATTTTATAATGCCCAACGAAGCGGACGGGCATTACCTAGTAAGAATATATACATAATTTTCCGTGTCGTTCTGGACACTTCTTTCTGTGTATCCGCTAAACATTATTGTAATGATAGTATACTATGAATATATGTATATTAAAAAAATCAAGTTTTTTGCCGGTTTTCATCGAAGACCGGGTTGTTTTCTGAACCGGTGGTGGTTTTGACGTTCACAAGTGACCGGCTGAGTGCCTTAAGCGCTCGCCTTAATAGTCCGGTGAAGCTGTTAATACCTTACTACTAGGTCAATAGCGTAGTCAGTTCGAAAAAAAAAGCATTCACTAATGCCTTTTTAGTGCCTAAACAGAATAAAGTATTTTTTATTTTTGTGTTATTAAAATATGTTAATATATTTTATATCTTATGATTTTCGTGTATAATGAATGTGCCTGTTACCTTGTTCTAATTAGATTGATGATAGTTGGTGTATCATTTATAGCTAAATACATTTGAAATGTTACCGATACAAGCGGTAATGTTAGTAGTATATATTTTACACTTTACGCTTCGTAATAATACCGTTTTGACTTTTTATAAATAGAAACCTATTTTTATGACGAACCCAAAATATAACTACGAAAAGATACAATCTTGTATGTAGTAAATACTATGTACTTATAATACTATTGTATTATGGTTTTACTGCAATACATTTTGTATAAAAAAAATGTGTGCGTGTACTAGTGTACACACGTAAGAAGTGAAACTTGTTTAAGGCCTTATTTTTCGCAAAATGATCTATATGCAACTTTCCAGAAATTGGTTAAAAAAAAAAAAATAAAAAAAAAAAAAAAAAAAAAAAAAAAAAAAACAAAAAAAAAAAAAACCCTTTCTTTCTTTATGGCAAACAATTTCATTAATATATTAAAAAATACAGTTAAATTAGATAAAGTTTAAACAAAGGGATTTTATTATCATAGACATGAATACAAACAAGATGGCGCGTAACTGAAAAATGTGACGGTAAATTTTTTCCAACGCCGATAAAGAAGTTTCACTTCAATAAAATCCTTTTTTCATCAATTAAAGAAATTGACACTTTGTCATTTTTTAATGCGGCCAAGAATGTACGCTCAACAAAGCGGTGAAGAATGTACTGGTAATATTATAAACGAGAAAGATTGTGGGGATGTTTGTCACTCCTTCACGCAAAAACTACGACACGGATTTTGATGAAACTTTACAGTAATACAGTTTATACACTAATGACAAGTAGACTAAAATTTATAAAATACCGTTTAAAATGGGTAAAATATAAAGATAAGTATCAAGTAACTTCGAAAAAATTCCGCCATCTGAGGTCACCTCGACGTGCGCTGCATAATCCTTTGAGAGTTATAAGAATATAAGGACCTATGAATATATGACCTATAATGACTAGCTGACCCGTGCCCACTTCGTTGGGCAGTAAATATTTTTACTTGTAATTCAATTACGAGTGTGATTCGATTAGTACTTCGTGCTATGATTTATTGCCTGACTGCAAAAAAGTAGTTATGATAAGAACTTTGTCTTTAAAAAATGTCGAAAGTGTACGTATTACGTTTCGAAAATTTCAATTTTGTCGACGTCCGCCGCATAGATAAGGTCCGCCGCGTAAGCAGCCGGCCTCGCGAGTGAGCCGCACGGCTACCTATATAACGTACTCTGTGCGGCTACCTACCTCGTAGATGTAATCGACCACTCCTCTTCACCCACAGCGACCGACGCGACTCACTTAACGATTTAAATATTTTTTTAAATATAAAAAACTACCTTTTGTGTCTTAAATATAAAAGTTCGACGGATGTTGTCGGTGTCTTTTTATCACGCTTTTATTAGCTTCACCTGTATGTTTGTTTGTAACCGACCCCTTTGAGCTCGATTTTGTCCTACTTTGAACGATCAGATTTAATTCAAACTTTGCACACCTGTCAAAGGTCGATGACAATGCAATAATCCGAAAAAAACAGTTAAAAAAATTTTTTAACTAAAAAATTAAAAATAAAACAGTGACGCATCGCATGTTAATATCAGCACCTCCAGATATCAGTATTTTTATCATTTTTTTGTCACTTTTTACAAAAATATACATTTATTTCTAATTTACACTATTCTTAATCCAAATTTATTAAATGTTATTTTCTGTTTTTTAGTTGGATTTTATATGATTGCGTGTTTTTTTAGTTTTTTTAAACTATTATTTATTTGTAAGCATTATCAAGCTCTAGAACTCAATCATATATCTCTAATCGTTAAGGCAGCGTTCGTAAAAAACGTTTTTGTTCGACCGTTTTTTCTCTGACTTACTTTGCAAATCCGACTACCACAAAAAGACTTTTCGTTTTTCGGGTTTATATATAGCCTATGCCACTTACAAATAACGTGGCTTTCTATTGGTAAAAGTATTTTCAAAATCGGTATAGTAGTTCCTGAGATTACCCCTTACAGCCTCACAAACTCGCAAACTTTATCTCTTTATAATATTACTAGCCGACCCGTGCCTACTTCGTTGGGCGGTAATAGGCATTATCAAGCTACACGTTTTCTCTAGAACTCAATCATATATCTATCATAGTTAAGGCAGCGTTCGTAAGGAACGTTTTCGTTCGACCATTTTTTCTCCGACTCCCCAGATATTACCGCCTACAACCTCACAAACTTTACCTCTTTATAATATTATTATAGATAATATAATTAGTTAATAGCTTCTGCCCGCGACTTTGTACGCGTGGAATAGTTATTTTGGGCTAAGACGCAGCGGAAGCTCTTAAAAGGAAAAAATACCCCGATTTTAAAACATTTTTCATTGTGCTCCGCTTCTATTGGTCTTAGCGTAATGATATGTAGCCTATTACACTCACAAAAACGTAAAAGAATTTTCAAAATCGGTTTTAGTAGTTCCTGAGATTACCCCCTACAACGTCACAACGTTACAAACTCACAAACTTTACCTCTTTATAATATTATTATATAGAATATAGATTAGTATTAGTATAGATAATGTCATAATTTACCAAGATACAAAACACAAAGGAAGTCGCGGGCGACTACTAGTGCTATGATAAATTTCAAAAAGTTTGAGTTTTTTTTTTTTTAGAAAATATAAATAATTTCAATTATGTATTTCGTCGTGTTGGTGTCACAATAACATACAAACGTAATAAATTTTGTTACGCTTCTATGTTCTAGAAGACTGAAATATTTTATTGACACTTTTTTAAAGTATTACTCTAACGTAACATTATAACTCAATTTTCTGTCGAGTGTTTCGCAGTAACTACATCTATAAATGCAAGCGACGCATTCTATATTCAGTTGGTGTTGTTGCGAATATATTATATGTATGTAAACACGGTTCAAAATCCAGCATCAAATTGTTTTAGCTTTGAGAAGGGTGACAAGTCCGCATCTGGCCGCTGACAACGGTTGTCCAAAGTGACACTTGAGTAATCAGTTACCCGTGACGTCAGGCACCTCCCGCCCAAATGACTACGACGTACACAGTTGTTTGTTTAGCTAACGTGGGGTTGCGTTTGGTTATTTTATTACATGTAGTGAACAAATGCGTTTATACTGTGAATAATTATATATTTTAAAACCTTATTTGAAAGAAGGTTTCGAACAATAAATATTTATTTAATGTCAAATGTATGAATATAAAGGAACTGATAATTTACACATAAAGGTAATATTCCCTGCAACTAAATTGATGATATATATACATTATTCCAATTAGAATAGATCAGACAAAACCGAAAAATAGTAAAAAAAAAATTATAAACCCGTAAATACGCTCGTAAAACTTTCTAAGGTAGCACAACTGTTATAAATTAGGTGGTACACGTGTCGTTTCAACATACGAGTGTATTTTATATAGTTTATCGGTAGTTCGTTCATTGTAGTCGTATAAATCTAAACATATATTAGAAAACTCTTACAAAATCTATAAATTTATCACAAATTAATAAAAATAAAACTATAGTTCTACGGAGTACTTAATGCTGTTAGGCACATAGCCTTAAACTTTAACTCTTTATTGATAAACAATCAAGTAGCAGATAAAAGATTGCATTCAACGAAGGTAGCTTCGTCTTTATACTGTTTATTTAAATTCAAGAGGATTCCATACCCTTTTGCTATGTTCATTACGTGATGTACTCGCAGACTTAACATTGTTTAATAATTATTATTTTCTTTAATAGTAGTAATATATAGTAGTAATATGTAATATATAATATATACATATATCTATCAGTAATATTAATTAAATATTACAGAGTAAAAAAGTGTGTGTGTGCTTATGTACACGCGTTAGAAGTTATACTTCTTTGGCGTAACAAGATAAAAATCTTTTCAAAAATTTTATCTTTCACCTTATTCTACGTTTGTAGAAAAAACGACACTAACAATAGACAAAAGGTATTTAATACATTGAAAGGTTTAATACAAAGAAACAAAATGTTGACTATAGCTAACTTCACGGTGTCGGTTTTTCGTGACGGTGTGCGCGCGCATCGTAAAAATTTACTCTCATCATTTTTCCCTAACGCGCCAAAAGAAGTATAACTTCAAAAACTTTTTGTACATTTTGTACATTACGTACATGTTTCCATACTCCATATTGATTTATGAATACGTTAGCCGCTATGAAGGGACGTCGTGTAGCCTCAGGACAAGTCATACAAACATATTTGTCGCACTTTACCCTTGTTACGGTCGCTTTTCAAAGAAAGTTTTCCTCCAGGCTTTTGTACTTTCAGTCCACAACATCACAATGGTTGACAAAAACAAGCACAGATTTACATTTTAATGTTATACAAGCTGATAAACCTAATATTGTACAATTTCATAAATAACCTTTTAAATTAGAAATTAACAAACTGATCTACTAAATATCAAATCTTGCTATATCTAAGTTCAAAGATTTGGTACTATATACTATAGTTTTAAAAGATTTAAAATTGGTTTAACTAAACGATTACTGCGCTTTAAATATCTTCTTTTCACCATTGTTATCTATTATTTGACTTTTCCATTTAGCTAAATGTGCTGTTTCACCATGTTGGTAAAGCAATCATTGACGCTCGGTTTCTAGGTTAAGTTAAAGTTGAGTAATTATGTGAATAGTACCATTAAGTTGCTTCTATAAATTATAAGGCTTGTATATAATTTAATGTAACTAAAATTATATGTTTTACAATTACAGCTAATTAAACCAAAACATTTATATGTACTTAAATCTTTTTTTTATATCATAGCAGGCATACGTACAGGTGGGTCATCCAATATTAAGTAATCACCGCCGTCCATAGACACTTGCAACACCAGGGTACTCGTAAGTGCATTGCCAGCCAGTGTTTACAGGAGGGAGGGGAGAAGGAAGAGGAGCGAGGGAAGGTGGTCCTCCGGCGCTCTCACTGACCGAACGAAACGCAACAATACAAGCACTGTTACTTCACGTCGGTTTTCTTAAGCTCAATTTCAATTTAAGGTTTTAGTACAAGCCAGTTAATCGTACAATATCGAAAAAGTATGCATGAATCTGGGGGCACGGTAGTCACAAAGTCGAGCAAAAAAGCGGCACGGCCGTACTATCCTTTTCTCGAAGCAATTCCGGCCATTTTCGACCCTCTATAATTTTCGTTGTGGATAAAACTAGAAGCCTGATTTTTTAGTAACCAAGCAGGCATTGCATAACACGGTATATCTCAATATCTGTAAAAATATAGTCAATATGTTTTATTTAAAACATAAAAGATTTTTAATATTGATATGGTCGCTGTAAGATGTTGTTAGATTTGATAATTACGTAATAACTTAAGACAGAAGTTAGTAGGGACTTAATAAAGTAACCGACTTGGTATTACATGGATTTTTTATGGACTTTTTTCGGTAGAAGAACTGAGTTGTGAGACTTGTTTGTTTTTACAAGTTTTATTTTTAATGGCTTGTTTATTATTATATTACATTTGACGTTGACATTATATAGTTTTTTTTTATACTTTATAGCCTTTAACCACAATCTTATCCGACACTAAATGACGATGTGGTCGAGAATGGTAAACACTGAAAGGTAGAGGGGATCGGCTCTCAGGAGCAGCTGCCGGAAAACACCAAAAGATGCTTGGCGACAGATTCTCAACTTGAGAGTGATAGCTAGCCAAATGGAGTTAGAACAAAACCCTGCCACTACGCTATGGTTTCGTCACGATGATTTCCGTCACTGGAAGCTCCAAGCTCAAGCTCCAAGCTCCAACTTGCAAGGATTCCAACCTACGTCCATCAACGCTGTGCCCGAACACGCTATCAACTAAGCCATTATTGTATTGCACTGTTTAGTTTTCGTGCTAGTATATAATACGTATCAAATAATCTAATAATTGCTGTGACTAATTATGTTATCACTAGCTTTTGGCCGCGGCTTCGCTCGCATTAATGTTGACCTATTGATGTAGGTTGCCCTATCCTTTGTGAACAATACTCTGGGTATAAATTACCATGGGTACTTTTCTCTACCCTTAACAACATGCATGTAAAATTTCGTGATGCTTCAGTAGTTAAGACGTGAAAGCGTAACAAATAAACAAACTCACATTCGCAATTATTGTATTAGTAAGGATTAGTAAAAATGTTTTGTTCGAGTAATCATTATATCTTTACTTATTATAACTTAGCTTCGGCCCGCGACTTCATGCGCGTGGAATAGTTATTTTGGACAACGCTAACATACAGCGGAAGCTCTCAAAAGAAAAAATAAACGATTTTGAAACATTCTTAATTGTTGCTCCGCTCCAACTGGTCTTAGCATGATGATATATATCCAATAGCCTTCTTCAGTAAATGAGCTATCTAACACTGAAAGAATTTTTCAAATCGGACTAGTAGTTTCTGAGATTAGCGCATTCAACCAAATTAGTTAAATATTAGTACTATTCTCTCGTACTTAATTCGAGACGTCATTCAAATTACAAAAAATATTCTGTTACTTATTCCTAGACTCCTGCAACATTTTTTTTCACGACAATCGAAAAAGAAGAAGTAGAAGAACATAAATTAAACATTTTTTATTTCGAAAAACACGTAGGAATAATAAAATAAAATATCCCGCATGACAGTTCACTAAAACATTTAATTTTAAAAATAATTACGACCTTCAAAGTGTGTTACTAGAATAGGCTTTTTTCATTGAAATAAAAATATTCTTTGAATAGTAACTGATACAATTAATATTGTTGGTACTATGCACCTTGCCTACATTATTTCTAAAGCCACTTTTGCTAATGTAAACATTGTGTAGATATAGAATGAAAGGAAAATAGTATTGTATTTGTTTTTTTTTCCTTTATAATGTATTGTAGTATTGAAAGGTACTTTCCTTTTCATGTAAGTAATGGAGGTTTTATGCGAACATATTATGAACCTTTATCACGTATACACGAAATGTAATACATTATGTTCGATATTTTCTTCTTATAGACTCAATTAGTTCTAATTGTACAGTTTGTTAATATAGTTAAATGTTTACTACATTGTTAAGTTAATTTACACTACAATGGCTTGTCACTCAAAAAAAAATTTCAACTTTCATGATTATAATATATGCTTTGAAATCTTGTAAATTCCTATTTATACTAAGTTTTTTTTTATGCGGTATCCATGATAAGTAATCATGATACATACATGACTTTTTAAGGTGAGATATGTTATTTATTGTTAGGTATAGGTAATGGGTTAAAATAGGTAAAAGGTAGGTAGGTTAAGTAATCTAAAACTACGCTTATGAACGTTAAAACACTACAAACAGTTCGGAAAATTAATTTCAAAAAAATCGGTGTGGAAATTAATTGCGGTTTCCTTTTATTGTATACTTTTTAATACAAATTACAAAGTTATTGTTGTGTTTGTCGTTTTTAGCGGACGTAAAGCAAGAAGTGTCATTTTCAAACTAGAATATAGACAAAAAATAATAAATAGGTCGTGATATTTTTTCTCATGAGTGAAAATATAAATTATACATTGAGTTATTATTCAATAAAATATTTTCGACGGAAACTTGCTTCTGACTAGAGTTGTTTGCTTGAAACACACAACGAGGTCTTTATCTGATAATATATAGAATTTACATATCAATAATATTTGATGCCTATATTTATTAAGAACGATATTGTCCACATTGATTGTTTTAAATACGTCTAGAAGGTGGAAGGTAGTCTGAAGGGTGTTAGGAGGTCAACTTTTTAGTTTGTGTTTGATAATTAATATTCAATATAAATTTTGAGTGATTAATTTGATTTATCGGGTGTAATACGTATTATTTCATATTATTATAAGCATATTTCATTTAATTACTGAATAGTTCTGGTATATACACATATCTGTATTGAATGTATCTAATTACTGTATATAAACAGTCTTGTAACGGTTTTCAGGTGAAATTATACTAGTAGCAGTTAAGAAAAATTAGTAGTATAATAAAATGCTGGATAAGTCCACTCTAACTGCATTATTTTTTAAATTATCGAATAGGTAATTTGATAAGAGCTGCTGTTGCTGTGATATTCTTATCGCTTGAACAGGTGATACTTCTTTCTCTTTATATTTATCAAAACATTGGTTAATTTGTTCCGAACTTTTAATTGCTTTGAGTATAGGAATGCCCACTAGTTTGAAGCTGGCCGCTGACACCGGTCGTCTAAACTAAAACAAGAATAATCTATTACAGGCAACAGCCGACCCTCTGACTGTGATATAGAACTTTGAATGAATGTTTGGTCAGCGTGCGGGCTGTTTGTGATTGAATGAAATATTTATGTAAAATTAATATTATCATGTAAAACATTTCTACTCTATTAAAGACCTTACAGTGGAAGGAAACATAATAGTAACGTATGAAATTGTTATGTTTATAGTTAAACATTTACCGTTAGGAAAATTACCATGTGTAAGTGTTTTAAAAGCAGTATGTTTATTACTAATATGACTTTTAAAAAAGGCTGCCTGCCTTTCAATTGTGAATACTAACAGAATATGTATAAAAAAAAACAGAAATTATCTTAGCATATTATAAAAAAATCGTAGTAACAAATAGGGCAGCATGGTGACTTATTGATGTGTGGGACCACGCACCTATTATAACTTTATCGTTTATGTATTGTCAACAAAGAAATGAGTTCTAAATATAACTCGTCTCAATTTCGTATAACAATCATTACAGTCATTCTAGCACCCAAGGAGACGTATTTAAATGGCGCTCTTCCAGCAGCTTCAGCTGAAGGGGTTGAAGTCTGGAGGAACGAGCAATATTTATATCTATACTATAATATTATAAAGCTGGAGGGTTTGTTTGTTTGGTTGAACGCGCTAATCTCAGGTACTAATGGTCCGATTTGAAAAATTCTTTCAGTGTTAGATAAGTCATTTTTCGAAGCAGTCTATACTGCTAAGACCAATAGGAGCTGAGCACCAATGAAAAATGTTTCAAAGTCGCGGTATTTTTTCCTTTTGAGAGCTTCCGCTGCGTGTTAGCGTTAGCCCAAAGTAACTATTCCACGTGGACGAAGTCACGGGCAAAAGCTATTAATTTATATACATATAAAAAAAAATCATTGAATATGTTTCTCTCATAGTTTTATTTTTACTACCATTTGGATAAGTTTTCATTACACACTATATTGATTTCATGTAATATCAGCTACAATAGTACCATTTTAGCAATATATGGCATATTTATTTCATACATTTTGCTGGATATGAAACTCCACATGATATATGTCTCTTTGACTTAACACTCTATAAATGAGACTTACGAATCCTGTTTAATTTACGTGAACTGTCCATGTCTAATTGCTTGAACACTTATGATGCCACATTAATAAATACATTGCAGCAGTGTGAAGCCGGGTCGAGTTGCTAGTATATTTAATTCAAATTCAACATGATATTATCTGCCTATAAATTAAGTCACCTAAATTTTCTTGAAGGTAATTTTTTATGCAGAAGTTACTGCTAGAAACGATATTGAGAAAGTAGAACGACGCTAATAACCATATGCTATCATATATTTACTCCTGCTAATAAAAAAAAGCCAAGTTAGAAGACATTAACCTAAAATAAAAGTAATTATTTTAAATATATTACATTAGACTATCGACTAAACCAGTTCGTTTTAAGGTATTTCTCAAAAGAAACTATAAAAACTTAACAACTACTTTAATATGAGTACCAAATTTAGCAGACAGTAAACCGAGTACAAATAAATTGTGCACATAATGAACTACTTTGATGAATTTTTAAAATATTCATTAAAAAGATGTTTTTCTTGTCTTTGCGGGTGGTTTAAAAGTAAGGACAGATTGTAGTTATTACTATTCTGATTTGAAATAAAATAAGTGAATACGTTTTTGTATTTATAGCATTATGCACAAATGATAAAACATAATGTATTAATTGTAAAGAAAATAATAAAAACAAAACAGCATTGTAATTAGTTCATTTATTTTTGCGGTGTTTTATTATTTAATTAATACTATAGATATATATGACAATAGTAGGTAGAGGTTTGAAAAAAACAAATGTAAAACTAACCACTAAAGGTCTCATATATTGGAAATATAAGGTATTATTGAATCGTGTATTGCTGAGCCACGTAACTGTCGTGATACATTGTTTGGCTTAACTACTTTTTTCTCTACCATTACGGCTTGTTTTTACGATCCTGGTTTGTTATTTTCCCTATACCATGCATCAATGTCCTTTACACGATGCCGTTTTTCGTGATATAATGCTGTTCGAACAAGCATAAAATTGCTATTTCGTTCTGAATTTATTGACTGTGATAAACTATTGTCTTATTATCTAAATCCTTAAAATACATATTACTCTAAGTATTATACTGAGATTCGCTTTGCACAGTAAAACAATGATGTAACAAGAAACAGTTTATTATGGAATTTGAAGTGACAATTGATTAACAATAATTGCTTTCGGTCACGACGTCTCCAGTAAACGTAATTCCTACAATCTATCTGATGCCTGTCACCCTCAATTCATAATTGACTGCCAAGCACCTGTTGGTATGTTCTGGTAATTAAGTTTGAGAGCCAAATTTCTTTTAATGTGCTACAGTAATCACGTATAATCGATGCGATCAGGGATGCCAATAAACACTTCGTAGGTATTGTCACTATTTATTTGGGCAGAGATTCGCCTTATACTACTTTGTACATAAAAAAGCGTAGATATCACCGACATCTTGTCTTTTATAGGCCAACCTATGTAAGCCAAATAATTACTATTTACTCATAATTCCACAAAATAATTGAAGTAACACAAAAGTAATAAATAACGAACACATTAATGTTATTTAAGCTATACAACAATTTTATATAATTATTCTTATTTATGTATCTCTAATGTGTTTGCTGATGTGTTTCGATAAATAAATCAGTGATATCTCGCCTTTTATAGGCCAAACTGTGGAAGGCAAAGCAATTACTAATTACTTATTCACAATTCTGAAAATAATTTAAGTGACACAAAAATAATGATAACCATCAAACTAATGTTATGCAAGTAATAAATCAATTCTATATAATAAGATCAATTCTTATTTATGTCTTATTGAAATCTATATAATCTATATAATTATAATCATTCTTATCTATGTATCTTTAATATGGTGGCGCGGCGCTACTAGTATCAATGTGTATCTCTAATATGGTGATGTTAATGTCAATATTCCGGTCGTGTTGTACTCTCGCTTCTTGAATGTGACGTAGCGGCACCGGAGGTGGGTGATAACAAAGGTCTAGCGATACTATCTCTGACTACATTATCGCTCAATATCACCTGAGGTGATATTGTAGGCAAATGCTAATTTATATATCGCTAAAAACGCTGTCATGTTTACATGTACCTACAGATTTATTAATATTATTATACTATCTACTTTTATCATGATCCAAATTTGTGTAAAGTTGATTATTATAGAGAACTCGTACATGGTTTTAAAATGTATAATCAATCGCATAAATGAATACACATGTTTGTACAAACGAATGAACATAAAAATAAACATATAAATGGACGTAGTTAATTGATCAATCCTATAATTGTTTTCCTTATTTTTTTCTATCTCAATTTTTCACTCACTTTTTTATATGAAGATTTTTTAATCCAGTTTAATTGCTTTATTTTTTAAGTACGATTTTTTTGAATATATTCTTTCATACACAGCATCTTTGGACAACAAAAAAGAATTAGCTAAATATGTGCATCAGGGCATTTAAAAAAAAATCTCGGAGTCAGGCTCTGTAGTTTCATTTAGATGCCCAAATAGGCCTCTGAAAATATGAGCCCTTAATATTAATATTAAGGTTGTCAGCGTCACACTTTTCGATTTCCCATAAGGATAACACAGGAAAAAATAATTTCTTCTGATTTTTGTAACTAATGAATCATAAATTGCTCTGCAATGTCCAGCGATTATTTTTGTAGAGAATTGAACGCTCTACAAAAAAGTTCGAATATCATTTTGCGAAAAATCAACTCAGCCGAAGGTTATTCGAGGTCAAAGTTCATTATGAATTTAGCCGTTTTCTTTATAATACTCCGAAATTTATTAGTTTCAAGGTTTTAAAACGAACTGAAAGTTTAAAAATATTCGATAGAAATTGCAGAGCAATATGGTTCATTAGTTACAAAAATCAGAAGAATTTATTTTTCATGTATTTTTGTCATTCTTATGGGAAATCGAAAAGTGCGATGCCGACAACCTTAGTATTAATATTAAGGACTCATATTTTCAGAGACCTATTTTGGCATCTAAACAAAATTTTTGAGCCTGATTCCGAGAAGAAAAACATTTTTTTTAACACCCTACGGTGCATTTATGATATAATAATTAAAGATATTTAGACAAAAAAAAAAATGTCTAACTGAGAAACAAAACTCTGTCGTCATCTTTGTTCGTAGATCATATACCACACTGTAATCTATATTCTGACATAATATGTCTGTTATATTATCATAAACTAGCTAACATTCACCCCCTTATTATACGGCGTTGTTCAAGCAGTCTACGTTTAGTTGTTATTACAGTAAGTAATTCGAACTGTTCTATTGTTGCTTTGTTCTATTGAGGAACCTACAAACGCAATAGACGTATCGATATTATCTATTATGTTATTTATACATATACAATTGCAGTTCTAAATTAACAAAGGATCATAATAATATACACGAAAACAATAGTTAATATTTCTTACGAAGTTTCGCATGTTTGTATTGTTTAATAGAATATTATAATTTTATAGAATATGTTTGTATTAATAGAAAAATAGTTCAACACACTTTATCTATTCTTCTGTTTCAACAAAGTCAAGGCAGGTATAAGGACTATTCAGAGAAGTGGAAACTCATAACAATGGACTAAATGTGTTGTTTTTTAATTTAGATTTAAAAACTTATGATATGAATTATTTACATTTCATAATTTTTTTAATTAAAATTAATAAAATTAGACTGATTGTCACATATACTCCGAGCAATCATTGCATACAGTTTATTAATTAATTACATTTTTTTTATATCATAGGAGGCAAACGGACATGTGGCTCACCTGAAGTTAAGTGATCACCACTGTCCATAGACACTTGCAACACCAGGGGAGTCGCAAGTGCGTTGCCACCCTGTCTTAGGGGAGAGGGGTAAATGGCAAGGGGAGGGGAGGTGGGCCTCCGGCGCTCTCACTGACCGAACGAAACGCAATAATGCAAGCACTGTTACTTCACGTCGGTTTTTTGTGAGAGGGTGGTACTACCCCGGGCGAGCCGATCCATTCATTCTGAAACCAGTAATAGCTTCAGCGTCGCTCTACGACCTACAAATGATGATGGGTAATGCCCAAGCTTAATACAAAATATCAATATTACATAGGTTTTTATCATATCAAAAATCTCTCAACGGGGCTAAAGACATTTTCACTGCAAAAAAAATTATATACAGTAATTACAGAAGTCCAAGTCTTTGGTGGAAATACTCAATAAAAAATCATTCATTATGGTCGTATTTCAACCACTGGAGGGTCACTACTACATATTACATACATAACAATTATGCAACGTAATATTAAAAAAATGGCTGTGTATTTCAAATCATGATCCGCACTTTTGAGATCGATATCTTTAAAAATGAGGGCAGGAGTTAAAGTAATGAATAATGATCGAACTTCGACCACTAGTATATGTGAAGAACTAAAAATGTATGTTGGATATATCTAAGATCAATAAAATCTAACACCTTTTGACCGACAATCATAAAAGTGTTCTCATCTAAGTGTAAAAAGAGGTTTTTATACTAGTAGTCCGGTGAAGCTGTCAAGACATTGCTCTAGGTCAATGGCGTAGTCAGTTCGAAAAAAGGAAAGAAATTTTTATACCATCCATTTTACTATAAATCACCACTAGATGGCGCTGGGCTATATTTGATTGTATTAAGTTTTATATTATAATTGAATGAGGACAAAATCACGGACATTTGCTAGTTTCGGAAAAAATATCTCAGTTCCAAATTACAATGGACAACGGTAAAAGATTTCCTTCCAGAATTGGATTTTTCATGACAAAGCGATCATCATTATAGCACAATTCACGGAGTTGCGTGTTTGGAACCCTTTGAGACCAACTAAATTGATTGGTTCCTTCAGCTTCATGTTTCAGCTTTGAAGTTAAGAGGTAAGATACCACAGTTAAAAATATTACTACGTAAATTTCAGCCTTCATCTATATAAGTCAATACAACTAAAGCGTTTGTTTGTAATGTCTTAATAACAGCTTTTTACTAAGTGGAAAGAACAAATTTTTAATATATTTGTCTGTTTGTTCCGGCTAATCTCCGAAACGATTTGATGGATTTTGACTGAACTTTAATTGGCACATTGCTTATGGTATAAGGAGTAACTTAGGTTCATTATTTTAAGGTTATTTATTTGTTTACAATATTTTAATGTCTTTTCTTCCGTATATAAAATATACCAGGTGAAAGTTTAGATAGTAGCAATATTTATGGAGGATACTCAGCACTCGATTATCTTTCTAAATCAATTTAAAAAATAGGTGCTTAATATTTGACCTAAGTATCTAAAAAATACAACAATTATACTCAATCCTCAACGTATCTTTGTTAAAGCAGTGTCAGTATCCGTCGGGTGATGCGAAAGTAACAAAGGATTATTTTTCGAAACATAAACAAAAAAAGGATTTATTGTCCGTTTTATTATCGAAGGTTATTAACTCCGGGTCGCTGCTCGCAGTTTCTGTCACCTGTCATTCAATCTAGGCTTATTTAGATTTTTTCCATACTTTTGAAATTCTCAGAACAAACTTTAACTAAGGTTCTCTTTGTTGTTTATTAGTATTTCTTTTGATATTATTATTTTATATGTTAAATGTGACTATGAAGTTTCGTATTTTTGAATGTTGCGAGCGACTTACCAATATATATATATATATACATATATAATAATTATAAATATATATCATGAACTATTGAATAGTGTACCGCCCTTCGTATAATTCTTACAGTCATATAAACTATAGGTACATGGAATAATAAAAATATCGTTATCAAAAACCGTGTATTATAAACTCCTTGCAAAACGATCATTCTGAAAGGTTTTCTAGATCTACAATAAAAATATTTAGGTAAATAGTTAATTTTCGTTTAATTACATCGAGCATGTTGTGAATGTAGGATAATACACTTAAAAATAATAAACTTGGAACCCCGTAATAAAATTAAAGGTAACACGAAGCATTCCCTCATACTATAGTCATCTCTACGGTAGGACTTTAATACTGTAATTTTGATAATAGTACATAAATACATACATTTTAAACAAACATTGCAACGGTCAAACTATGCGTAATTTATTTACAACTAGCTGTTCCGAACGTGTAACGAAATTCCGCACGTGTTTTTTTAAATTGTATTAAATAAATATAAAATTGTAAGACCACGTACAATTATAGAAATGTTCGTTAAAAAGAATTGTAAGTACGACACGCACGGCATTTACAGTAACATGTAACGTATACATTAGATATATAAATACTAACAGTGTGTCAAATTAGTAGTAGCCATCATTAACCTTAACCCACCATATTAGTACCTCAATGCTCACTTACACTGGAAATGAACTAATGAAACAATGACTTAAATATAGATAATGATATAATATGCCCATATTATCAATAAGTAATACGTTTATGGTCTAATATCTTATTAAAAAGACCCATTCTGTTTTTAAACTTACTATTAATAATTATAATGTTGAATTGTAAACAATGAATGAATTGAGAGGTGACGTCTTGAAATCTTGCATCAATATAAATGAAGATTTATCAAACGTTATATCTATCTAAGCAGTTTTTAATATTTGACAATTTAAATAAAATAAAATGGCCACCAAAATGACCAAAAAGACAATATAATTCAGAATACATACAGATATATAAATTTCAATTATATTTATTCTTGGAGTCCAGTACAACGCACGTCTTACGCACATGTTATAGTGAACAACATATTGTTGCTAAATTTCATACGGACGAAGTCGCGAGTAACAGCTAATCTAAAATAGAATAGCCTAAATTACTTTTTATACGGTCAGCTATCTGCAAACGAAAGTCTCGTGAAAATCGGTCCAATCGTTTTGGAGATAGCATTGCGGAAAAAGCCACGGTTAATAGCTAGTCTTCATTAAAATAGACTAAATTATCTTTTATAATGTCCACTATATGACGGTTAAAGTTCTGTATACATCGGTCGAACCGTTTTGGAGATGGCAGTGCGAGTGAAGCCACGGGTATCAGCTAGTCTAAATTAAAATAGATTAAATTACTTTTTATATTGTTCATTATCTGCCGGTGAAAGTCCTATAAAAATAGGTCAAACCGTTTTGGAGATAGTACTGTGGGCAGAGCCACGGTTAACAGCTAGTCTAAATAAAAATAGAATAAATTACTTTTTATAATATTTGCTATATGTCAGTGAAAGTCCTGTAAACATGGGTTGAACCGGTCTGAAGATAGCACTGAGGATGAAGCCACGGTTAACAGCTAGTCTAAATTAAAATAAACTAAATTACTTGTTATGATGCCCGCTATCTGCCGGCGAAAGTCCCGTGAAAATCGATCCAACCGTTTTGGAGATAGCATTGCGGATGAAGCCGTGGTTAACAGCTAGTCTAATTTAAAGTACCCTAAGTAACCCGCTGTAGTTTTAGCTATCTGTTAGTGAAATCCCCGTCAAAATCGACCCAGCCGTTTCGGAGATTACCCGGAACAAACAGACAGACAGACCGACAAAAATTTTAAAAATTGCATTTTTGTTATCAGTTGCGTGTATACTTTCGTACCCAATCAGTTAAAAAAATATTTTGATAATACATACAGACACTTCATTTTTATTATATGTATAGATATAGAAGATAAAATATCCTTACCACGTAAGTATATAATAATATCAACGGTGAATAGACTAATTATCTAATGAACCAGTGAAAATCTCTGCTCGTTACAGTTAATATTATTTTCTTTGGAATTTATATCGGTTTCGTCAGAAGTACAGGATGCTGTGAAATAAGTTTTCCTATATAACATACTGTCCGGTAACAAAATTAAGCCTTAAAAAAAATATATAGGAAATATGGTATATTTTGTTCGATCTGCAACAAAGGCCACGTCTTTATAACAAGCGCAAAGGTCTACAACAATAAAATTTAATCAAAACGTAATTTATGAGGATTAGTGTAACGCGAGTACAAAGGGATCGTATATTGGAACGGGAACAATGCTTCTGACATCGAGGTCGTTTCGCACAGAATAAGTCGGAAACTAGATGTTTCCACTGTAATAGCTAGAGTAATAAAATAAAAAAAAATATAGCACTAGTTTAAATTAATATTTTCAGAAGCAGTATTAATTAAGCGCAACTAATAGCTCTGAGAAAATCTGTCAAGAAGATTTTAGGGCTACATTTCTAGCCTTGTAGAGCTTGCGGCAAGCGTATGTATGTTGTTCCAATTTCATTTTCATTTTCAAACATGTTTGATTCTCAGAAATACATAGTAGGTATGCTTTGAGCAACGTTTGCCGTAAGCGTCAGTATAAAATGAGCCTTACATGGACTAGTTTGCATGTGCAATAATCGATTTATTCGACTATGCTTATTATTAGATACTAGCGGTCCAGGCGGACGTTGTCCTGCCTTGATAATAAAAAAATCTAAAATTCAACCGCAGCGCCATCTGCCGGGTCCAATTGTGAATCTAAACCATTCTCGGATCCACTCGAACACTCACACAAAATTTCATCACAATCGGTCCAGTCGTTTAGGAGGAGTTCAGTGATATACACACGTACAGAAGAAATTTATAAATAACTAGCTGACCCGTGCAACTTCGTCTGCACCAAATCGGTTATTACCGGTTTTAATTGTATTTTTAAACGCAAATAATCTTAAAAAACCTACAACCCTATTGCAGCGTTATCCAGCACTTCCAATCGTGAATCCAAACTATCCAGGGACTTACTCAAACATATACCCAGTTGGTATGTGAGAAATCTTTTAAAATGAGCCTAGAATCTGTTCGCAGCATTACCTAAAGTAGTGTCATCAAAGTGAAGATCAAAACTAACTTACATATATTGCCGATAAATGTCTTCCCAGTACCCCTTGTAACTTCATCACGTAACATACTGTAAAAGTTGAACTTTATCTACATTAAATTTCCATTTTGTTTTAGTTGTTTGTTTTATAAGAATTTGTAAAGTATACGTGAAATCTGCATTCAATTTTAATTTGGTCACATTTATTTTACTTTTGACATACAAACCACCTTTTTTACTGAGATACTGAACTTGGGATAATATACCTTTCTAACAGTGAAAGAATTTTTGAAATCGGACCAGTAGTAGGTACCAAGCATTCCTCGAAAACAAAACTTTACCACTCATTATAATATTAGTATAAATACAACATAGTAACTGCAAACAGTAGTCCGGTGAAGCTGTCAAGACCTTGCTAGGTCAATAGCGTGGTAAGTTCGAGAAAAAAAAACTGCATACACCTCAACTGATTTATTTTAATCTTAGATTCACAAACCTGAACCCAACTACTTCAAGACTCAACAACATTTAGAAAACTAATTTTATCAAATATCGAAACAACACACGTACTGATAGAACTCTAGTTGAGATTCATCTTCTACAATGCAATGTAACTATTATCTAGGTTTATGTTTTAGGAAAAAATCTTGTCACCTTTGTTTAGCAAACATTTTTTATACAATAAAATAAATGTAACAACATATAAGTGACAGTTTCGTTTACACATATTGTTTTCCATATGTGGTTAATAATTACGCATAGAAACGTCATATAGCCGTAGCTCAGTTATAACGTACTGGACATTATATGGTCCGCCGGAGCCGATAGTTCGAATCCCGGCGATCTTTTTTTTTGGTATTTTTTTTAAAGTAGCTTAGGGAAATATAGCTTATCTTTTTAGCTAATCTGTCTGCTATATATAGCACAATGAAAATTTACCAAAATCCGTCAAAAATTTCATTAACTACAAATTTTTGACTTTCGTCCGTTATCCTGGAGAATCCCTTTCGTTTTATAAGATAAAAAGTATTCTAGATGTAACCTTGTAATATTAGTTATCACTGTGCCACATTTCGTCAAAATTGGTTCAGTACTTTCAGAGTGGTACGTGTTCAAAGAGTCAGACAAACAGGCAGATCCTGGAGAATCCCTTGCGTTTTATGAGATAAAAAGTATCCTAGATGTAATCTCGTAATATTAGTTATCACTGTGCCAAGTTTCGTCAAAATCGGTTCAGTACTTTCAGAGTGATGCGTGTTCACAGGGACAGACAGACAGACAGACAGACAGACAGACAGACAGACAAAAATTGTAAAAAGATTATTTTTGGCTTCTATACCGATAACAAAGTCTACCCCGATAAAAATTTTCATTCATTTTCAAATGTACAGATTTGACCTTGCTACAGTTTTATTATAGTATAGAAGATAACCACACATTTATAAAACATACATAAATAAAAATATACACTTGAAGCTTAAATAACCAAAAAATATCTAAAATATTAGATTAGATAAATGCAAATTCTTTAAATTTGGTTTTATTGTAAAAATAATTAATTTACTTTAATACTAAAATTTGAATTTTTAAGGTCGGCATTAGATGGAGACGCGTGGAAATTACATAAAACAGATGCGACAGAATATTATTATCAGTTATTGTGTGTATAATATTGAATGAAGTCTAAAACCGCTCACTCTTTCGGCACGTATCGAAGACAAGTATGATTTAATATGCTTAAATAATTTACGCCTTGTAAATTATTTAGTATACATAGGCGTGCTATGATATATCTTATGTTACTTGTAGTAAAGGTTACTCGCTGCTTGAAATAATATATATATTTTAACTCGTACATTATGTGATATTTTAGAATGAAGAATTATTCCTGTTACTGTCAATACAATACATTTATATTAATTTAGTTAATATGCATACATAATAATCCAATGTTTATATTGATATTGCGTAGAGTGTCTCAAAGGGAAACCGGAAGGAATCGGCATATATGAATACTACGCCAGTGACGGTTACCTTTGTTTTTAACATTGAATCATAATCTCACCTAATATTACAAGAAATTATGGCACAAGACGGATTTTTTTTTATATCATAGGAGTCAAACGAACAGGCGGATCACCTGATGGTAAGTGATCACCGCCATCCATAGACACTAGCAACATCAGAGTCGCAAGTGCGTTACCAGCCTTAATTTGGGGGAAGGGAAAGGGGGAGGAGGAGAGAAGAGGGGATGGGTTAGAAGAGGTGGGCATCCGGCGCTCTCACTGACCGAACGAAACGCAACAATGCAAGCACTGTTACTTCACGTCTGTTTTCTGTGGGTCGGGTGGTAGTACCCCAGACGAGCCGACCCATTTATGCTGAAACCAGTAATAGCTTCAGCATGACTCTACCACCTACATACAATACAAATAATTGCTAATCAATAGGAACTGGCTCTAAAGCAGAACCTTGATACGACTTTAGATGTTCAAAGTCGCGATTTTTAACTCTTAAACTTACACAACATATGACCCAACCAGTTCAAAACCTTTTAGAACTGAATAATCATACACTTAAAATATTGAGCAAGCCTTCAGAAGTACATTCTCAGACGGACCTAAAAGAGAAAGAAAACATAAAAAAAATCTGTCACCTTTTTATAAGTTTCTAGCTCTTTCTATAACTCACTTAAATAGCGACCCTTTTCAAATTACAATGCAGCTAACAATGTATCTCGAAAGCTGTAGAAAATTACTGTATTTTTAAAGTTATTATCTATTCTAGGTATAGCATATTGAAGTAATTCTTAGGCTAATACCTAATATATCACATTATTAGCCAATGATATAATAACATACATTATATATAATATATATTACTACAAATAATCAAAATTCGTCACCAATTTACCAAAAATATTTCGAAAAGAGTTATCATTTTTTAAGTTTGAAAATAATATAATAAAAGTTAACATTTTATCAGCTTTTAATTCTTTGGTACTATTCCTTATTAGGAAGATAAAGCGTTGGCGCCAACATAGGAAGTAAATGGTTCCATCGAACTCAAAGAACCGCGATGGAAAATCAATCATGAAAATAGCTGGTACTAATAGAACGACTTAAAACAAATTTGCGTACTGTTTCTGTTCTATGTGTTAAAATATTCAATGTTTGTGGAGGTTCATTTGTTTTACCTATTTATTTTATTTTGGGTAATTTATAAAATTTGATATGTGTGGAAAACATATTATTTATGCCATATATATTTATATTTTATACTAGCTGACCCGTGCAACTTCGTCTGCACCAAATCGGTTATTACTGGTTTCAATTGTATTTTTAAACGCAAATAATCTTAAAAAACCTAAAACCCTATTGCAGCGTTATCCAGTACTTCCAATCGTGAATCCAAACTATCCAGGGACTCACTCAAACATATACCCAGTTGGTATGTGAGAAATCTTTTAAAATAAGCCTAGAATCTGTTCGCAGCATTACCTAAAGTAGTGTCATCAAAGTGACGATCAAAACTAACTTACATATATTGCCGATAAATGTCTTCCCAGTACCCCTTGTAACTTCATCACATAACATACTGTAAAAGTTGAAGTTTATCTACATTAAATTTCCATTTTATTTTAGTTGTTTGTTTTATAAGAATTTGTAAAGTATACGTGAAATCTGCATTCAATTTTAATTTGGTCACATTTATTTTACTTTTCACATACAAACCACCTTTTTTACTGAGATACTGAACTTGGGATAATATACCTTTCTAACAGTGAAAGAATTTTTGAAATCGGACCAGTAGTAGGTACCAAGCATTCCTCGAAAACAAAACTTTACCACTCATTATAATATTAGTATAAATACAACATAGTAACTGCAAACAGTAGTCCGGTGAAGCTGTTAAGACCTTGCTAGGTCAATAGCGTGGTCAATTCGAGAAAAAAAAAAATAACTGCATACACCTCAACTGACTTATTTTAATCTTAGATTCACAAACCTGAACCCAACTGCTTCAAGACTCAACAACATTTAGAAAACTATTTTATGAAATATCGAAACAACACACGTACTGATAGAACTCTAGTTGAGATTCATCTTCTACAATGCAATGTAACTATTATCTAGGTTTATGTTTTAGGAAAAAATCTTGTCACCTTTGTTTAGCAAACATTTTTTATACAATAAAATAAATGTAACAACATATAAGTGACAGTTTCGTTTACACATATTTTTTTCATATGAGGTTAATAATTACGAATAGAAATGTCATATAGCCGTAGCTCAGTTATAACGTACTGGACATTATATGGTCCGCCGGAGCCGACGGTTCGAATCCGGGCGATCTTTTTTTTTTGGTATTTTTTTTAAAGTAGCTTAGGGAAATATAGCTTATCGTTTTAGCTAATCTGTCTGCTATATATAGCACAATGAAAATTTACCAAAATCCGTCAAAAAATTCATTAACTACAAATTTTTGACTTTCGTCCGTTATCCTGGAGAATCCCTTGCGTTTTATGAGATAAAAAATATTCTAGATGTAACCTTGTAATATTAGTTATCACTGTGCCAAATTTCGTAAAAATTGGTTCAGTACTTTCAGAGTGGTACGTGTTCAAAGGGACAGACAAACAGGCAGATCCTGGAGAATCCCTTGCGTTTTATGAGATAAAAAGTATCCTAGATGTAATCTCGTAATATTAGTTATCACTGTGCCAAGTTTCGTCAAAATCGGTTCAGTACTTTCAGAGTGATGCGTGTTCACAGGGACAGACAGACAGACAGACAGACAGACAGACAGACAGACAGACAGACAGACAAAAATTGTAAAAAGATTATTTTTGGCTTCTATATCGATAACAAAGTCTACCCCGATAAAAATTTTCAAAAAATATTTAATGTACAGATTTGACCTTGCTACAGTTTTATTATAGTATAGATACGTGTGTCTGTTTGAAATTAAATGGGAATACAGTATCTAATTCGGATATTTACATTTTATAATAAGGCATACTAAAAGCTTTTAAGCTTTTAAGCTTTTAGTAGGTGGTAGAGCCACGCTGAAGCTATTATTGGTTTCAGCATGAATAGGTCGGCTCGCCCGGGGTAGTACCACACTCTTACAGAAAACCGACGTGAAGTAATAGTGCTTGCACTGTTGCGTTTCGTTTGGTCAGTGAGAGCGCCGGATACCCACCTCCCCGCCCACTCCCCCTCGTTCAAACACAGGCCGGCAACGCACTTGAGACTCCCCTGGTCTTGCTGGTGTCTATGGACGGCGGTGATCACTTAGCATCAGGTGACACGCCTGTTCGTATGGCCCCTATAATATATAAAAAAAGCTTTTAAACGTTTAATAATCGAGGGAAATGGACTACTTGTAACTACAAATACCGCTAAGCTAAATGCATATTCGGATATTTTCTAAACATGTGTATATGAATAGTGGGTTAGTTCGAATGCTAGGTTAAATTCAATTCGTAGAATTGCAAGCACGGCAACAGCTCAAGCGGAGGTTCGCCCGCTTTAGCACCCTTGCGCTTATTGGCAAATTGGCCGAGTGCCTTGTGCGTTTACCATAAAGGCCAGTGAAGCTGTAAAGGGTTTTCTCGCCAAATGCGTTAGTTAAATGAAAAATGAATCGTGATTTCGCTTGTGTTAATGTAGATTTTGAAAAATAAAAAAACAGCCCATGCTGTTTGCTAATAATGTTGCTTTCTATAGGTGAACATATTTTTAAAATCGGTTAATATTTTTTTGAGTTTATCCATTATAAGTAAAAATCAAATCCTTTATCTTTATAATAGTGGTTTGGAAAGGTATAGCAAGACAATATTGGCAGTAACGAAAGCCTATATATAATTGACAGCCGTCGTTATTCTGGCTTCTTAATACCTGATTTCGATGCAAAAAAGCAAATTATCTCCATGTTTTTCATCATATCTATGGTTATCATTATCGAACGTGATATCTCCATTTTCCTCTTTCTATTTTCATAGGTATATATTCCCACTATGTTAGTAGAATGTAGCAACTCAATGAAAAGTGTAGGTATCTGTGGTTGCTTCAAGTGCTGTGTTAAGTATTATAAGAATTTATCAAGCCATTTAAAATAGAAAGCAAGCTATCTTCTTCTCAATTAATTAAAGATAGTTGTAACACTTTATCATAATTCTTCAGTGCAATTCTTGTCTGAGAAATAAAAAGTGTTACTGCGGGTAAGTTATTTAAATAGTTCAGCCATTAAGGCTATCTACGAAGCGGAACGTGCATGCGTTTTATATGTTCTCATGCAAATTTACTAAGAATTTACTGATATGAACTTTACATACCATTAATATGCAAGTCATTCATTATTAATTTATCTTTAATAGAATTATTGTTAGTTTTACTTAAAGTGACGGATCAGTTTAGGTCCTCCACCGATAGAGGGAACCTTTGCTTCCAGTGTGGATAGCCCGGCCACAAGGCAGCGGACTGTGTAGCCGCCAAGCTGCACTGCGTCCTGTGTGCCACTATCGGAAGAAGTGCGAGAACTTCATAGGGGGCGGTAGCTGCGAGCCGCTTCCCGTGAAAGCGAAGTGATGTCCACAGGCGACATGGTCTCAATAGAGGTCAGCGTAGACGTTGGGTGGACGTAGGGAGACGATTCCTTAGCCTCTTACATTCGTCCTTAAGTCGGAACAAGGGGTAGAGTTACCGCGGACCCTTCTCTCCATTGGAAGACAGTCTATGTTTGCCAGGCTGACTCCCTTTTAGTGTAGGAAGCTCAGCATAAAGATGGGTCGGCCGCCGGGGTGACATGCGGAGTGCCTTGTCATCTCTTGTCCCCTGTTATGGCGATAAAAACAACTTTTAAGGTTAGCACAAAGGTAAATGCTCATAAACCATAGATAAAATAAATATAATTTCGTAAAATTACGAATATTCATTATGCAAAAAAGAAATGTTTGTTTGTTATTCATTAGGCACACAGCAGTTTTAAATTTCATTCCCAATATGAATATTCATTTCAAATGAAGTGAATTATTTTAAAAGAAAACAGATATTGAAATGGATTCCATGAAACTGTGTCAAGACATAATTTGATTTCTAAAACAATCTATCGTCTTTTATGTTATCTGCAGATATATTTATCTTGAGTATATTTTTTGGGATTTACTAATAATTGTAATAATGTTTATACTAAATACAACGGAATGTTTAGCAGTCTTTTTTTGCAAAGATTTTAGACAATTTTTTACTAACTCTTAGTGTTTAAGAAAATTCCGATCTTAAATTTATCTTCGTTAAATTATTGTACTGAAAAGGAGTATTTGATTACAATATCAAAGTAATTGCTGCGAGTTTTTTTAGATAAACCAATTGTTTATTGATTGAGAGTCGTTTGATTGATTACAACCCATATTTATTTTATTGTGATATCTCCATTATTATAACATGCATGTAATATACATTATATACCTGTGTATTCATCAGAATGCCTTATAGGAAGTAAAATATTGTGCTGTAAAATCCAAAGACAGAAACAAAGTTATTTGTACTGTTCATATAAAACCATACTTATTACCGCCTGATGTACCAGAAATGTATTTTTTAATAATCAAACATTCACAGCGATTGTTTTGCAATAGTTACGTATATCTTTTTCTGCAAGTTCTTTATTTGTTGTTAATTTATTGGAATGAAAATAAAACTCGTAATTTTCTTACCCTTATCTAAAATAGGGTCCTATCTCTCTCTCTTCCGCTCTCCTGTGTGACCTACAATCCTCAGTATTCTTACCTTTATACTGATAATTATTCACACAATCTATCCATATCTTCTTCGTTCTTCCCCTACTTCTATATCCGTCCACGTTCATACTTAATAATTTTCTGGTTATATGAATTTCATCTCTCCTCAGGACATGCACCATGCTAATCTAGTACTCCTACGCTTACCTGTCACTTGTGAGATTTAAATTTTTTTTCTTATATACTCAATCCTATCTTATCCAGCCTGATTATCTCATACATCCAGATTATCATTTACATTTCACCCATATACAAACTTCTTTCATTTCTCTCTTTCGTGGTCCAGCACTCAGATCCATACAGTAGGAAGGAAATATAAATATTACGTCTTAATTCTTATGCTATATTAATTTGAATATATAAATTTAGCAACTTATATATTAGCAATTTTATTTTATTTTGTTGTATCTTATTAAGTATTTCTTAGATATTTTATATTTTAATAGTCTTATGAAGCATTGATGTTTGTTATTTTATAAGTATTCTACCTGGATTAGCGTAAGTAATTTGCAAGCGATTCTTGCTTGTCGATAAAAGGTGTGAGAAAAATGTCTTAGGGTTTTATTTAGTAGGTATTTGACATACCTCACCACCGCTACCCTGCGTTAAAGTAGAGATCGTGTGTAAGCTTTTCCCACATTAAAAAACTCGTAATTTTATTGGTATAGGTACTTAGTACTATTACGTAGTAAAAGTAATATTTCAGTACCTTAAACTAAAATTTATATATAATAACTTACTTATAAAATACGCTTATAATGTTGGCCAGGTAAAATTCTATACTCCAAACGTATAGTTTGATTTATTTCGTTATTTCCGGCAGCTAATTTATTTGATGCAATCAAATATTATGTTGTAGAGTCACATAAAGCTGCATGTAGCCATAGAGTAACGCCCCTCACTTCACTTAGATCGTATCTAACATAAGCACGCGCTTTTTGAATTAACCGTATAATTACATAACTACCGCTGCTTTCAAATTCATAAAGTTGTTTTGTTATTAAAGATGTTTTATCTATACTATAATAAAACTGTAGCAAGGTCAAATCTGTACATTAAATATTTTTTGAAAATTTTGATCGGGGCAGTCTTTGTTATCGATATAGAAGCCAAAACTAATCTTTTTACAATTTTTGTCTGTCTGTCTGTCTTTCTGTCCCTGTGAACACGCATCACGCTGAAAGTACTGAACCGATTTTAACAAAACTTGACACAATAATAACTAATATTCCAAGGTTACATTTAGAATACTTTTTGTCCCATAAAACGCAAGGGGTTCTCCAGGATAACGAAAGACAATACATTGTAGTTAATGTAACTAGAATTTTTTTGCGACACCTTAGTACAAGAGCCTGGAATGTTGGAAGAACGAGAATTTTAGAAAAGCTGGTTCTCTAAAATGAAGATATATTATGCCCTTCCAAACAGAATTCAGGATACCTGGTAGCCGGTTAACGTTATGTTTTTTAATGCGCATCACACCTTTACAGGTTAAAATTTTGGATTATAAATAAGGAACATTTTTTTTCAGTAACTTTTAAACTCTATTGAAAACAGGAATTTATCACTGCCAGACAATTTTGTTATTGATAATAATATGCCCGATGATATTCTTTATAAATAAAATAATTCATTTCAAACCATTTTATTTTTTCCATTGCAAAGACATATTTCATTTTATTAACCATTATGATATTGAGATTTCACCGTAAACGAAAAACAACGATAAACGTAGACATATGACTTGAGACTGACGTCATCTTAAACACATGCGTCTATAACAGGCGCTTCCACAATTATCGCTATCTTTATCATACATAAAATGAGGTAAACATATCAATGCAATTGCAGTATCTAGCTCTAAGTTTCTAAACGTTTTCAAAGCATTAGCCAGTTTTAATTGGGGTGTTCATCCATAACATTTAGTTCGTTTATACTTCAATATTACACGCAGTCGAATTGACTATGCCAGCTTTCTTTATGATAGTAGTGCTCAGGTTAACCTCTATAAACTTGAAAAAGTCCAAAACCAGGCCATGAGAATTATCGGGGGTTTCATTAAAAGTACTCCAATCCATGTTATGGAAAGCGAATTGAGCATATGTCCGTTACATTTTAGGAGACAATATTAAGCTGGCAAAATTCTATTTAAATTTAAGTCATTCGAAAAGAGCGAACTATCTAATGTATCAGAAGAACTGCCCACCTCTTTCCAATCGCTCTATTGGCGTAAAAGAAAAAGACTATTATTTTTTCTCAATATAAAAATACTCCAAGTCAAACAAGTATAAAACATGAAATGTTCACTTTACACACCTGGGTCGATAACATTGATTTGCACAATATAATTAAAATAAATGTAGATGGTATTTGGAAGCCAAAGCGTCAATATGATGTTGTTAAAATAAAAGATATTTGTCTTCAATATATAAATAAATATTATCAAAATTTTGTTAAAATATACACTGACGGATCTAAAGCTGGTAATTATTTAGGAGCCGCATTTTTTGAGTCAAATTCCAAAACTTTTATGAAATTTCAAATTGATGAAAATATTTCAATTATGCAGACTGAATTAATAGCAATTGCAGAGGCCTTATCATTTGCACAATCAACTGAGTCCATTAAGATTGTTATTTTATGCGATTCAAAAAGTGTTCTTCAACATATAGCGCGATGTACCTCGACTTTTCGAGGAATACCGATAGCCTACATACACTATTTTGAAGGAATTACTAGATTTCAAAGCAAAGAACAAAGTAATTGTTTTACAATGGATCCCTTCTCATATAGGTATAACTGGGAATGTAAGAGCTGATCTTTTAGCTAGAGAAGGATCCTCCGAAGGTGCTCCTATTAATATTTTACGAACTTACTTGGATGTATGCTCAGTATTTAAAAATAGCTGTTACTCGCATTGGAAGGAATACTTTGATGAGCGTTCTAAAACAAAACGAATATGGTACAGAACGATTCAGCCACGCCCCTTAAGGTCACCATGGATTGATGATGGATTGTACGATTTGCCGTCGGGAAGCAATCACAGGAATAAGATTACGCTCAGAACACATCCCATGTAAAAAGTTCGCCTACCTGATGCGTAAAGTACTATCACCACTCTGCCAGAGTTGTGAGCTCATCGATGATGTGCACCACATCCTGGCAGAATGTGTTCGAAACGAAGATATTAGATCTCGGCTTAATGCTTCTGGTTCGTTCCACACTGGTTTGTACAATTCGTTATTGTTTGACCTCACTTCGAAAGATGCTAAAGAATTGTACAAAATTAATATAAGCTATTGTTAAGTGTATTGTCATTCTTATTGTTATATAGTTGTATGTCACTTAGGCGATATAGCCGAGAAGGTGACTAAGCCTTCATTAAAAAATAAATAATAATATTAAAATTACAGCATCTTAACATGGTTTGGACATACTTTATTTTATTTACAAAAAAAAATATCATCGGGCACATTATTGTTAATAACAAAAATGTCTGGCAATGATAATTTCATGTTTTAGTAGCGTTTAAGTTAGTAAAAAACAAAACATTCAAAAATTATATAAAAATCAATATTTTTGCCTGTAAAGGTGCGATATGCACTAATAAACGCAACGTTTACCGGCAGCCAGGTAGCCCGCACTCTGTTCGGAAGAACATAAAGATATATAAAAACTGGCTTATTTTCTTTTTCGAAACCGTTGCTAGCTCTTAGACAAATAGTTACAGGCAAGTGACATTTGACGCGTCGTGCTCATATCTTTTTAATATTTATATTTTTCTTCAATACAATGGAGTGTGAAAAAGTTTTAATACAAGTTGAAAATAGTTATGATATTATTGTTTCATTTATCATTATTTTGTTTTATGAATACATTTTGTCATTTAATTTACAATTTAACTCTATCAACTTGATATTTTATAATGTAAACTCTACTGACTGTATAGTAAACGTCTACAAAAAAGAGAAAGGAACTTCGTTAGAAACTGGGGGGTCCATAGACCTTTAAAGCTTTTTTTCACATTACCACCAATATATGTTGGTTGCTACGAACGGGTTGTAGGCTTATTTTAAAAGATTTCTCACATACCATCTGGATATATGTTTGATTGAGCCCCTTGATAGTTTGGATTCACAATTGGAAACCGATGGTGTGGCTGCAATAAGGTTTTAGTTACCTATATTAAAATTTTTCGCGTATAAAAATACAATTGGCACCAGTGATAACCGATTTGGTGCAGACAAAGTTGCACGGGTCAGCTAGTATTTAATAAAAACCTGATTTTCATATGGAATTTGTTAAATGCTAAAGAAAAATAAACATGCATTTTATTTGACCTTACATTAAATTACAGTTGGCAATCTTAATTTAAGATTACATAATCCAATAGCTTATAAATTTAATAGAGTGATTATGGAGAAGTAATAATCAATTTGATATCTACAGCCTCAAAAAGATACAATGGCCTAACTTTCAAATCTCGTCTTCTAGTAAAAGGTTAATTTCAAAATAGAATTCACTTCATATTAACACTTATACGTATAAATTATAATCATAGATGCTTATCTTTGTAATCTGCTAAAAATTATCAATAAACATAATAACAACTTTATTCGTTCGTTCGTATTCGTGTTTTTGTAGATTTTAATAATTTCGAACCTAATAGATCAAATATTAATTATAGTATGAAGTGTTGTATAGAAGTATAGAAACCATATACTTAAATTCGAATATAGAATTTTGTAGCATGACTTCGGAGACGTATATATGCAGCAGTAGGCACAACTGTGAAGATTTTAACATATAATACCATATTCTACAATGGTATTCAATAATTAGATAATGTTAACTTATTGCTTGTAAATTAATATTCATGGTTATTAAATAATTATTGAGGACTCGGTCTAATAGAGTTGGATTAGATTCCACAAAAAGATAAAAATATAATAACGAAACGACAGGCATAAGTTACACACAATGACTTGCGGCATAAAAATGAGTGGTTAAATATAGGTGAGTTCTGTATTCTATTTGCCTTAAACTAAAGCATCTTGCTATATTCGTATAATAAGTCACCTAGACCATAAAACTGTTCTATAAAAGAGTTCCAGTTGACACTCCCAGACCAGACTAAATTAGTGAGATCAGGAAAACTTCTGAAAAATCTTGCTGTTTTTGAAAATGCAATGTTTCTAGATATAGGCCATTAATCACAGCGCTATGGAAGCGTCGGTTGTTTAAACTTTGCACTAGTGTTGCAAACCTTCTTTTGGGAAATTTGGTTTTAAAATATGGAGCGTGACTAAAATTACTGAAACTGAGCTATCTAAGCAGGCACTAATACAACATTTAATTTGAATATATGGTCATTTTTTTGTAATTCTACCTATTCTTAGAAGACTCATTTACAATGAAAGTGTTGTTAACATTTTAGTTTCTTATTTAATAAACCTGTTTCAAACTTAATATACTTAGTCTGGCTATAAATACTGTTACAATTAAAAACAAACAAAATATTACATTTGAATTTGGAATCTGTCATTTTTATATGATTATTCATAGAGTTTTCTCATTTTGGCGCCAATACAGTGTACAATATTTTGCGATATTAAAATGGAGTGGGGTGATAAAGAGAATCGAATTGCAGTGATTGCATTACACAAAGTAGGTATGGAGCCAAAGGCAATAGTTAAAACTCTCCATACGCTTGGTGTTAGTAAAATGTTTGTGTACCGGGCTATTAATAGGTACAATGAGACCTCCTCTGTTTGTGACAGAAAAAGGTCTGGCCGTTCACGTAGTGTTCGTACGAAAAAGGTGGTCAAAGCAGTAAGGGAAAGAATTCGAAGAAATCCTGTCCGAAAGCAAAAGATTTCATATCGGGAGATGAAGATAGCACCTAGATCCATGTCGCGTATTTTAAAAGATGACTTAGGACTTGCAGCCTATAAGAGACGTACTGGTCATTTCTTAACTGATAATTTAAAAAATAATAGGATGGTAAAATCGAAACAACTACTGAAGCGGTACGCAAAGGGAGGTCACAGAAAAATTTTGTTTACGGACGAGAAATTTTTACAATTGAGCAACATTTTAACAAACAAAGTGATTGTATTTATGCTCAAAGCTCTAAGGAAGCTTCCCAATTAGACGACAGAGTGCAACGTGGGCATTATCCGACTTCAGTGATGGTTTGGTGGGGTATTAGCTATGAAGGAGTGACTGAGCTATACTATTGTGAGAAAGGTATCAAAACATCAGCATAAGTGTATCAAGATACCATTCTTAAGAAGGTAATGAAGCCCCTTAACAACACCATGTTCAATAATCAAGAATGGTCCTTCCAGCAAGACTCGGCGCCAGGTCATAAAGCTCGGTCTACGCAGTCTTGGTTGGAAACGAACGTTTCGGACTTCATCAGAGCTGAAGACTGGCCGTCGTCTAGTCCCGATCTTAATCCGCTGGATTATGATTTATGGACAGTTTTAGAGAGTACGCCTTGCTCTAAACGCCATGATAATTTGGAGTCCCTAAAGCAATCCGTACGATTGGCAGTGAAGAATTTTCCCATGGAAAGAGTGCGTGTTTCTATTGATAACTGGCCTTAACGTTTAAAGGACTGTATTGCAGCCAATGGAGACCACTTCGAATAAGTTTTTTATATTTTAAATTCTTTTATAGTTATGTATTAATATAAGACACTGTAAAAGTAATAAATGTTATTTGCAATAGAAAATATGTTTTTTCTTTGTTTCAGTATTTATGGCAAGACTAGGTATATGGCAAACAGGAAAATGTAAATGTAATTAGATATTTTCAATTGTACATCCAACAGTAAAAGATTAAGAACTGGTATTTATCTAACTAGTCTAAAATTAGTAAATACAAATAAAATAGACCAATAATATTACTATGTACAGCTTACCCACTTAATATGTATATTGAAACTTAATCTAATTTAAATCCTTTACCCTGACTTTAATGATATACAGTAATAAAAAAAAAGATTGACAAAAATAATATCATTTTGTCAAATACAATTCTTACTAGTCTTCGTTAATATATTAAAGACTAGCTTAAACTCGCGGCTCCACACGCGTTTTCTCAAATTTTAATATTATATAATAAACTAAAAGTAATTTAAAAAAAGATATATTTCTTTCAAGAGTTAAATATCCTATGTATATTCAAAGTAAGTTTTCTTAGTATTTCTAATGACTAGTTATTCTTTAACGTATGTTTTATTAACATATAAAGTTAATTAATGTAATCATGAACCCCGTTTTACACATTTATCTGTATTAAGTATTCACAATTAAGTATAAAAGGTGACTTGAGTATGATAGAGTGTTAGTTTACTAGTAGCAATGTGGAAGTCACTAATTTTTCTAACGGCTTTCGCCAGTGTCGTCTTGACAGTTTCTTCTACAGGTAGGAACTATTCTATTTTTATTTCCACGTAAGTGTTAATCCTCTCTGGTTTTCAATAAGAAATTTTTAATATCTTAAAATCCGCTATGTCATTCTTGAGAAACGCAAAAATAAAAATTGCAAATTGCAATTTTTGTATTACTTATGATTAAAAATTAAAATATCTTTTATTGTCCAATAAATTCTTGGAATAATTTATATCCTAGGTAGTAATAATAATAGAGCAATCACAGTGGCTTTATTTTGATTTATCACGTTTTGGAATTAGCTGGTGATATATATATACAGTTGCCAAGAGACCTGCATACTAGCATGACAGCAACTACAGACAATTAAATCAGAAAATCAATCAATTTCTCTGTAGTCACCGATGTGTTGTGATGACGACTTGTAATAAAAAATATAACCTTATGAAGCGAATAGAAATAATACAATTTGATTATATTATACTATACTTAGTAATATTTTGTAGTGGCTATTATAAAATAATTAGCTCTTTTTTGTGTCATACGAGGCAAACGAACAGGTGTTTCACCTGATGTTAAGTGATCACCGCCGTCCATAGACACTAGCAACACCAAGGGAGTCGCAAATGCGTTGCTAGCCTGTGTTAGGAAAAGGAGTGAGGGAAGTGGGGGAGAGGGGAGATGGGCTTCCGGCGCTCTCACTGACCGAACGAAACGCAACAACAATGCAAGCATTGTTACTTCACGTCGGTTTTCTGTGAGAGGGTGGTACTACCCCGGGCGAGCCGACCCATTCATGTTGAAACCAGTAATAGCTTCAGCGTGTCTCTACCACCTAAAATACTCCTTTAGCGTAATGTGGAAACACACTGTTAGATCAATGTATTTAAAATTGTTTATTATGCGGAGAATAAATTGAAAATAACCTAGCATCACGTAGTGTATTTCAACGAAATGTTAGACTCATTGTAAGATTTGCAACTTATCACTCGTCGTGAAACTAGTGCTGACCAGTTATAACTTATTTAATACCTATCTATTAATTAACTAATTATACTTAATATTCACGACATACTTTTATATTATGTGAAACATAGTTAACAATTCCGTTTTAACTAAATGTACATTCACATGTACATTATTAGCACTTTTTTGTTGATTGAATAGCTCAATCATATTAAGCAAGTTATTATTATTTCAGAAATTCTCAAGAAAAATATCACATCGTCCAGTACGAGACACACGCAGTCTACGGCTGTCGCAAATAGCTCAGTTAGTTCAAGTAAGCTATTTTCTGTAGTTACACAGTTAATTGTATATGGTGATATATCTAATTTTCTTGAAAAGTTGCAATCAAATCTATTATTATAATTTATATGGAGCATTGAAAATACATTTTTTAATAACATTAAACGGAAAACAAATTGCCACAACCGAAATCGGCTAAGATCCCTATTATTAAAAATGGATAAAAGAAAACACAATGCTAAATAGAAAGATGGAACAGTACTTTTATCTTCCGGCTAAATTCTAAAATTTGCGTAATTTCATTTGATCCGGATAATATGTTATCAATATGTTGTTTCACTGTATATCCTTTGATTCGAATGTGTAGAACCTATGTAAGATGGAAGAATAATATAACGTTCTATGCTATTTTTAGAAAATGGTACACTATCTTCGAGTGCGTCTGCAACAAGTGCATCATCTAGTGCTTCTAAAAATACGACGTATATAGAATCCACCAAGACTGATAAAGATTACAATTCAGGAAAAGGTATTTTTAATGCAATTCCCTTTTATTTTATTTATTGTTCTTTAATACCTCACAGTTAATGTCTTTTATAAATTATAGAATGTACATACATACTCAACGAATTATTTGTAATGATTTTGAAAATTTTTATTTTACTTCATTTTATTAAAGAAGAAGCAAAGGCGCTATAAGCAAATACTCAAATCTGAATACTTGATTACATGTTATTTCAAGAAATAAACAATATTCATTTGTGTCCTAGAAATTTTACTCATGTATTTAAAAAACAAACCTTTTAAAGATAGTTTTAAGATATTTGTCATTTTTTATCGATTTACAGACTAATGTTTAACAAAACTCTTATGTATTAAGTGACGTTGTCAATAATTGGTATAAAGCCTATAAAGGTAGTTGCTTACCATATGCGGTTACCGAAGTTCACCGAAAGGTAGCCATCTAGGCTAATACAATAAAATACTCAAGCACCATGCTATATTACTATGATGTTTTGTTTTACCAAAAATGTCAGATATATCATAATGTACACAAGTGACATGTCAGGTATCTGAATGTCATCTAGATCTACATGGTCAGACATCTAGGTAGCTTTTGTTTTAGAACACTATAAAAATACAAAAAAAAAATGAGATGTAACCCTCATAATTATATCACAGACTTGTAAATAGTGACTTTCATTTTTTCGGCCAATAGGCGAGTGATATAGAAAACAAAGCCGTACATCAAATTATATATGAATTATTATATAGTTTCTGTAAAGTTCTGAGTAATATGTAAAGGTGCTGCTATAGATGAAAATTAAAATTTTTATATTGTGATTATAGATAAAAAATGGAAATCTAAAACAACTACGCCTGAACCAGGTGAAGAGAATTTTAATATATACATGAATCTATAAAATGCAGAAAGCGTTCACAAAACATTTTTGTTAAAAGTTCATTAAGTATATATTTACTTTTTTACTATATATTTTTTTAACGATTAGATTACTTTTATCGCAGTCACAAAGTTACAGTTTCATAATACCAATTTTATGAAACAATATTATAAAGCCCTAATTAATGTTTAATGCACCAAACATTCCTACAAAATTTATTAAACATTTGATACAAAAAAATAAAATTCATAATTGTAGAAGACCCGAAAACAAAAAAACCAAAAGTCACCACAACTTCTACTACACCAGCTCCAGAAGAAGATAACGATGACGGAACTAATGGAAGTGAAGGCGACGACAATGATGATGATGAGGGAAAAGAGGACGAAGATGATGACGACAAAGGCGATGACGATAATGATGATGACGATAAAGACGATGACGATAATGATGATGACGATAAAGACGATGACGATAATGATGATGACGATAAAGACGATGATGATAAAGATGATGACGATGAAGAAGATGACGATAAAGATAGTGAAGATAACGGTAATTCGCTTGAAATTGCTTGTACAAGAATACTACAAAATCCTCTTTTTAAACAAGAGATATTTCAATAAATAAATAATTTTATTACAGTAGATAAATGCGGAAAACATGAAGAGATGTCTAATTGTGCAAACGGCTGTCACATGAAAAAGTGTTCTGATTTAAAACAAAAGCCAAATTGCGAAAAGTCGGTGAAATGTAAAAAAGGCTGTGTATGTCGAGACGGATATTTGCGAAACGATGATGGACAATGTGTACCAAAGAATAAATGTGACGGTATATTCATTTTCACATCCATAATTCTACACTATTATTATAAAGAGGACAAGTTTATTTCTAGGACCACGGACCCGATTCCAAGAATTTCTTTATTTCTAAGAAGCTATATCAGCAGTATCTCTTAGTGACAGATTTTGATGTTATTAGATTTTTTAATTTGTAGCTACGTCGTATGAACGCGTGAGCGGTAGTTCGTACATAATATAGTTAGTAATAAGGTCTTGGAACAGGTTATCTGAACATCCTAAATAATATAATAAAATTAGAATGTGATGTTGTTTATTTGTTTATTGCGTTTCACAGCTTAACTCAACCGATTATTGGTATTTGACATCGAATATATATTTTCTCCTTCAAATATTTTATATCTATCATAATATTATATCATTCTAGTTCAAAGTTTCATGAATTTTGATGTTTTTCAATTAAATTTCGTTATGCATTTATTATTACTAGTGATCCGTTATGCATTTATTATTACTAGTGTGATCACTAGTAATAATAAATGCATAACGCAATTTCAACCACTAGATGATCTAGTGGTTGAAATTACGTAATTTACAATTTTTATAAGTTTGAATATTAAAGAATAACGCACTATTCCAATTGTTTATATTGACAACACTAAAGCTCGTCAATATATATGAGTTAAAAAATAAATATAGAGAATTAGATAAGAAACAGAGTAGGAAGATGCATGTAACTGTTTTGTATCACCCAATTTATATCTATATATTTTAATTATCATATTAATATCCTAGATGTGATTATTATATACATGTTTAATAAAATTTAATCAACACAGAAAGTGATGATAATGGAGAAGACGGCTCAGACGACGAAGACTCGTGTGGCTGTGACAATGAAGACGATACTTGTAACGACCAAGACAATAAAGATGATAATACAACTTGTGATTCAGAAAAGGAATCGGATGATGAAAATGCTTGCAATGAGGATGACAATGAAGATGACGTAGACTGTGGATGTGATGACGATGATGAGAATGGTGACGAGGAAAAAGATGATCACGGCGATAAAGGAGATGATGGTGATGATGATGACGACCAGGAAGATAATGATAGTAAGTCCGCTATATTGTTGAAATTAGTCCCAAAAAGAAAAGAAAGCCTCGTATATATAATAGGCAATTTCGAGTATATTACTCGTAGAATTTTTTAAACACAGTAATCAACCCGGATCAATGTTTTTAAAGTTTACTAAATCTGTATTTGTGATAAAGGAAAATATATATACTACTTCCACAGTAGTTACTATAATACATCATATAAATAAAATCAATGATTGTAGGATGAATTATAAATTGGTGTCGAAATTTATAACAAAGTCTTAATTTGAATGTTACTACCTACACGAAAATGGAAGGATATTTTTTACCTATTTTTTAAAGCATGTGGAGGAGATCCAAATGCTGTACCTGGATGTGACATCCACTGCAAAAAACGTTGTCTCGGTGATAAAAACACTACATGTTCTTGTCCCGAGAAGGACAGCTGCGAATGCAAAGATGGATATTTGTACGATACTAAGACACATAAATGTGTTCTTCACAAATACTGCAGTAAGTAATTTGTAGTAGGTAAAATCCGTCACGGTGTTGGGATAGAATGATGGGATTCCACGTAAATACGTTGATGAGTTCTGTCACGATCGTAAAATATTAATTAACCAAGATATAGAAACGTCGCGATAGAGGATTTCAGAGAATTCGTCTACAAAGGTATTTCTTTTCACAGTTACCCCGACTTAAGTGTACCGATGTGCCCCAACAACTACATTAGACAACTGAGAACTTTTAAAACTTAATATATAATATCACATTATAATGTGGCATGACCGGTGTTTTCGATGATTTTACTTTTATGAATTTGGTAAGAATCTTACAGGTTAGAAATAATTCAATAACTTATAAGTAAATGGTAGAACGCTGCATAAAAGTTTTGTTTTATTACATACAGATTCAAATGAGGGCAGTTCAGAAAAACCATGAAGTTTTCAAGGTTATATTTAATAGTACATATAAAGAAACTCTAGTTAAAATGCGATGTAATAAAAAAAGTGTTGAATTATAAAAAAATTATATGTTTGCCTAAAATATAAGTTAAAAAAGGTTTTAAAAAGATAAAGTTTTCACATATATTATAATGAGTACTGTATGATAAGGTTATGTAATATGTATCATAAATTAAAATCAATTAATAAAATAAATAATATATACATATTGTTAACAATCCATTTTTTGTAATTTACAAGAAAATTGGAGAATATTTGAAATTGAGATATAATCATTCTGTTCATTATGATATTATGTGTCTGTCTATATAATATATGTCGTAAAATTGTATTTATTAAGTGTATTTACCATCACTTAAGTAATTATAAAACCAGTGTTATAAATAAAATGTATTTTTGTTTAGCAAAAACAACAACCTCAAAACCAAAACCAACGAAGTCTTCACAAGGTATATTTAATTGTTATTATTGGAGAATATTTGAAAGTTAGCTATAATTATTATTATGTTGATTATGATATATGTGTATAATATATGTCATAAAATTGTATTTATTCAGTTTGTTTACTATAACTTTAGTAATTGTAAAATCGGTGGTATAAATAAAATGTATTTTTGTTTAGTAAAAACAACGACTTCAAAACCAAAGTCAACGAAGTCTTCGCAAGGTATTTTTGATTCTTATAATTTGAGAGTATTTGAGTTAGATATAATTATTATGTTGATTATGATATATTATTATGTGTATAATATATGTCATAAAATTGTATTTATTCAGTTTGTTTACTATAACTTAAGTAATTGTAAAATCAGTACTATAAATAAATTGTATTCTTGTTTAGCAACAACAACAACTTCAAAACCAAAATCAACGAAGTCTGGACAAGGTATTTTTGATTGTTTCTTGTCATGAATATATAAGTACAACTAACTTTAATTACTTTGTATCTACGTTTTAAATCGCTTGTTTAGGGAAAACGAATACTTCTAGAATAAATATTACATTAATTTCATGTATAATTATGATTAAGTATTTTATTTTAATTTATAATCTAATGTTTTAATTTTAATTTTTAAACAGGAACAACAAATCATAAATCTACAACATTGAAAGGTAAGGATGAATTTTTAAATCTGAATATAATTCTGAGTAAATTGATATTTTATATTTACAGATAAATATATTTTGTCTGTTTGAGTTCAAAATACTATATAGTAAATTAAATATTTGAAAATACTTTACCCACGAGTTATATATCAGTACATATAATATAACTATGTTACATATAAATATGTTCGGGGCCAGTAAAAATATCATATTTTACTAATAATAAGTCTACGCATTGTAATTTATTGGCACTTTCGAAATTTTGGAAGCAATACGTTTTCAGACCAAAAGAATGTTCTACAAAATAGTTCTCTTAAGTTTAAAAAAAATAATCGAATCTACTGATCCGTTAACAGATTGAGGTATTACAACATATTCATTTCAAATTCACTTTAATATTCATTTTTCTTTTATGCCATTAATATATTTCACCACATTCTTTATGTTCAATTGTATTATAATCTGATCGTTTGACCGTCATTTATGAACAAACATTCCAACAAATGTTTATATATATTTATAATGTACTAGCTGGTCTGGCGGAAGATGTCCTGCCTTTATAATAATAAATAAAAATTAACAAATTATACACCAAAATCTTCCTCATGAATCAATGTACCTACTACCGAGGGTTTTGTTTCATACTATGTAATGATATGTCAAATACTCTATCTTTAAATAAGTATAGAGAATTAACGGTTTAATATAAACTACTCTTCAAGAGAGAGAGTAAAATAAAATAATAACTTAATTGTAACTCTCAAGAGGGCGACCAAAATAATACAATTTATTAGTTTATAGCTAATTCTAAAATATGCTGTTCAGCTGAAATGTAGTTTTTTTTTTCAATAATAGCTTCTCACAAACTTGGTTTTCATTCGTATAGCTTAAATATTCGTAATATTCAGTTAATTATTTTAATTATCTCTTTACGCCCTGAAATATCATACTTCAATATTGATTTTTTTTATATTTTAGCATTGATTTATTTCTATGCTATGTTTTAACTAAAGTTGCTTACCTATCTGTTACTTTTAATTTATTCAATTGTATTAAATTATCGTTTATTTGATATATTAATTCAGGCAAATCAACGACGTCACAGCCGACAACTACGATGTCTTATAAAGGTATTTTATATATCTTCTATATTATAATAAAACTATAAAATCGTCATATTCGTACATCGGTATTGTTTTCCAAGAAGTGATTGCGAATGATACATGGAGTTGAAGAGAATACAAATACTAATTCAAAATTTTGCTGGTCTGTTTGAAAATGGTCATTACAAAAATATTAGACGAATTTTTATAGAGTTGTTACGAGTACAGACAATTCGTAGAAAAGTCAAAGCATGGCGCTTCATTAGTTGATTTCCAGACGCTACGTGCTGCGAGTATGTATTTTTAATGGCGTAGATACATAGGTCTCATCAGTTCGTGATGCAAATAATCTGTTTGTCCATATACCGAATTATAATAATTCAAACGTTATATAGAAATTAGCATAACAGGTGATAATGAAATTGGTTATCAATCAATTTGTTTATTTAGATCTATAATATTATATTTTGTAGTATGAAAGTGTCTAACACAATAAAGTGAAATACACCATTGTGACATTAGCACGTGGAATTGTATTAATTAATGGTACTAAATCCAAAACATATGTTTTAAAGTTTGACACAAGAAATATTAGCAAAATAATTAAAATTAATGTAACTAGAATATTAGCAATTAATGTTGACAGATTAAGGTGACGAAAAAAATCTATTTCTTCCCGAGTTTCATGTGAAAACATTCTATGTTGTCATATTTAATTAACCTTATCCAAGATTTTGTGTAGCAAAAATATAAAATTCACCAAATTATCATTTTAAACGTTAGTCAAGAATTTATTAGGTACATCTGTTTTACTTGAAATGAAAACTATACTAAAATACCTTCTTTAATAAAAGCTAATATTGAGAATAGCGGTCCGTTTTATCTTATCTTTGTACTTTATATAGCATATGTATGATTTATATTAACCTTATACAAACTTCTACAAATAAATTTCTGAGCATTGTCTTACCTTATTGTGACAAGAACCTACTAATGCTGCCTTTGGTATTCTTTCCAAATTCCTACTTTCTATAAACCAAAACGTAATTTTCGCTGTCAAGCAAATTCGGAATTCTCCATTTCTTTTTCCCGATAAAACCAAATTTAAAATTTCCATTATATTTTTTATAAGTTTAAACAGTAAAAAGTAAAATAAAAACATTGAATCTCATCTCAACATCTCAAAATTCAATCTCATCATATGAGATAGCACTGAAAATAATCCTTGTAAGAGCGAGGAATATATAAATGGCAATTATTGAAGTATTTACTTTTCTTAATACATTTTGACTAACTTATATCCGGCTGCTTCGTTGTGCATTAAAAAAGAACGATCAATGACAAAAAATGGCCAAAGGTCAATGGAATTCAAAAAATTGCTCAGACCCATATACGAATAATTCCACATTAAATGGTCTTAATCCTATGCCGATACGTTCATTAGTTTTCACATGATTGAGGCTTAAAGGAGCTGTATTCTAATTTTATGTTATAAGAATATTATTTAAATAAGTAACTAATCGTAGGATATGAGAATTGTGTCCAACTGGAGTGTGAACATTGTATATACTATGTAATACTAAGGTGTGCTAAAAAACGACGACATTTTTTTTAACTCTCAGCCTAAAATATCTCGGAAGATGTCCCAACAAAATTCCTGTTAAAAGCGGTTAAAAAGTCTATTCAAACGTTTTAAAAAAAATATCACAGTTTGCAGAAGAAAAAAGTAATAAAAAACCATGTTTCCCATGTTATTTATACGGAAAAGCTTTAAGTTCGACGGTAGAATTGGAATTTTGAGTTCCGCTTTTCACAGGAGCTTTGTTGCGACATCTTCTGAGATATTTTGAGTTGAGAGCAAAAAAATTCCTATTTTGGCGCACCCTAATATATACATAGTGGGAATATTATAATATATTGGATCACCCGTCATACTGACAAACTCAGAAGCATCTCTACCATAATTCTGTGTTATATTTAGAAACATATATTTAACCCTGTCGTTAAGGAACAGTACTATTTTTTAAAGTAAAAGGCACCCAATCTCCGTTTTTGTACTCTTTGAAATCTCTCTTTTAGTATGTCACGTTTCGGGATTAGTCAGTGTATATGGGGCGGTTAGAGACTCACAAGTTGATATGACAGTCATGATTGACGTCTGTTTTCAGATCTCTTGATGGTCACCGTTGTTTTCTTGGAAGTGCTCGGATAGAAATAATAAAACATTTAAAAAAAAAAAAACAAACTTAAAAATATGTACCAGAACAATTATTACAAGTCTGTGGATTATTTGCGTCGTGAGTTGTGGAGGCGATCTTGAGCGATCGGACATGCGGACACTCTAGGAATCTTTTTTTTTTTTTTTTTTTCGAACTGACTACGCTATTGACCAAGCAAGGTCATAACAGCTTCACCGGACTAGTCTAGGAATCGTGTAGCGTCTAATGTAGCGCGAAGTCGTGCGTGTGCATCGCGCGTTAATGTTGTTACTCTGTACCACAGTGTAACTATAAGAGACAGTACGGAAGCTACCTACAAACGCTCGAAAACGGCACAATCACACAAACATGTGCATCGACTCTCAATTTGAAAATGTTCTCTATGGACAGCACTGCGAAAACCCCTTAGAGGTCTCGTCGATGCGCATGTTTGTGTGAGTGTGCCGGTACGAGCGTTTGTAGGTAGTTTCCATATTGTTTCTTATATTTATACTGTGTCTGTACTGTAGTAGCACGTGTAATAATTTCTATATTTATAATTAACTGTAATTATTTAATATGGCCTTTATAATATTTTTATAAACTAAAATAATATTGAAATGATTTTAACATCTACTTCCGATAACTCTACAACAGGTCCAAAACGCGACCGGAATATTAACACTAGCGCCACCCTATTAGAAACTTCAGCCTATAAAAGGCAAGACGTCGTTAATCGGACATTAATTTCTATGTCGATGTTATTATAGGGCGAAGATCTGCTCGAATAAATAGTCACAGTGCTCGCAGAGTATTAATTGGTTTTCCTGACAGACCGACTATACATTGTTGTACAAGTTTCTTTGTTACATACGTATTCCACAATATCAATCAATATTCGATCATCACTTATTATATTCGATTTTGAAGAGTTCCTCGTATATCTTCGAAATACAAAGTTCAATGCTAATAAAATTAAAATGCAACCCCCTTAAAAAAGTCCTCTTTCCAATAAAGAAATAATTTTGCAAATCGGTTTCTAAATTACGAAGTCCTGAGGTAATAAAATTAGAAAATAAATTGAACCGAATTGACAACCTCGTTCTTATTGAAGTCCGTTAAAAATAAAATCATATTTGTCAAAATCTAATAGACTACATTTTGCCCGAGGCTTCAATTTCGTTAATGTAAATTTGATCTATCCCTTGGGAATAGGACATGATTTCTTGATGAAAGGTACCCTGTTACAATATAATAGAACACTTTTAGTATTTTTAAAAGACGCCTAGGTTTTATAGCATTTATATTTGATCTAGTTTCATTATCCAGGAAAAATACACAGGAATAACTTTGTATGGATTAAACGCCGCCCCCATTTCCTCTTCACTATTAATTCTCATAGATATACACACAACGCGAAAATCTCCAAAAGGGGTCACTAGAAAACCAGGTTATTAAAACCAAGTTAATCAATTATCCTTTCAGATTGCACATGTATATTTTTTGAGATTCTTACATTTTTAAAGGTTATAACCATTTGGTGAATATACAAATGGCAATCACTGTGGTTTTATTAAGTACTAGCTTCTGCCAACGACTTTACATTGGGCTAACGCTAACACGCAGAAGAAGCTCTCAAAAGGAAAAAAAAACGATATCGAAACATTCTTCATTGGTGGTCCACATCTATTGGTCTCAGCGTGTTGATATAGAGCCTTCCTCGATAAATGAACTATTTAACACTGAAAGATTTTTTCAAATCGGACCAGTAGTCCCTGAGATTAGCGCGTTCAACCAAACAAACAAACCCTCCAGTTTTATAATATTAGTAGGTATAGATTACAAAATACAAATAAGTTATACGAGTGTTTGCCCAGTGGTCGAAATTCGACCAAGAACAAAAAAAAACTTTTCTATTTTATTGGTAACATTAAAGATCATCATTAGCTACTAAAGAAAAAAAGAAAGAAAAAATCGGATGGGAAACGGAAGAGGGAGATGTTGTTGACGGTTCTCCCACTGCCGATTTATATATAGATAATACGATCTATATTCTATAATTATACTACAGTAGAAACAAATGTTTTATTGTATTAATTACTAAATGAAAAGCAATACAAATCGACATGATAGAATGAATAAGAGAAATACGATAGCTATTACTGATTTCAGCATGAATGGGTCGGCTCGCCCGGGGTAGTACCACCCTCTCACAGAAACACCCACGTGAAGTAACAGTGTTTGCATTGTTGCGTTTTCTTCGGTCAGTGAGAGCGTCGGAGGCCCACCTCCTCTCTTCCCCATCCCATTCCCCTCCTTCCTACTCCCCTCCCCCCAACACAGGCTGGCAATGCACTTGCGACTCCCCTGGTGTTGCCAGTGTCTATGGACGGTGATGATCACTTAACATCAGGTGACACACCTGTTCGTTTGCCATCTATAATATAAAAAAATAAATAAAAAAGTTACACACGGTTTAAAAAGGAATTATTAATATTCATTAATGGATACATTCTAAATATCATAAAATTAATTGTTTAAAAAAGGGAAGGAATACTGTTATCAAGACTTCTACTATAAATTATATCTTGTATAGTTGTAATAAAAATATTACAATAACAAAATCCATATCTTGCTTATTTTCGGAACCGGGCGATAATAATATTTTAAGTTCTTGAGCGTTTTCTCTAAAACAAAGTGTTTTTGATTTATTTTGATAATATTTCAATAATATGCAAAAATGTATTTAGAAAAGTCACAGTAAAAATACCAACATTTCTTTGTATATCTTGTTTGTGAATACAATTATAAGTTACGATAACAAACGGCAATTGAAGTACTAGAGAAAATTAGAAAAAGAAAAAAAATGTAAGCAAATATTATTGTCAAATTTCAGATTCTACAACAAAGAGACATAAATCGAAGAAACCAGGATATGAACACTTCTAAGAATATTATCCATCGACCAGTAATTTCAACTTTAAAAACTCATACATTGCATAAATATACGATTTAGTTAAACCCGTTGAATTTCTTGTTGATACTTTAAATCATATATACAATTGTTAGACTTTAAAATGAAACACATTGTACTAATTTGCGTGGATTTTCATTTGTATTTTTAATTAAATTTCATATATAATATATCTATCCTGTATCAATACTGTCGCTTATGTATATAAAACATTTTTAAGCAAAATAAATGTATATCTATAAACTTATATAAAATAAAATGTATAATTTTTTGGTGAAATAAATTACGTGTATTGATTTAATGTTTTTTATATAAATAATATTAACCAGTTGTAATCAAGTTTGACCCTGACAAAAATTGTTCAGAGTTATAACTATAAAAGGTATAGCTTCTGTTACAAGGATAAAAGTAATCAGGTCAAAACAAAATGCATAACAGTATATTCTGTTGCAGTTTTATATTTAACCTACTAAACCTTATATGTTAATACGTGAAGCCAAAACTTTGTACCCCTTTTTAATTAAGCGAATTGCGCGAACAGATGAACTTGAAATTTGGCATAGTTAAAGTTTATATGGAGGGGAAGTGCAGGAAGCTATTTTTTTAATATTAAATGAATTAGAAATACATTAAATTCATTACAATATGCATTACTCACATTACTGCTTGAATTTTACACAACATACATGTAAATTAAGTGTTAGTTTTACGTTCCAATTACCTTTTCAATATCTTTAACAAGACTGACGTTGCATGCCTTACGTGGTTTTTGAAATCAACTGGTCAAACTGTAGGTTAATTTCATAATAATATAATATGTAAATTCATAATATACATTAATAATTAATTGATAAATAATTTATCTTTAGTAAATTTATGGAACCACTGAAATAATTATTATTCTCTTTGGTCTTATTGAATGTCAAAATTTTTAGGTGACAGGACTGTTTTCACTTCATATTGTCATAAGACTGTGTTCCACTAGACGCTTACAATGCTCTCGCTCACGACCGCGAGTTTTCCCGTTCCACTTACTTGCGGGCGTTACAATCGTACACCCAAGTGGAACGCATAATGGGGCGTTGTGAGCGTTCAGGTAAATAATACAAATGGCGATCTAGAAATAATAAAGCAAAAGCTTTAAGAAGTTATGTCGTAACAGTAAATTGTAATAATTATTACGTAAATTGATTTAAGTATATTGAAAGATAAATGTATAATTTAATTTTTATATTTAATTTAATGCAGTATTTAATTAATTTGTATTCAAATAAAATAACAATGTCTTTTGAGGCAACAGTAGGATATTGGGTGATAATTGTATATATTATTGAAATGTTTTATAAAAGTGTACAAATGATATATTTTTCTCATTTAACTTTATTTATTATAGAATCATAAAATATATTTTTTGGTTTAATAAAAAATATTAAATTATCATTAGGTGATAATAAACTAATTTCCTCTAAGAATTTAACGATTGCAAACATTTTTAAATACAATTTAAAATTATCAAAACTTAATTAACATATTTCATGTAAATATGTTAATAAATTTTATTGATCCATTAAATACAATATGTTATTTCATATAAATATTCTACTGCATCAAATAATGACTTTTTTACGGTCGCCATCTTTATTGAAAATCCCGCCAATTTTGTCAAGCTCACATCGACCCATCTCCCGACATGGGGCGTCGTGAGCTTCGCGTGGGCGTGTATTATGACGTCATTAATGACGTTTTCGGCACGACCGCAACGCTCGCGGTCGTCTAGTGGAACGGCTAAAAGGCTGTTGTGAGCGTTGTGAACGTCTTGTGGAACGCGCCCTAAGAGTAAAGCAATATTACCAAAGTCAATGTCAATATTTTAATGTTTAGTATTTTTATATAGTGAACTCACTTCAAATGATAATTCAATAAAAAATGAGCCAAAAATTACTATGTAAAATCAAAATAAGAAAATTTGTTTGCTTATGAAAGTAATCTATGAATGTAGCAATTATATTTAGTACAGTTGATGATTAATTTTGAACAAAAATGAATTCACTTTTAAAAGTTAATGGTAGTATTAAAACATCTTTGTTTTGGATTCATCATTTGATTATATTGTGTATCCATTACTTTTCCAAACGATGCTACTGGGTATATCACTATTCCTCATAATCTACAGACTACATTTAATTCAATATCATCCAGAAATATCACCCACCCACCTATGGTGTCGTGTAAAATTAATTGAAAACTGTGCAATCATCATTTGTATGTAATTCAGATAGTCAATCATATATATTTTAGATATGGAGTTATAGTATTATGTTAAGCTCCCGCTTCGCTGGACATTCATCAAACTAGTAATATTCTTAAACAAATAAAATGGTCTGTCGTTTTACGTACATCTCTCAAAAAGTGCTGGGTAGATTTCGTCCATTTCTTTTAACTTTACTTCTAAGACACTTGGCCCTTATCTAAAAGAAAAAATATCACGATAGCTTCATTCCATACAAAGTTATTGAAGTTTTAAGAAACAACAAGTTTTATAAGTACTACGCATTCAATGATGTGAATTTTCTTGTCACGGAGAAGTGGAGCAAGCGGTGTGATGCTTATGTTTTTCCATTGCACTTAAAAGGTAATAAACGACATTAAAATTAAAAAAATATATTTTATTCAATTTAGGCCCTAAGAAGGCACTAATGTACGTCAAAACTACCACTCTTATACCGTGTACCACTACGTAGCTACTAAATTGATATAAATTATCCTGTGTATTTTTTTTATATCATAAGAGGCAAACGAATAGGCGCGTCACCTGATGTTAAGTGATCACCGCCGTCCATAGACACTTGCAACACCAGAGGAGTCGCAAGTAAGTTGCCAGCCTGTGTTTGGAGGGAAGGGGAGAGGTAGACAGGAGCAGGGGACGGGGTGGGAGGCTTGAAGTGAATGGGAGGGGTGCTTCCGGCGCTCTCACTGACCGAACGAAACGCAACAATGGAAGTGCTTTTACTTCACATCGGTTTTCTGTGGGTCGTGTGGTACTACCCCGGGCGAGTCGACTCATTCATGCTGAAACCAGTAATAGCTTTAGCGTGGCTCTATCACCTACAAGTTATACAATCAGTCGTCGCTCTCATGCCGGTATCATGAAATGCTTACCTAACTTATGTGTTAGATGTTATTATAACATGTCCAGCTGTTCAGGAGTCTAAGATATATCTCCTATATATGATGTACGAGAATTTCGTTCTCTAAATATAAATCGCATAGACAGCGTGCTTTTAATTTTACACATTAAATTATTTGCGAATTTTTCCACACCATCATGTTTTATTATTAGATTGAAACATAGTTCGAACGTTCATAAAAAAAAATCAAAATAATGTCTTGTTTATAATCAAACTACACGATTCCCACTTGCTTAGTTGGGAATTTAAAAAGTGGCAAAGGGTCCATGGAAAGCAAGGATTTTTCTTTCTCGAACTGACTACGCTATTGACCTTGCAAGGTCTTAACAGCTTCACCGGACTACTAAGGAGAGCGCTTAAGGCACTCAGCCGATTAGAAAGCAAAAAAATAAGTAGAGTAGAGTCATATACGAAAAATTCCGCATCAATTGATCGTAGTCATGTGCCGATACTTTCAGTAGTTTTGACATGACTGAACCTCAGAGGAACTGTATTTCCATTATATGTACATAGATATAAATTGTAGGAGATATATTATTTGGGCCTCGTCGGTGATATGTATATAAAATACACTTTTAGACCCAATTCCCACTAAACTAGATATAGTATGATGCATAATTCCTATTATTGTGTCCGATCGGGGCGCAATCAAAATACACCAGGTATTATAATATCCACCATAATGGTATGTTTAGTTGAGCTGCATTTTCGACTGCTGGTGTATGTCCAGTAACCAAGTAGGTAAGTTATGCTTTGCAAAAAATGTATAGCCACATGAGACATTTCACATCAATTTCTATTTTTCATGTTATGTTTCAAGTAAAATCAGACATGCGGTTCATTACATCCAGTTCATAACGATTTATATCCAACTTGAATATAGTACTGTAGTTCTTCTGAGATCTGTCTTAGTAGATCTACTCTTGAAGATCGAGTTGGGACACGTCTAGTTTGAGCATACGTTGCCAACCATTCCTACAGTTCCTTCAAGGCTTCAATTACATTAAAATTATTGAACTATTGCAGAATTCTAGTTTACTTATTATTTGAATTGAATTGACCTTTTGCCATTTCTTTTTATTATAAATAGTTATTTAACGCACAGCGAAGCGGGTGGGTATCAGCTAATTCTCATATAGTTAATAATAAAGTAGTAATTAATGTTTTTGAGCATGCTTAATTATCAGATATAACATCCAATGATATTAAATCTAGTTAATATCGTGATATAGCAGCAAGTATATTTTATTCAGTCTAATTGGACTTTTAATAGGTATAAATGTGAATGCACATTTTTTTTTCTATCATGTTTACTTGTTAAGTTACGGGCTTTCAAAATTTCATAGTCGTATTCGAAATTCGTATTTTTTACAAGTAATTTTTTGTATTGAATAAATTTATAATGAAATATTAAACGCAGAGATTTATATAGCAAAATTAATTGATCTTTTCAAAAATAAAATGAAATTTGGAAAATCTTTTTTTTAGTGTGCAAAGTACAGCAAGTAAAATTTTCACCACGAAATTTTAGTTATTTAGCTGTTCGTTTATTAATTCTATTTTATGCCAAAACGTAGTCTAAAATATACATAAAATGTACTACAACTGTTAAAATGGGAACTGTATTGGTTTGTAGACCCTTGCCTAAGTAGGTTCAGTTGTCAGATATCGCATTAAAGTGCTTCTATATCAACATGTATCTTCCTGTTTGAGCATATGTAAACTGTAATAATGATTTAGGGAACGTATTATTGAAATAAATATAACATAAATTAATAAGTATACATCTGAATAGAAATATTAGTAAAAAGGAGTAATGAACAAGATTGTTTCGTAGATAATTCTGACCTACTTATTTCATTGACTTTTGCCGTTTCTTTTTATAATAAAATGTTTAACTCATAGCGAAGCGGGCGATAATAAAAAGTAATAATATTTTGAACTTGCTTAGATATCATATGTAAACCGAATTGATACTAAATTATAATACTTAGAAAATTGGTTTATTCTTTACACTAGCGTCCTTTGTTATGCGCTAGCTTAGCTAATGGCTCTACTCTAGAGATTTGGTGAAATCTAGCAACAAATAAAGTGCATAAGGTGTAAAGCCAGGTTATTAGAAACACTGAATTGGCAAACGCAGCTGTTAATGTCTATCATCTATTGCTTAATGTAAATACTTATTGCCTCAGCTATAGGATCTACCTTAATCCTTAAGACGAAAAAGAAATAATATTAAGATTGATTTCATCTTTTGAAAATTCGAAGTTAAAATCTTATAAAGATTTTATTATACTCTCTCAAAATACTATATAAATACCTAGATGCACATTTTTTGATTACACATAGCTTACAGTTTATTTTTTCTGAGTCCAAGTTCGAATGACACCTTTATAATGTTTCTAATTCTTATTCTTAAGTTACAACATCGATAGTGTTATCTACTTACGGCTACACATACATATGTGAAAACAAAAGAACTTGTCGTAAATCTATTTGCATAAGTATGGAATTGATAAGAGTATTAATTTACATATTATTTTAGGTTACCTTGATCAATGACTTTAACTAACAAAATGTAATAAAATATAAGTAAACCTAAAAACACAGTTAATGTAACGATAAGGTAGATGTTATATATTAGTTATAGGATATTTTTGATTAAACAGATATATATTTATAGACCTCGTCAAAGTGTTTGGCCGCTCTGAATATAGCTATAAGTTGAGCCATGCGCATAGTACAATCGATACGTTAATATAAAAAAGATTCAAAATATTATTATAAGAATTTAACTTTGACATTTATTCACCTTTAAGTTTATTCGATATTATACGTACAATATAATACGTTTTTAATTATTTATGATTCAAGTAGATATATAATATATATATTAATATAATAATATTAAGTAATAGGTATGTGGCTGTATAACGACCACGAAGATTATGTATCAAAAATGAACATATAACTCCGACTGTATTGTCTTATAAACACTTTGACAGCTAATTTCCGAAAACTTGTCTATTTTTAACATATACATACATACATATACATACATATAGAATATTTGCATAGGATTATTACATAATCACATACACTTACATAATACTTAAAATTACATAGAACTATTCTGAATGCGAGTATACTGCATTTAGCACTGACACTTACTGACGTGGCAGCGTAGGCGCCATAGGAACGAGGAACGAGCGTGGGCAAGCGCCGCTCCGCCTTTGCCTTTTCTACGTCTCTCTAATAGCTAAATTTGTGTCCTGAGCATTTACTTCAGAGCGGTCAAAAAGTTTGACGCGGACTGTACTCGTATGTAGTAGGGGCGCGCTCGAGAGGTTTGTTGGCTGGTGAAATGACAATTGAATGTACACAGTTTCGACGGGTAAATCTAAATGTTTATATTATTATTTAACGCCGATCATGTTGTGACGGTGATAAGTATATGCATACATAAAGTTTACTTTTAACAATAAAATATAAATTACGTTTAATAAACTCATTATATTACAAAAAATATGCAAATTAGAACAAGTTTAATAAAGAAGGATAAAACCCAGTCTGCATGCTATTTATAAAAAGTAATGTTTTCTATTTGCACTTTATAGCACCCACATGGGTTGTAAAGGTCTTAAAGTTATTAAAATATTAATATGATCATCTAAAATCTTATTGCATTTTTTTAAATTATGAGACCTCAAAATATTATGGGAGACAAAATACTCTTTGGGACTAATAAATACGGAATTAGAATGCAATTACAACTTGAAAGCAAATTCACGGTATATTCTAGCATCTGAAAAATTTGTGTTTATATACTACTTTTAATGAAGTAATTACCGCTACTCATACGAGCTATTGAAGTGTTGAAATGTAACTATAAAACCGGGTAATAAATATAGATACAGCATTATATGTTACTAAGTGGCAACAATGTGGAAGTCGTTATTTCTATTCTTCGTTTTGGGGACTTTAAGTTTTATAGTTTTACCGGCAGGTTGGTACATTATATTTTTCATCTAATTGATTTAAGGTTAAACTTCTCAGCGAAAATCAAAATTTCACAACTAAAGGTATTGGTTATATTATAAACTTAATAGATTTTGTAAGATAATGTATTGTGAAGCGTCTGACCAGAGGTTTACATGGTATTTAGTGACGATGGGGCTTGGAATAAATACATATTGCTTAAAATAGGAGAAAATTATTTTCTAGAAAGTTCTATTTGGTGAAATTCTTTATTCTAAGAATTATAGTGACAAAAAAATAAAACTTTGTAACGTTAGTTTAGTAAATACGGAAGATTATATCTAACGAATGAAATTAGTCCTGTTTTCCATATTAATAAAACTCACGATCCGTTGACAAAAGAGGCACCAAAAATGTATTTTAGTTATTATACAAAATATAATGAAACGAGTTTTCGAACCAAATAGATTATAATAAGTGTTAATTATTAGTACTAAATTCTTTTATTTAATCTTCCAATCGTTTTAATTTATTTTACATATTTTAAATTTTATGCCTTTACAGAAACTATCACAAGAAATTTAATACAGTCAAGTGGTAGTTCGTCTGCAAAATCCATTGAAAGAAGTTCAAGTAAAACGAGTAAGTTATAAATATAATAAATATTTATTATTGAATTAAATGAGACAAGATAAGGTTTGAACTTTTCATTTAGTGGATTATTTTAATTAATTAATACAGACGACTGAGGAATAAAATATTAAGGGGTTTGTCATATTTTTTCATGAAAAGGTAAATAATATTACAATATATTCACTCAAAAATTATAACTAGCTGTACCCGCAGCTCCACACGCCTTTTTTAAATTGGATTAAAGAAATATAAAATTGTGGGACCATGTACAATTATAGAAATGCTCTTTAAACTATTGTAAGTACGACGCGCATGCCACTTACAGTAACATGTAACGTATGCATAAGATATATAAATACTAACAGTGTATCAGATTAGGTTTATCATCAGCAACATATTTAGACCCTTAAACCACCGTATAACTACCTCAGTGCTCATTTAGACTGTATAAGGAACTAATGAAACAATGACATAAAGATAGATAATGATATAATATGCCCATATTGTCAATAAGTAATACGTTTGTGCTCGAATATATTATAAGAAAGACCCCTTCTATCACTAAAATTGCTATTAATAATTATAATGTTGAATTGTAAAAATTGAATGAAATGAAAGCTGACGTCTTGAAATCTTGCATAAACATAAATCAAGATATAAAACTTTATATCTATCTAAACAGTTTTTAATATTTGACAATTTAAATAAAATAAAATGGCCCCCAGAATGACCAAAAAGACAATATAATTCAGAATACATACATCCATAGATACAGATATATGAATTTCAATTATATTTGTTCTTGGAGTCTAGTACAACTCTTACGTACATGTATACAGTGAACAACATATGTTTTGCTAAATTTCATGCGAAAGTAGTCGCAGAAAACGTCTAGTATAAATAGAATAATCTAAATTACTTCCTATAAGATCAGCTATCGGCCGGTGAAAGTCCCGTAAAAATCGGTCGAACCGTTTCGGAGACAGCACTGCGGGCGAAGCCACGATTAACAGCTAGTCTAAATTAAAAAGATTAAATTAAATATGAAGACTTTCTTTTTGTTTTATGTCATAGGAGACAAACGAACAGGTGGGTCGCCTGATGTTATGATATTAAGCTGTCTGTCTGCTTCTTCCGGGTAATCTCCGAAGCGGGTGAACCGATTTTAACAGGAATTTCTCTGAGAGGCAGCTAAAATTACAGCGGGTTACTTAAGCTACTTTAATTTATACTAGCTGTTAACCGTGGTTTTGCCCGCAGTGTTATCTCCAAAACGGTTTGACCGATCTTCACGAGACTTTTACTGGCATATAATTCACCTTATAAAAAGTAATTTAAGTAATTTTAATTTATACTAGCTGTTAACTATGGCTTCGCCCGCAGTGCTAACTCTAAAACGGTTCGACCGATTATTACAAGACTTTCCCTGGCAGATAGCTGACCTTATAAGAGGTAATTTAGGTTATTCTATTTTAGATTAGATGTTATCGACTTCGTCTACATGAAATTTAGCAAAAATATGATGTTCACTGTAAGCCGTGTGTTGTCCTGGACTCCAAGAATAAATATAATTAAAAATCATATATCTATGTATGTATTCTGAATTATATTGTCTGTTTGGTCATTTTGACGGCCATTTTGTTTTATTTATCGTGGTTTCGTGTACATAAATCAGTAACCATAGTAACATATATGATTATTGTATCGAGTTCAATGAGCACTATTTAAATTGTCAAATATTAAAAACTGCCGATAAAAATAAAATTTTATATTTTGATTTATATTTATGCAAGATTTCAAGACGTCAGTTCATTCATTGTTTACAATTCAACATTATAGTTATTAATGGTAACTTTGAAGATAGAAGGGGTCTTTCTAATAACGTATTACTTATTGACAATATGGGCATATTATATCATTATCTATCTTTATATCATTTTCTCATTAGTTCTTTATATAGTCTAAGTGAGCACTGAGGTAGTTAAACGATGGGTTAAGGTTCTAAATATGTTGCTGATAATAAACCTAATTTGGTACACTGTTAGTATATATATATCTAATGTATACGTTACACGTTACTGTAAGTAGCGTGCGTGTCGTTTACTTACAATTATTTTTAAATACCATTTATATAATTGTACAACATGGTCTCACAATTTTATATTCCTTTATTACAATTTAAAAAAACGCGTGCGGAGCCGCGGGTACAGCTAGTAATATATATGTTTTAGCAATTATATTGGGATTATATATTACACGGTGTCCAATTAAATTCCAATTTTCCAATATAAACCACTGTATTTCAGTATTCTAACTTAGCTACTATGATCAAGTTACGACTGATCGAACGTGCCGTCCAATACTCCGGTACGGGTTATCTTGTATTGAATATAGCCATAATTCGTTTAGTGAGTAGGATTTCAACAACGAATACTTAATTGTTATTCATTTAATGCACAAATCAAAACAGAGCGAGATAGAAATACATAAATAAAAGAGATAAACATACGTGATTGTCTATTGATAATAGTTTCGACCGCATCTTACATTATCACTTAAAAGCAGTTGAACCAATTCAGATGTAGTTATTATATGAACCACTAGGCTAATTTTTAAGACCCAAATCTCAAATTGGCCGATTGCGTTTTGAATATCTAGCCATTTTTTTAATAACAATTTTACATTACCCAATTTTTTATTATACAAGCTTTTACCAAATTATGTAATAAATAATGAATATTTTATAACTTATGCTGCCTAGATTCTGTTAATAGGGGCATAAGAGGTCTACAATCGTTTTATGGAGCTTAAACCCGTTATGATTTAGAACAGTCCAGGGATTAATATAGAACTGATACTTAGGAAAGATTTGGCCTGTATATTAAACATTTACTTTGTTATAATTACTAAGCAGTTTTGTTAAAATTAAAAAGATATAATATAACACATTTTAAACTATGTATTTTATATAGTTACCGTGAAAAATCAAATTAAATATCATTCAAATTAAGTCACAAGCACTACTAGATCTTTATAAAAAAATTGATGAAATATTTTATTAGGAAATGGAGCTATTTCATCTGTTTCTTTATCATCCAGCGTGAGCCGTAGTTCCAGTTACGTAGAATTTACGGAAATTAAGAATGGAAAAAAAGGTAAAATATCGCATACCATAATTACGGAAGCACTAACTTACTTTATTCTAAGTCTATAATAGCGTTTTTTTTTTATATACGAATGTAAGAAACAAATGAACGGTAATAAATACATTCGGAAATGTTCAGAAATATCTAATCATTACATAGTATAAAACAAAGTCCCCTACCGCGTCTGTCTGTCTGTCTGTTCGCAATAAACTCAAAAACTACTGAACGGATTTTCAAACGGTTTTCACCAGTCGATAAAGTGATTCATGAGGAACGTTTTGGTATAAAATTTGTCAAGGTTTTTTTTATAATCAGGGCGGGACAACGTCTGCCGGGCCCGCTAGTTACAGTATAATAGAAAGATTTTTAGATATTTCAGTTAACAGTGTGATTGTATCGTCACAGAAATAGAACATACAAAAGAGTTCATGATAATCATTGATATACAAAAACCCAAGATGCACACAAAAATGAGTGCATAATTATGGATTATGCACTAATTTGAAATAGCCTCATGTCGCTTGCGTCCTTGTAAAAACAACTTCAAATCATTCAGGTAAGGTTAAATTTGCAAAATCATAAATTAATCGCAATACTATATCCACGTATCTATATTGGGAAGTTTCTGCGGCCGATTTTGAACGCTACTTTTATTCGAGAGTGTGTGTCTTGGGTTTTTATATGTCAATGGTGATAATGGATATAATATCTTGTCATTTTTACATCATACTACTTAATCTTGCCTATTTCATCTTTTTTTTTCTTCGGAAGCATAAAATGTTTTATTAAACATGTTATTTAGATACTTATAAAGTCCTAGTATTTATAAGTCAATTTCTGGACTAACCAAATATATCAATTATTAGTTGATAACATAGAAGTCATCGTGAGTCGTGGTGGTTGAGTGGTTTGACTGGTGGAATATCAATTCGATATCTGCAGGTTCAAACCCCGGTATGAACCAACGTATTTTTCAGAATTCACTAACATTTACTAATTCAAGATGGCAACACTATCGCCTATATTTTTATAGTACAATCACGTGTAGGAAAATATAGACCTGAGGATTTCTCGGAGTTGGAAATGGCCAACACATCACGAGCAGGCGTGGTAATTATGCCCATACCTTCCTTCAGGAAGAGGTTATGGCCTGATATATTGATGAACATAGACACAACCATATCCATTGTTTTGTTTGAACAAGTTTAGTAATGTATAAATAAAAACATATAACTTTATTAGTATATATACTTCCAGCGGACCCGACAGACGTTGTCCCGCCCTGATTGTAAAAAAATCCTTGACAAATTATATACCAAACACCTTTTTCGTGAATCACTTTATCTACCAGTGAAAACCGCATGAAAATCAGTTCAGTAGTTTCTGAGCTTATTACGAACAAACAGACAGATAATCAGACGCGGTAGGGAATTTTGTTTTATATTATGTAATGGTGTCTTTTATATTCCTATTACATTGTATTTGGAATCACAATCAACACAGTTTATTATTACAGACAAAAAACCCAGCAAACCTACCACTGAAGCTCCGAGTTCTGAAGAGGATGATTATTACGAAAGCGAAGAAGGTAATAAAATATACTTGAATAATCTTTATCATATGGTAGCCTTTATTTATATCTTGATTTGAAAAAACATAGTCCATTCTGCGGTTATTATGTATGACTCCTGTATTCTTAATTAAAAAAATACGGCTTATACAGAGGGTAGATAATCCCTGCGCGCGTTTCTGCTTTTATTTTATATAATATCACGAACTCATGTCACGCCTTTTTAAAATCAAGGTCAACTGCTAAAAATGGAAAATAGGAGGCAGTTGCACCTAGCCACACTATTATTCGGTGTGACATAAGCCGGGAAGCCCGAATATCTTTATGAAAAACTAGTCTGGGCAAGAGTTCTGAATAGTTACAGAACTAGAGCTTCTAAGTATATTTTATGTACTCATCGCCATGTTACCACCTCATTTCGGCGTAGTTATAAGTTCACTGCTACCAAATGCTGGAACGACTTACATTTAAAATTCATTATAAAAAGTTTTTATTATTATCGCAATGCTTAGAAACGAAAGGATTTGCATCCAATTCATTTTGCATATATATTTTAGTCACACCTGCAATTGCTTCTCTTATATGTTGTTTTATGTATCCTACCATTTTTATTTTATTAATTTCCCGTATATATATTATGTACCCTATTATTTTTTACATTACTTACTTTCTCTATATATACTATATTTCATTATTTTAATTTATATTTATTTATTACGCACCGTGACTTGCAATGGGTTCCAGCTGAAAATCAACGCTAAGTGTTTCTCATAACACTAGCATATGTTGAGCTATTTCACTATTTCAGACACTATTTCAGAATGCTCCGATATGCATATTTTTATCCATTCATTTATGCGTTATGAATAAAATATTTGTTTCTTTCATTCATACATTTTAATTCAATTATTAATTTCCTTTAATTAATAAAGAAAAAAATATTCAAATATATCTTCAAATAGTCTTTGTTTCATGCGGAAATATTATCAATTACCTGTGCCTGCGACTCCGTCCACGTGGAACAAATGTAGAAAAACAGTGACTAATAAAATCACCTGAATGTATTAAGTTCATTTAGTTATCTACTTTTCTCTTGTACTTAAGTTGCGTCGTCATTAAAATTACAATAACTCTTCATAGAGCGCACCGATTTTAATGAAACCAAGACTAAATATTACTCGACGATATGCTTATTTCTTGGTGAGGTTTTATCGTGAACGCAGTACTTTAGCAGTGATACGTGTTCAAACAAACAGACAGACATACATTTCTAAAAATGATTGAAATGTATTTTATTACTTATTCCAAGACACCTGTAACAATTTTTATCACAGAATTCTAACAAGTACAGACACGTTAGTTTTATATTCTTATTATGTGTCTAGATATAGAAGATATAGATAAAGATATCCAAAATTAGGGAAAGCTCCTCAGCGTCCTTTAAAAATTGAATGAAAATGATTATTATAGTGAGGAGGGTTTGTTCAGTCCATTTTGCGATTTTTAATTAGACGTTCATTATGTTTAAATCGATAATTAAATCTATAAATTATAGGAAATAGTCCAGCACGCTCTAACAAATATATGTACTTATGTGTGTGACGTTGTAGGGGGTAATCTCAGGAACTACTGATCCGATTTGACAAATTCTTTCAATGTTATATAGCTCATTTATCGAGAAACGTTATAGGCTATATATAATCACGCTAAGACTACTAGGAGCGGAGCACCAATGATGAATGTTTCCAAATCGGGTTTTTTTTCCTCTTCAGAGCATCCGCTGCGTGTTAGCGTTAGCCCAAAGTAACTATTCCACGCGGACGAAGTCGCGGGCAGAAGCTAATTAATAATAAACAATGTACGATTACAGAATTATCAGAATGTGGTGAAAACGAAGTAATGTCAGTTTGTTCCAACGGCTGTCAAATAAAGAAGTGTGCAGAATTAGATGAGCTGATTGACTGTAACAATGATGTAAAGTGTATAAAGGGATGTATTTGTCGTGATGGTTACCTGTTCAACGAAGACAACGAATGTATACCCATGAACGAGTGCGAAGGTAAATATTATGACATCATTATTGAAGCCTGAACTAGGTATATGTTATCTATAACTGTAAGAATATTGATAGGTAAGGTTAGGTTTTTAAGGTAATAGTGTTAGGTTTTACAGTAAAGTCCCAAAACATATTACCGATTTGCCGTACTGTAACTTTAAACACCACATTAAGCGGGTTTTGGTGTCAAAAAGCTATTATGGAGTGGATCAATAAATGAACGATGGTGATTTCTGGAACTGACTCCTCTCTGTGCATCCACTAAAAACGATTATCACGCATAATGTATAGGAATTATTTATTTTAAAAAGATGTACCCGATAGAGTTTCTTGACCGTTCTTCTCGATGACGTTGGTAGTTTTGACGTTCATAAGCGCCTTATTAGGGCTTAAACTGAATGAAGTACTTTTGATTTGATTTGATATGACAAGTAAAAATTATTTTGTAATCGTACCTTAATTATTTTATAGATTCAATTACAAATAGATCATTTATTATAACGATATTCAGTTATCAAAGAAAATTCGATTGTAAAATACAGTATTCCTATTATAAAAGTACTAAAATATAATCCAAAACAACATTCGAGAGCAGTATTAAGTAAATATCATGAACAAACATACAATTTATATATTCTTAAAAATAATATAATTTATTTTAAATTAAGTAATGTTGCGAGTTCTTGTGATATTCAAATAATTTTGATTCATTCTTTATTCAAACTGTACTAAAAATTCTTATAACACGGGAAAAATAATTCTTAAAATATTGATAGTGTATACTCACAAATAACCCAACAATATACGTCTAATGTAATATTTAATTAATGAACTAGCGGACCTAGCGGACGTTGTCCCGCTCTGACAATAAAAAACCTTGACAAATTATATACTTAAATCTTGAATGAATCACCGTATCTACTGGTGAAAACCACATGATAATCCTTTCAGTAGTTTTTGAGTTTATCGCGAACATACAGAGAGACAGACGAGGCAGAGGATTTTGTTTTAAATTATGTAATTATAAACATTAATACCATGAAAGTGTATTAGGAGCATAGTTTTTTAGTAAGAACAAATTCGATAATAAACAACATCAATAAAAGAGAAATTGTAATAAATGTCTAAAAATATACCTCTGAGTTTCTTAAAAATTAAAATAGTTATATAGAAGAAAATAACATCAAAGTTTAACATGATTTAAATCAAGTTCTACTACACTTGAGTTAAAACATTTTTTATACATGGTTGCTATTTTCATATTACTACTTATTATTAATCAATTTTAATTACTTAAATTACTTTATTATTACTTAAATAACTATATAATAAGCATACAATTTATATTTCAAAAGTGCGATAAACTGATAGTATTTAACGACTTTAAATTACAGAAGCTTATAAAAAGAAAAAGTCTTATACAAGTAAAGAAAAGAAATGTAAAAAATCATGTAAAAGTAATAATGAACATGGAAAATTATGCAAGTGTTCGTGTCCTAATAAAAATCAAAGCAATAAAATTAAAATAGATAATAATAAGAATAATAATTGCGGCAAGCAAGTAGGTACTAATGAACAAGGAGAGGAGAGGAGTATTAAGACAAGAAAAGAAAAATATAAAGATGATGAATATAATGATGAAAATAACGAAAACTATGATAATGAAGAGCAAGAAAAAAACTATGATAATAAAGAAAAACAAAGTAAAGTTAAGGAAATAAACTATGAAGAATCTGATATTGATGATGATGATGATGAATATAAAAATATTGACCAAAACGAAGCTCAAACTGATGAAGAAATTGATGAAAACCATAAACCTCAAAGATACGGAACTCGAAAAATTAAAGAAGAAGAGGATTACATAATAGAAGACTCATATGATTATATAAAAGAACAAGAAGTTAAGGAAACAATCGATGAAAATAAAACTACAAATGATGAAGAAGAAGATGAAAGTGAAGAAGAAAATTATGTCGACGATACTGATGAAGAAGAAACAGAGAGTAGTGAATCAAACGTGACTGACGAGGAAGAAGATGATGATCAAGAAGACAAAGAAAGCGAGACCGAAGAAGAGCAGATTGATGAAAATAATGAAAAGTATTATACAGAGGAAGAAAACCCTGAAAATAAAGAAAATCAAGACGAAAATAGTGAGAACAAAATTAATACTTCACAAAAACAACAAGGTAATAGTAAAAATGCTGAAACAAAAGAAGATAAAAGCGATAGTAATGAATTTGAGAAAGAGGACGAAGGAAACGATAACATTAAAGAAACAGAAAGACTCAAGGAATCTATAAATGGTAACAGTAAGTATAATTTAATCATATTGATCCCTAAAATCTTAAAATTTAGAATTGCTCATTTTGCCCTTAATTACCAATTATAAGGAAAGTTTGTTGAAAATAAGTTACAATATTTAATAAATAATATTAAACTGATAAACAACACTCGGATATGCGTTAATAATGAAAAATACTTATTCGCAAGGAAACCTGTGTAAATTGTAACTCACTCAAACAATGAACTAAGTTGTGGATTAATAATCTTAACTACTTATTAACCTAACTAATACTGTTAGCGCTTGTAATTAGTTCTTAGAATTTGATAAACCAAACTGAAAGCATTTGATTTTTAGGGTACTGAAAGCAATTTGATAATTAGAAATAACAACCCACATTGGTTAACCGTAGAATTTAGACATTAACGGAACCAGACCAAAATAAAAAAACGAAATCTATCATTGTTATCTGCGTTGTGTTGCATAAATCAAGCGTAATTATCAATTACTGCAAACCTGACAACATGTTTACTAACTTTTCCTAGCGGCTTCTCTCACGTTAATGAACTGTGGATTTATCCCACGAGGACAGCATATTTTTTCTCAATTAAATATTATAAAGGTACCCGATGTCCTTTCTGTATCCCTGAAAAAGTTTATGTAAAATTTTATAATGATCGGTTGATTAGAAAAGTCCCGAAAGCGTAACAACGAACTCACTTTCACATTTGTCATATTATTTAGGATATTATCGCTATTCTCCCTCAAGTTTCAACTTAATCTTGTTTGCCGACTTTTATGCGGTTTTATACACATCATTTTTCACACAATCCATTCGCATCGTTTTCGATATTCCTCAACTACAATATACGTCCACTTTCATACTCTAAACTTTTTTTGGTACATGACCTTCATCACTTCTCAAAACAAGTCTGTACCATGCTAATCTATTACTCCTCAAATTCTCTGTAACTGGCGCTATTTTCAAACTCCCTCTGATATACTCATTCTTAATCTTATCAATTCTTCACTCATATTTAATAATTTGGTATATTACAGAAAATAATTTGACAACGACAAAAAAGCCAGGAATTGTAAGTAAAGCAGAGATTTCTGAGCAAACTACAACACCTTTAACTTCACAAGGTATTTTATTACCGTTGGATTTTTATATCTCAGTCCTTACACTCGTGTTAAATAATTTAGTATATTTTAGATAATTGGTTGACAACGACAGAACAATCGGAAACTGTAAGAAACACAAAGCCTACTATAGAGTCAACAACGACTTTTACTTCTAAAGGTATTTTTTTTGTTTTTGAATTTTTTTTTATAATAGTGTAGTAATTATAATTCCACCAAAAATAAAACTGTAAAAGAAACCAAATCTCGCAACTCAGTTCTACTACCGTAAAAAGTTTTGAGATCCATGTAATACCAAGTCGGTTACTTTATTAAGACCCTACTTAAGGGACCTTCTATCTTAAGTTATTACGTAATTACAATTAGCTAACCTGACAACGTCTTACAGTGACCATATCAATATTAAAAATCTTTTATGTTTTAAATAAAATAGATTCAGGCTTTATCCACAACGAAGTTATAGGGGGTCCAAAATAGCCTGAACTGCTTCGAGAAAAGGATGGTACGGCCGTGATGCTTTTTTGCTCGACTTTCGGGGGCACTGCCGTACCCTCAGATAGTCTTTAAAAATAGATGATCTAATAACGACGAAACAAATGAAATCAACAAAAAATTTAGATATGTATCGGCACTCATCAACTCCTTCATCTATAAAAAGTAATTTTATTTGTACTGTAATTTTGAAAAAAAAAACTATTTCGAAAATGTATTAACGAACGATAATTGTAATAATGTTAAAATAATATTATATCGTAAACGTAAGTTTACAATAATATTTCTAAAAGTTTGCGATGCAACTACAAAATTTGAAGTCTCTGTAAATATAATATTTAATTTTATTTCGCAAATTGTCTTATTTGTAAAAAAGTTGTTAATAAAAGTTTGTAATGATTATTGAATTAAATAAATAAAACATAATCATTTTTACAACAGAAAAACACGAGGCAACATTAAAATACTCTGACACAGAATCTACGAAATCGCTACAATCTACAACCTCAAAAGGTACTTTTCAAATATGAATAAATGTTCTTCGTTATTCGCAAAAACACTATTAGTTATGTTAATAACTTGGTATGCAACAGATAATTTAACGACGATGGAAAAATCAGAAACTATAAGAAACACAGAAACTTCTATGTCATCAGCAATGCCTTCAACTTCAAAAGGTAGTTTTTGGATTTAGAAATCTCTAATTTTATAATAGTACGGTAAATAAATAAATCGCCTTTGAAAGCAGATGACATAACGACGATGAGCCAAATGGAATCAACAACAGTTTTAGACATGCATCGGGAATCATCAACTCCTTCAACTATAAAAGGTATTTTTATTGGTAGTGTAATTTTGCAAGAAAATTATTTCCAAAATGAATTCATTAGGTATTTATTAATTAACAATAATTATAATAACGTTATGCCGTTTACTATAATAGATAATATTTCTATAAATTTGTCTATATGCAACTACAAAGTTTGAAGTCTCTATAAATATAAAATTTAATTTTATTCCAAAAATCTTTTAATATGTAAGAAAAGTTGTAAATAAAAGTTTGTAATAATTATTGAATTAAATAAGTAAAATATAATCATTCTCACAACAGAAAGTATGACAACAGAAAAACACGAGGCAACAATAAAATATTCTGACACAGAATCTACGAAAACGCTACAATCTACAACTTCGAAAGGTATTTTTTTATTTCTATAAGTAATAACTCCAATTTGTTGAGATATTAGCCTTTATAACGGTTTCATTGTTATATTTTATTTCCATTTCTATGAATAAGTGTTCTTCGTTATTTACATAAATGTTGTTAGATATTAAATAACTTGGTTGCAACAGATAATTTAACGACAATAGAAAGATCAGAAATTACAAGAAACACAGAACTTTCTATGCCATCAACAACGCCTTCAACTTCAAAAGGTATTTTTTGGCTTTTAAATTTCTGATTTACAATAGTATGATAAATTAATATATAACCTTTGAAAACAGATGCCAGAACAACAACGAACAAAATGGAAACAACAACAATTTCAGATGTGTATCGACAATCAAGAGCTCCCTCAAATACTATAGGTAATTTTTTGGACTGTGCTTCTATCAGACAACTATTTTTAATAAAAGTTAATTCGTTGATAATTATAATAATGGTATTTATTTTACTATGGATAGTAATTTTTACAACTTTGCTAAATATAAATAGAGTTACAAATTTAGAAATAGGTATCTATATAAATAGCAAGAACTTCGGGATCAAACTATGTGTACTATACTTATATAATCCTTTAAAAATCTTCTGATTTGTACAAAATATTATTAATAATTATTATTGAATTACCTACGTAACATATAAATATATACTTCCTTTTTACAACAGATGTTATGACAACAGAAGAAAATGAGGCAACAAAAAGATATTCAGATACTGGTTCTACGAAATCATTAGAATCTACTACCCTAAAAGGTATTGTTATGACTTCCAATTAAATGTTCTTCGTTATCTGTAGAAAATACTATTAGATGTTAAATAATTTGCTATGCAACAAATAAAATTGTAACGATCGAAACATGAGAAATTGTAAGAAACACGACTTTCTATACACACAACAACACATTTATCTTCAAAAAGTGTTTTATTACTATTTATGAATAAATATTTAATATAAATTCGTTACATTCATGTTAAATAATTTGGTATACCCCAGACAATAGTTTTACGACAAAACAATCAGAAAGTGCTTTATATGTAGTTAACAACGCTTCTAAAGTTAGTTTTCATAATAGTATGATTAATTAATGCAGCATATTTGAAAACAGATGACAGAACAACGACAAACCCAATGAAATCGACAGACATTTCAACTTCAACTGTTAAAGGTAACTTAATTTGCACTGTATATTTACTAGGTAACCGACTAGAATATGTTCATACCATATTAATTAAAGCTATTTATGGTATTCATTATGGTATGTAATGGAGTACTTCTTTTACTACGGATAATATTTTTTTTGCTCTGTACATTTACAGTTACAAATTCAGAAGTTTCTACAAAAATCAACAGACATCTTCAGAATCAAATTGTGTGTACTTGTATTCATAGAATCTTTTTAAAATGTCCTAATTTGTAGCGAGCTTAGTAAATAATTATTTAATTGCTTATGTATCATATGAATATACATATTTTTACAGCACATATTACGACAACAGACAAATATGAGACAACAAAAAAATACTCAGACACAGATTCTACGAAATCACTAAAATCTACAACCCCAGAAAGTATTGTCACCATTTGCAAAATTACATTTAATATTCTTCATTATATGTATAAATATTGTTAGATATTTAGTTATTTGGTGTGCAACAAATAATATTCTAATAATAATAATAGGAAAGCAAACACACAACTTTCTATACTATCACCAACGCCTTTAACTTCAATTTTTTTTTATATCATCGGAAGCAAACAGACCGGTAGGTCACCTGATGTTAAGTGATCACCACCGTCCATAGACACTTGCAACACCAGGGGAGTCGCAAGTGTGTTGCCAACCTGTATTGGGGAAGAGGGAAGGGGGAAGGGGAGGAGAGGTGGGTCTCCGGCGCTCTCACTGACCGAACGAAACGCAACAATGCAAGCACTGTTACTTCACGTCGGTTTTCTGTGAGAGGGTGGTACTACCCCGGGCGAGCCGACCCATTCATGCTCAAACCATTAATAGCTTCAGCGTAGCTCTACCTCCTTATAAATGCATTTAATATTAGATGTTCAATACTTTTTAATATCCGTATGTAAATTTTTACACTCGTATTAAATAATTTGGTTCACTACAGACAATATTTCTACAATGACAAAACACACAGGATCTGTAGGAGATAAAGAGCCTCATATGCAGTCAACAACGCCTTTCACTACAAAAGGTATCTTTTTGGATTTTATATGTTTGTTTTTATAATAGTGTGTTAATTAATATAACATATTTGAAAATAGATGACAGAACAACACCAAACGAAACAAAATCAACAAAGACTTCAGATGTGTATTGGCAATTAACAACTTCTTCAACTATTAAAGGTAATTTTATTTGTACCGTACTTTTGCCAGCGAATTATTTCTAAAATGTGTTTATTCTCCTTAAATAAACTTAGTTATAATAATTTAATTTCTTCTAGTATTGATAATGGTTCACCAACATTGCTATGTACATATTATAGCAAAAAATGTAAAAGTCTATACAAAAATAACAACTTCAGAATCAAATTATATATACTTAATTTATATGACTGTTAAAAATATCGTAATTATTAAGAATTAATTTCAGTTATATTAAAAAACGACATAGGTAAACATAATAGACTCGTATATATAGGTCTTTACCTATGAAATTGCCGTTCTGCAGTACTGGCCATTTCAAATCAAAATAATTTTTGTTTGGCTAAGAATTCTAATTTTAAATTAATTTTATTTTAAAAACATGGAATTCTTTTTCCAAAAGTAGTCATTTGTTTATTGATTAGTGTTACATTTTCATCGCATTTCAATCTTTCTTGTCATCATGGATACGTTACAAGTTCGAGTAATTATGGAATGTGAGTACCGTCGTGGCAGCAACGCGGCACAAGCGGCACGCAACATTAACGACGTTTACGGAGCTAACACTACAAACCAACGCACCACCTGTTATTGGTTTGCTCGCTTCCGTTCTGGGCATTTCGACCTGAAAAATGAACCTGGCGGTCGTCCGAAGACTTTGGTCGACAATGACGAATTAAAGGCGATTGTGGAAGCTGATTATACACAATCTACGGCTGAATTAGCAGCAGCTTTCGACGTTAGCGTCAAAACAATATTGGTCCATTTGCGTCAAATTGGCAAGGTAAAAAAGCTTGACAAATGGGTGCCCCACGAACTCAATAATCGCCAGCGCGAAGTACGCGTCGAGACGTGCCTTGCACTGCTCAACAGACACACAAATGAAGGAATTTTGAACCGCATTGTTACCTGCGATGAAAAATGGATTCTGTTTGATAACCGCAAGCGCTCAGCAAGTTGGTTGGATCCTGGTACAGCACCTAAACAATGCCCTAAACGAAAACTTACCCCTAGAAAAGTGATGGTCACTGTTTGGTGGTCTAGCGCCCGTGTGATTCATCACAGCTTCTTACCAAACGGGGTGAGCATTACTGCAGATGTGTACTGTGAAGAACTGAACACAATGATGGAGAAACTGGCACATCTCCAACCAGCATTGGTCAATCGCTCGTCTCCGCTGCTCCTGCACGACAACGCGCGACCTCTAACTGCACAGCAGACGGTCTCCAAGTTGCAAGAACTGGGGTTGGAAGTTCTCCGTCATCCGCCCTACTCACCAGACCTTGCGCCTACAGACTACTACTTTTTCCAGAATTTGGATAACTCCTTGGCGAGAAAAAAAATCAATATCCGAGAGGCAGTACAAAATGCATTTGAAGAATTATTTGCCTCTCGTCCAACTGATTTCTTTAAGAAGGGCATCAATAAACTGCCACTGCGTTGGCAAATATGCATTGATTGCATGGGTGATTACTTCGATTAATACAAATAAAAAATACATGACAAAAACGGCAATTTCATAGGTAAAGACCTAATATATATATACACACACACATATATACGTAACCTGCCCTCTACCTAAACTACTAAATAAGTACTCATACGTTACATGAGCTGCAGTGACAGTTTTTGAAAAACGTTAATAATAAATTATTTATTTATTATTTACGTTAATAACATATTTCTCTTTTTTATAGCAGAGGTAATAACAACAGAACAAAATAAGATAACAACAAAACATTTAGAAACTGATTCCACGAAATCAATAAAATCTTCAACCGCGCAAGGTTGGTTGCAAAAAGTTTTTTTTTTATATTTTCAATTGAACAAATATTTCGTTGTTGGTTGTATTAAATATTATACAAATATTTTTAAATTAAAATTTATGTACATATTCATAATTGAGTTGAATAATTTGATATCCTACAGATATTTCAACGACAGAAAAATCAGAAACAGAGAAAAACATTCAACATTCTACGCACTCAACAACGCCCTTACCTGCAAAAGGTAATTCTCAAATACGCCTTTGGTACAGGTGGTAGAGCCACGCTGAAACTTATACTGGTTTCAGCTTGAATGGGTCGGCTCGCCCGCGGTAGTATCACCCGACCCACAGAAAACTGACGTGAAGCCATAGTGCTTGCATTGTTGTGTTTCGTTCGATCAATGAGAGCGCCCGAGGCCCACCTCCCCTTCCCCTCCGTCTCCCCTTTCCCCCAAACACAGGCTGGCAACACATTTGTGACTTGCTAGTTTCTATGGACGGCGGTGATCATTTATCACCAGGTGACCCGCATGTTCGTTTGCCACCTATAATATAAAAAATAAATAACAATTATGTTAATAATTGACGTCTTTCATGCCGTAAAATAATATAATTCATATATTATGTTTTTAGTATGTGATACCCTTTAATGTATTTTATTGTATCTATAAATTCATTATAGAGAAATGTAAGGAGTTTAAAAACAATTACTAAATTTGTGCAGAATAGACAAACTGAATTGAAATCGATTTTGAAAAACTTTTTACGAATACAGACGCAATAACGACTGCAAATATATTTGTGAGATAATTATCAACATGTTCTTTGATTTTTTAAATAGGTGTTTAAGTAATAGTCTAGTCAACAAGTTCAAAAACGTGAAAAATAGAGATAAAGGTCCTAAAAATATGAGCGATGGCTCATTCGATTCGGAATCACCTCTAGAAAAATGTTTTTGAAGGATTTTGGTGCAGGTTAAAAATTGCAATTGTTATTAACAAAATAAGATGAAAAAAAAATGATATTTCGTTTTTTGTTAATAACTTGAAAAATATTAACATTTAAGCAATTTTATATTATACTAGCTGACCCGTGCAACTTCGTCTGCACCAAATCGGTTATCACTGGTGCCAATTGTATTTTTAAACGCGAAAAAATTTAATATAACTAAAACCTTATTGCAGCCACACCATCGGTTTCCAATTGTGAATCCAAACTATCAAGAGACTCAATCAAACATATACCCAGATGGTATGTGAGAAATCTTTTAAAATAAGCCTACAACCCGTTCGTAGCAACCAACATATATTGGTGGTAATGTGAAAAAAAGCTTTAAAGGTCTATGGACCCCCCAGTTTCTAACGAAGTTCCTTTCCCTTTTTTGTAGACGTTTACTATACAGTCAGTAGAGTTTACATTATAAAATATCAAGTTGATAGAGTTAAATTATAAATTAAACGATAAAATGTATTCATAAAATAAAATAATGATGAATGAAACACTGAATAATATCATAACTATTTTCAACTTGTATTAAAACTTTTTCACACTCCATTGTATTGAAGAAAAATATAAATATTAAAAAGATATGAGCACGACGCGTCAAATGTCAATTACCTGTAACTATTTGTCTAAGAGCTAGCAACGGTTTCGAAAAAGAAAATAAGCCAGTTTTTATATATCTTTATGTTCTTCCGAACAGAGTGCGCCTGGCTGCCGGTAAACGTTGCGTTTATTAGTACATATCGCACCTTTACAGGCAAAAATATTGATTTTTATATGTTTATGTTTTTGAATGTTTTGTTTTTTACTAACTTTGAAACGCTACTAAAACATGAAATTATCATTGCCAGACATTTTTGTTATTAACAATAATGTGCCCGATGCTTTTTTTTTTGTAAATAAAATAAAGTATGTGCAAACCATGTTAAGATAGCTGTAATTTTAATATTATTATTATTTATTTTTTAATGAAGGCTTAGTCGCCTTCTCGGCTATATCGCCTAAGTGACATACAATTATATAACAATAAGAATGACAATAAACTTAACAATAGCTTATATTAATTTTGTACAATTCTTTAGCATCTTTCGAAGTGAGGTCAGACAATAACGAATTGTACAAACCAGTGTGGAACGAACCAGAAGCATTAAGCCGAGATCTAATATCTTCGTTTCGAACACATTCTGCCAGGATGTGGTGTACATCATCGATGAGTTCACAACTCTGGCAGAGTGGTGATAGTACTTTACGCATCAGGTAGGCGAACTTTTTACATGGGATGTGTTCTGAGCGTAATCTTATTCCTGTGATCACTTCCCGATGGCAAATCGTACTGTCATCAATCCATGGTGACCTTAAGGGGCGTGGCTGATTCGTTCTGTACCATATTCGTTTTGTTTTAGAACGCTCGTCAAAGTATTCCTTCCAATGCGAGTAACAGCTATTTTTAAATACTGAGCATACATCCAAGTAAGTTGGTAAAATATTAATAGGAGCACGTTCGGAGGATCTTTCTCTAGCTAAAAGATCAGCTCTTTCATTCCCAGTTATACCTATATGAGAAGAGATCCATTGTAAAACAATTATTTTGTTCTTTGCTTTGAAATCTAGTAATTGCTTCAAAATAGTGTTTGTACGCTATCGGTATTCCTCGAAAAGTCGAGGTACATCGCGCTACGTGTTGAAGAATACTTTTTGAATCGGATAAAATAACAATCTTAATGGACTCGGTTGATTGTGCAAATGATAAGGCCTCTGCAATTGCTACTAATTGAAATATTTTCATCAATTTGAAATTTCATAAAAGTTTTGGAATTTAACTCAAAAAATGCGGCTCCTAAATAATTACCAGCTTTAGGTCCGTCAGTGTATATTTTAACAAAATTTTGATAATGTTTATTTATATATTGAAGACAAATATCTTTTATTTTAACAACATCATATTGACGCTTCGGCTTCCAAATACCATCTACATTTATTTTAATTATATTGTGCAAATCAATGTTATCGACCCAGGTGTGTAAAGTGAACATTTCATGTTTTATACTTGTTTGACTTGGAGTATTTTTATATTGAGAAAAAACAGTGGTATTTTTCTTTTACGCCAATAGAGTCATTGAAAAGAGGTGGACAGTTCTTCTGATATATTAGTTAGTTCGTTCTTTTCGAATGACTTAAATTTAAATAGAATTTTGCCAGCTTAATATTGTCTCCTAAGATGTAACGGACATATGCTCAATTCGCTTTCCATAACATGGATTGGAGTACTTTGAATGAAACCCCCGATAATTCTCATGGCCTGGTTTTGGACTTTTTCAAGTTTATAGAGGTTAACCTGAGCACTACTACCATAAAGAAAGCTGGCATAGTCAATTCGACTGCGTGTAATATTGAAGTATAAACGAACTAAATGTTATGGATGAACACCCCAATTAAAACCGGCTAATGCTTTGAAAACGTTTAGAAACTTAGAGCTAGATACTGCAACTGCATTGATATGTTTACCCCATTTTATGTATGATAAAGATAGCGATAATTGTGGAAGCGCCTGTTATAGACGCATGTATTCAAGATAACGTCAGTCTCGAGTCATGTCTAAGTTTATCGTTGTTTTTCGTTTACGGTGTTTACGGTGAAATCTCAATATCATAATGGTTAATAAAATGAAATATGTTCTTTGCAATGGAAAAAATAAAATGGTTTGAAATGAATTATTTTATTTATAAAGAATATCATCGGGCACATTATTGTCAATAACAAAATTGTCTGGCAGTGATAAATTCATGTTTTTAATAGCGTTTAAAAGTTACTGAAAAAAAATGTTCCTTAAATTATTCATAACCCAAAATTTTAACCTGTAAAGGTGTGATGCGCATTAAAAAACACAACGTTAACTGTCTACCAGGTATTCTGAATTCTGTTTGGAAGGGCATAATATATCTTCATTTTAAAGAACCAGCTTTTCTAAAATTCACGTTCTTCCAACATTGCTGGCTCTTGTACTAAGGTGTCGCAAAAAAGTCTAGTTACATTAACTACAATTTTTTGTCTTTCGTTATCCTGGAGAATCCCTTGCGTTTTATGGGACAAAAAGTATCCTAAATGTAACCTTGGAATATTAGTTATTATTGTTTCAAGTTTCGTTAAAATCGGTTCAGTACTTTCAGCGTGATGCGCGTTCACAGGGACAGAAAGACAGACAGACAGACAGACAGACAGACAGACAAAAATTGTAAAAAGATTATTTTTGGCTTCTATATCGATAACAAAGCCTACCCTGATCAAAATTTTCAAAAAATATTTAATGTACAGATTTGACCTTGCTACAGTTTTATTATAGTATAGATTATATATTATTTAGCTATAAATATTAATTGAAAAAAAAAATTTTATCAACATTTTTTAGATTTTTAATTTTTCAATAGTTATAAAAAATCATAATTAACAAATTAATTAACTTTGATGAAAATTAACCGCAGGATCTTATAAAGTACATATATCAAAAGGGCTCCACGAAGTTTAAAATTTATAGGCCAATTATTTATACCTTTCATTCCATTGTTTATGCCAATGGAGAAAAAATTTGTTAGTTAACAATTGAATAACTTTTTGAAAAATGATGATTAAACTTTTTTTTCTTCAGGGCTCGATTCTTTCAAGTGTTAAGAAGATACTAGAATTTTTTCAAATTTTTAAAATCACATTTTATGTTATAAAAAAATTATTTTTATTGCTAAACTCTCTTTAGCGGCGGCGCGCGCATGCTGTAACAGCCGCGCGGAGCCGTATTTTCAACGTCTGATTAAAATTATAAATAATGGAGATAGAGTTCCGGGAGTTAGGACTTTTTTATTGGAAATTTCCTCCTCTTTAACGAATCTCTTCAAAATTGCTTAAATGTTAATATTTTTCAAGTTATTAACAAAAAACGAATTATCATTTTTTTTTCATCTTATTTTGTTAATAACAATTGCAATTTTTAACCTGCACCAAAATCCTTCAAAAACATTTTTCTAGAGGTGATTCCGAATCGAATGAGCCATCGCTTATATTTTTAGGACCTTTATCTCTATTTTTCACGTTTTTGAACTTGTTGACTAGACTATAAGTTGTAACTAAGAAATTGGCATACATTCATATTAATATTTCATATACATTTTAGAAAGTACATCAACAACAATAGAAAAGTTGCATCTAACAACAGAACCAGAAATGTCTAAGATATTATCAACACAAACTGTAATAACAACAACAGAAAAAGGTAATTGGAATTTTGAATGGGAGAAACAAAATCATAAAAATGGGTTTTCTCTTTTATTAGATATATTCCATAAATTCACTATTGTTATATTTATGCATTCTTGGCTCTCGATACTGTGCATCCCGTAACCACACGATTACTTAATTTTCGCTTTGCATACTTTCTGGCGTATAAGTTCTTATAGTAATTGCTCCGCTCTTAATAGTTATAATCTGACGCAAAATAGCTTCTAAACTAGTCCAGTGAAGCTGCTATAAGGCCTTGCTAGGCCAATAGTGCAGTCAGTTCGAAAAAAAAAAGCATCTAAACTCTCTCAATAGACAAGAATTTAAGTATAATAGTAATCTTTTAAATCTAACTGATATTTCAAAGATTAACGCGTTCCTGTGATCAATAAAACAAACGTTCACTTGAATTTTAGTATATTAAGTGTAGATCGGTAAATTTTAACCATTTACATTTAAAGTATTCAGTATTTTTTTTTAGAAAACCCAACTAAACCGCCTTCTACTCCAAACAAAAGTTCATCAACAACAAAAGAAGATTCCCACACAACAAGCACAGGTATTATTACTTTTGTGATTTCAATTCTTTTTTATCGAATATTTGAGAAAAACACGTCAAAATTTGGTATGCGGTGTTTTTTTTAACTACTTAAATAATAATTTTACGCAAGAATAGTTATTATGAGTAGTTAAAATAGTTCATTCTCATTTTCTTACCTATTAATATTGGGGTTGGCGTGTAAGAAACTTTTATAAAATACATACAATATAATTTTTTAACGATTAAAACGCAAAGAACATTCTGGTCATAATGAATAGCAACGCATGAATATAGATATGAAATTCCTCCAATCAGCGACTAAATGTTTCGCTGGTATCTTCACACTAGAAATAAAGAATGATATTGATTGAATCTCGAATGAATGTAGATACGGATCGTCTCCGATCGGAGAGTCGGCACTCGTTGCTATCTTCAGTCTTAACTTTATCCATACACTATAAGTATTAATTTTTATTGGAATATTTTTTTATTACAACAGATAAAATTAATACAAAAACACCAAATGAAAATGAGCACAGTACGAAGCGAATGGAATCATCAACTTTGAAAGGTTATAACAATAATACACATTTTTCTAAAATTAAGTCATAAATTTCCCGTATCTCTTGATTGAAACCTTCGATTATCTTCTTTTTAGGATTTTGTACTTACCACGAGCAAAACACACTTATCATTGTATTGAATGTAACGTTGTGAACTTGAAGTGTACCGTAGTTTTAAAAAGAATGATCAGCTTAACCACGGCGATACAATTCGGGGCTTTTCATAAATTATATAAACAACAATAGAGATAGAACAATTAAAAATATGTTTTACTATATTTCTTTTTAACCTTATTTATATTTGCTAAGTTCTAATTTACTGAAATCTACGATAAAATAATATTCAAATAAAATAAAACAATATTTACAGTCTTCGCCAAACTTTATGATTACTCTGAATCTGAATATAGATGCGCTACTTAGATATAAATACATGTTATATTATCAACAATGTATTTGAGTATGTGGTAACCAGAAGCTCTCGAATCACAAATTATTCATTATTCCACCTTTTTCTTTGAATGTCCCTTATATTAGGTGTTTTTCTAACATAATGACAATTTTCTAAAAGTTGCTTTTATCTAATAAATACATAATTGTTTTTATAATATTATAGAAAATAATTATACAGATAATCATCATGAATCATCGACTACTAAATCAAGAAACGAGCAAGAGTCATCGACAATAAAGGAAGATATAGGAGAAAAATTCACAACAACAATAAATCCAACAGTACACACAGAAAAATACCTTACTGAAATAACAACGTCAGCTAAAGGTAAAATTACCTGGATTGTTAAAGAACTGTCAACAATGATATCATAACTGAAAAGCTGCAGATACGTCACCTACAGGATATTTTGACAAAACGAATGGCATGAAAACGCACACATACGTAAAGTAATATTGTAACGCCACACTGTCTCGGATAAAATGTGGAAGTAAGATGGCATATTCTCGATATCTGTGGCTAAAAGGAAATAGTTATGTGTTGCTTAGAAACGGACGGATTGATGGGACAGCTGTCAAAAATAAGCTAGCTAGCCAAGTTTTAACAAGCCTCTGTCTAAGCGCTTACGACGTATCTACAGCGTTTTAGTTGTAATATCAATGACTGTCAATAATACATTAACAAATCTTAAAAAATATTTCAAAACTTTTTATCTTTATTTATTATTTTTAATAAATATGTGAGAGGAAAGTAATTACAGAATAAAAATGCGTGCGGAGTCGCCTGTATAGAAAATATTAATATAAGTTCTAATTATATAAATGTGAGTTTTGGACTTTTTAAAAAAACCTATGAAATCTGTGTTACATTTTAATACTAAAAACGTTTAGCATTGAAAACGTACATATCATCGATATATCGAGCTGCAGCGAAGTATACAAAGCAATACCGCGACGTTGGATTAGTAGTCAGCGTGTAAGTCTATGGACATAATTTACAATCCTTGCTAATGAGTCTTAGCTCGGTGATAGAAAATATCGTGGTAAAACAAAAGAATAACCGTTAGGTTTTTTCTAAACCCGCCTGGCCAGCTAATACCCTCTAATTAAAAATCTCTCACCAAGGATATTAGGTCTTTACCTATGAAATTGCCGTTTTGTATGAAAAAATTTAAACGAATTTTTTTCATGTATTTTTTATTTGTATTAATCGAAGTAATCACCCATGCAATCAATGCATCTTTGCCAACGCAGTGGCAGTTTATTGATGCCCTTCTTAAAGAAATCAACTGGACAGGAGGCAACAAATTCTTCAAAGGCATTTTGTACTGCCTCTCGGGTATTGAATTTTTTTCCCGCCAAGAAGTTATCCAAATTCTGGAAAAAGTAGTAGTCTGTAGACGCAAGGTCTGGTGAGTAGGGCGGATGACGGAGAACTTCCAACCCCAGTTCTTGCAACTTGGAGACCGTCTGCTATGCAGCATGACGTCGCGCGTTGTCGTGCAGGAGCAGCGGAGACGAGCGATTGACCAATGCTGGTTGGAGATGTGCCAGCTTCTCCATAATTGTATTCAGTTCTTCACAGTACACATCTGCAGTAATATGCTCACCCCATTTGGTAATAAGCTGTGATGAATCACACCGGCGCTAGACCACCAAACAGTGACCATCACTTTTCTAGGGGTAAGTTTTCGTTTAGGGCATTATTTAGGTGCTGAACGAGGATCAAACCAACTTGCTGAGCGCTTGCGGTTATCAAACAGAATCCATTTTTCATCGCAGGTAACAATGCGGTTCAAAATTCCTTCATTTGTGTGTCTGTTGAGCAGTGCAAGGCACGTCTCGACGCGTACTTCACGCTGGCGATTATTGAGTTCGTGGGGCACCCATTTGTCAAGCTTTTTTACCTTGCCAATTTGACGCAAATGGACCAATATTGTTTTGACGCTAACGTCGAAAGCTGCTGCTAATTCAGCCGTAGATTGTGTATCATCAGCTTCCACAATCGCCTTTAATTCGTCATTGTCGACCAAAGTCTTCGGATGACCGCCAGGTTCATTTTTCAGGTCAAAATGCCCAGAACGGAAGCGAGCAAACCAATAACAGGTGGTGCGTTGGTTTGTAGTGTTAGCTCCGTAAACGTCGTTGATGTTGCGTGCCGCTTGTGCCGCGTTGCTGCCACGACGGTACTCATATTCCATAATTACTCGAATTTTTAACGTATCCATGATGACAAAAAAGATTGAAATGCGATGAAAATGTAACACTAATCAATAAACAAATGACTACTTTTGGAAAAACAATTCCATGTTTTTTAAATACAATTAATTTGAAACTAGAATTCTTAGCCAAACAAAAATTATTTTGATTTGAAATGGCCAGTACTGCAGAACGGCAATTTCATAGATAAAGACCTATTATATTGGTGTGTTCGGGCAGATGTATTGGAGAACAAATACTTTAATTTTAGCTTATTTGCCATCTTACATCAGATCGTTATTTGACGTCAAGAGAGATTTCGTCAAAGGCTTAAAGCTAAGAATTTAAAAACTGGCACAAACTCGCCTTCCCTAGCGAGACTCGACGCTACGTAGTTATTTGTTGTCTTAAGAAAATATTCATAAATGGAATTCACGTTTCCGGTAAACGGTATATAAAAAATTATGTAAAAATGTAAATACAAAAGTTGCTCGGTAATACTGACATTTACATTTTTAAGCTAATTTGAATTGCAATTAATTTTGCGTCGTTCGTTTATATTGCAGAGTACACAAAGACTGGAAATTATGATGAAATAACAAAATCTACAAAAAAACAAGGAGCACTGACAGTAACGGAAGACGAGAAAAAAATTAACACTACCACAACGCCAACTGTAGAAAATGCAAAATATATCGAAACAACAACGCCTTTCAAAGGTAACTTTAAGTTATAAGTTGGAATGCTATCGCACGATAAACATATTGTGGTCATAATTGATGTATAAAGTTATTTTTATTATTTAATGTTTAATTTTATCTCTTAAACTTCAATAAATGGTTATTTACAATTATAACGCATTTATGATTATGGGTTGTATTGATATTCACAAAGTTACATCTATGTATTTACCTATAGGCCATGTCCCTACTGGAGCAGACAGAAAAGATGGTGGACTACTTTTCGCTTTCCTTACAAACCTCTTTAATTTCCTTCAGTTTCATTAAACCCTTTACACAAACGCGCCGGTTCGTTTTTTTTAACTTCCTATTTCTCGCTATCAATATTATAATAAACTAGCTGAGCCAGCCACCCGTTGCTGTGGATCAGTTATTATATCACTACATATTGACAAGAATTCAGAATTGTTGTTGATAATATGACCAATAAACATGTATTTCTATTTATTTATTTATTAACGATTTTTTTTTTAATTTTATGTTATGCAAGCAGTCCCGGCAGATGTTGTCCTGCCTTGATAATAATACAAATCGTAAAAGTTAACCGCGGCGTCACCTAGCGGGTCTAATTGTAAATCTAAGCCGTTCTTAAATATACCTGAACCCACACAAAAAATTTCATCAATATCTGTCCAGCCGTTTAGGAGGAAGGAATTCAGTTATATACACACGGATGTAACAATTATGTTATATAGAAAAAGTCTACGATTGTCTAGACGTTAATTTTTAAATGACCTACAGAAAAGTCCGCGGTGGTGTGAAATGGTAAATTTTTTTTTGTTATGAATGATGATGAATTTTGAAGTGATAGCGTTACCAATTTAAATTAATAAATGTACGCGAATTCCGAAAGACCACCACGAAATGGGAGTGTGCGCGCGTAAGTATTGAAATTCGAGTATAATATATCAGACGATGTTCATTGTATGATTTCAATAGCGAACGTGTGCAAGGGCATATATATTTTTTTGAAATTTGTAATTTACTATTTCATATAATATATATTAGTATTTTTATAAATTTGATTCTTTACTCTACGCAGGAACCTCTTTCCTAGCGGAGAGTCTTCTGACCGCACGTTTGCTTAAAATAAAACTTCTTTGAGTTTCCTAAGGATTAAGACAAACTGTAACGGAAACGAAGTGCAGTCTGGTTTGCGAAATAGTATAAATGTTACAAGAATTATAGTGTTTCAAAACTATAGATACTCCTTAATGCGTAGAATTTTAATTGATAATAATAACAAGCGCTTAATTTAACATATTCTATGTTTAATCTATATTGTGTTTTATATATTGTTAAAGTGTCTTGTAATACTGATATGATATGATATGATATGATTGTTCCGACCGGTTTCGGCCATGGCGACCACTTTGATCCCTAAATTTAGGCACGTGAGTACGCCGTTCTCATAATGATATGTTATGGCAGCAGGAGGGCGAGCCTTTAACTGGTCGCGTTTGGTATCAAGGTCAGCTTTACGCTGAGCCTCAAACTCGTGTACTTGGATGTTCACCATTCTGCGCCATTCTGGCCGTTGTTCAATAAACCGTTTTGAGTAAAAAATATAAGTATTGGACATTTTATTTTAAAGAAATTGCTATTCCAATTAGCTTAGCGTAAAAGTTACATAAAGTTATTTCAAAAGGTTTTTAATCCTTAATGTCATGTCGACGTAAAATTTTAGATCGGTTATATTAAAATAGCTAGCAACTACATTATCATAAGAGCTTCTGTATGGTCAGATCCTGGTAATAAAGAATGAAAGGCATCCTGGTCTCCACATACAGAAACTAAGGTGTCATATAGAATGTTAGTTTTTCGATTCCACACGTGCTGCATAAGTTTTTCTGGGTATTTTGTCAGAAAACCATAGATACGAGAAGTATCCAAAAAAAACTTTAGTTAGCAAAATTTTGCATTCTTAATCATTCATATTAGAAGCGTTATGGCTTAACAATAATAATTTACAAAATAATTTTCTATCTTTGTAACTATTACTATTATCCCCGTGGAAAGGTCTTATAAATTCGCATGCACGCATGCCTTCGCATTATTACTCATTGCACTCTTCTATTCTCAATAAAATTATCATTAAAGAGACATGAGAATAAAGTCACACGACCTTAAAACAATGAAAACCGTTACTATATCTTATAAACTAATTATAAACTAACTAATAATTTTAATGATGTAAGTACATAGTACAAAGAGACTTAATTTTTTTATAAAACAATACTTGTGAAGGACACCTTTTCTATGGGTATGTATATTACTTTAGTTTTTATATTAGACTTCGCTTTTATGTTTAATATATGTATATTAATAGGATGTATATTGTACAATTTATGAAACTTCTTTACACATATATATTAGTGAACGCGTTAAAAACTATATTGAAGCTTTTATAACGTATATGTCGGTGCAAATTAAAATATGAAAATCAATTGATGACTTAGTTATGCTATTTTACTTCTCTTGTGAAGAAACTGAATCCGACTATCAGATAATAAGTTATGTCTCGACCTAATTACATATTATAACTTGTGCATCTTGTAACTTTATCAAAACATGTTAGAAAATTTCTTTACATTTAACGGTTTCATAGCGAATTCCCATTATACACACACGTATATATATATTATATATATACGTAGGTATATTGATAGTTCCATTGGGCAATGTAATGGACGCGGAGTTTAGTTTTTCGTGCCTGTTACGTTCATAGCGCGTTCACAGTAGGTTATGTGTACTTATAACTTGGTCTATGTTTTCATAAGGAACATTTGACCGTTCACATACTTTCATTTACTCTGGTCATGGTTGTACTACGAAAGGTACTAAACTTTTATTATTTATCTATTCAAATCCTAATAACGGTACATTTTTAATACACAGACCCGTTTACTAATTACGTACTTCAGTATAACAAAACGAACATTTAATAGCTAAATATTGCTTTCGAAATTGCAAACTCTGTTTATGTAATTGCCTTAGCAAAACAACGGCAGTGCTGTTTCTATGTATGTAATATCAAAATCTCCTCACTAGTAAATATATAGAACAAAATGCAGGTTTTTAGTTCATATTGTGTCTGATAAAACTATTAAATTTGTATTTTGAGGTCAGTATTGTCACTGTCGTATTGCTCTTAGAAAATAGGTAATTAAAGGCCCGGTTACACTGCTCCAGTATACATAAAAGGTGACAGTTTATGTTTGCATAATGAGACGTAGTAAAATCTACTCATATTAAAATTGTAAGTACGAATTAAGTATACGATCTATAGACAAAGCAATTACCAATTAAAAAAAAAATCATAGCAGCACTTTATTAAAAACAAATAACCGTGTCATTATTTCATTAAGTACATTTTAATTTTTATTTTTGTTCAGGCAAAGATACTAAATACCCTAATTTTACAACAGGTAAGATTTTGAATCCATATACAAATTTATTTTGCCTCTGTTAATAAGCATTAATTGTTATGATTTTTTAAAATATTATTTATTACAGACATTTATACTACTCAGAAAATAGACACTACCACAACGTTTTATACGGGTAAATAATTTATTTTAAGTACAAAAATAAAAAGCTTTAAGTAATTTGTTTAATGTAATCAGGTGAGTATCATTTGTAATGCGAATTTTCAGAAAGAATTGTCTGTGCCTTCTGTTATTACATTATGGAGTTATTTGAAATCCAACAATTTTTTTTCTTCTAATTATAAATTCGTTACTTCAGCATATACTATTTCCGATGGGTTTCCAAAGATCTAAATATGCATACTTAGTCTGGCCATAAATACTGTTACAATTAAAAATAAACAAAATATTACATTTGAATTTGGAATCTGACATTTTTATATGATTATTCATTGACTCATTGATATATATTTTTACAATTGAGCAAAATTTTAACAAACAAAATGACTGTATCTATGCTCAAAGCTCTAAGGAAGCTTCCCAATTAGTTGACAGAATGCAACGTGGGCACTATCCGACTTCAGTGATGGTTTGGTGGGGTATTAGCTATGAAGGAGTGACTGGGCCATACATTTGTGAGAAAGGTATCAAAACATCGGCATAAGTGTATCAAGATACCATTCTTGAGAATGTAGTGAAGTCCCTTAACAACACCATGTGCAATAACCAAGAATGGTCCATCCAGCAAGACTCGGCGTCGGGTCATAAAGCTCGGTCTATGCAATCTTGGTTGGAATCGAACGTTTCGGACTTCATCAGAGCTGAAGACTGGCCATGGTCTAGTCTCGATCTTAATCCGCTGGATTATGATTTATGATCAGTTTTAGCGAGTACGGCTTGCTCTAAACGCCATGATAATTTGGAGTCCCTAAAACAATCCGTACGATTTGCAGTGAAGAATTTTCTTTCCCATGAAAACAGTGCGTTCTTCTATCGATAACTGGCCTCAACGTTTAAAGGACTGTATTGCAGCCAGGGAAGAACACTTCGAATAAGCTTTTTATATATTAAATTGTTTTATATTTATGTATTAAACTAACACACTGTAAAAGTAATTAATGTTATTTGCAATAGATTTTTTTTTTCTTTCTTTCACTATTTATGGCAAAACTAGGTATATATAGTAATTTGAGCACGTATCCCAAAATTTGTGACTAAATTTTTGATTACTGATTTATTAATGTAAATTTAAAATAACCCACAAATTTGTTTTCGAGTTTTTCGAGTTCGAGTTCCTGAGTTCGAAGATCGGGTCTATTAATATATGTAAACTAATAATATGTATTATGCGATACAAAACAAAGTATAAATCTATTTCATTTTATTTAAGTAATTTTATTATTAAAATCACAGATACCACTATTTCATCTACAAAAACACCAGAAATACTAACGAGTACAACAAGACAAACAGGTAAATACGTCGGTAATATAGAATTATTGTCAAGAATTATTTTGTGTAAGTAAAATATATACACAGAAAATAGTAAACGATTTTGTCCTACCGCTTCCCACAGACATGACAGCGGCTGCAATACAACCAACAAAAAATTATACTCCAGAACAAAAAGGTAAATACCAATTAAATAGTCTTGAAAAGCTCAGTCTTTTGTCTTTATTATCTTTAGTCTTACATTTTTTTTAATATCATGCACATATTTGTATTGTATAAGATATATATAACAGTTAAACTGTTGTTTTTTTTATAATATTCCTTTTACCGTGGCTTTAAACTAATATTTGATACCACAGTCTCAATCGATGTGAAATGACGTGTCACGAAAGAAATTAACACAATGAACTGAAATAAAACCCGACAAGTGTAACAGGTCAATAGGTGCCTAGCAAATAATTTCGAACTTGACGTTAGTAGATAGGCGATTAATATATAATATCCTAATGCCACACCATGCTTCGACATTCAAAAGCGGCGTATGGCGTGAGTGACGGTGACTCGAAATGATTGGGTTCGTGAGGTACATCATACATATGTATGGAGGACTAACTTATATATGTATGATCAGTTTAGCTTAGCTTCGCTTAATCATTGGTCATGTTGCATCCATGGCAATAGCCCAAGTCGAAGTCCGGCCACGTTGACGGACTTGAAATTGTTAACATACGGTTGAGTGCCTTAAGTTCTCGCCCAAAGAGCTCAATGAAGTTGTTAGAGAGTTCGTAAAAAAGTGTTCATTGCCTACAGCTTTGTGGTCCAAGGGGATTCGATACTTGTAGCTTCCCTATAGTATAGGATGTAGTATAGTAAACAAACGCTCCGTACTCAGTAATGTGACAAACTAAAAAATAATAATAAAGGTAGCCCATTTGAGAACCCCACACATGCATAAGTAAAAAGTGCTATATAAAATTTATTTTGTCTACAACAAATTTAGGTCATGCCGGTCCACTGTTGCCATTTTCTCTTCCTTTCACGAAAGTTCAAGTTAATTCTATGATTGGGAGCCTATTCAATCTACACGGAGCCCGAGTACACTAGCCCTAGGTCGTCATCACACCAATCAGTGACTTATACTATCATGTATGTTTAATAATAAAAAATATATTTCTTTTAATAATCCTTATATACCTATCATTAAATACACCTAAATAATCAAATACTTTACATGATTAATTTTATTTTATATTATATAAATTGAACGACTAAAAAAATATTCTTTAATTTCATTTCCAACTCTGCTGTCACTTAAATCGACGGTATTACGGTTTTCCTATGTTTTTTATAAGGTTATATGTATATCTGTACATGGAATAAATTTCATCTACTTTCTAGGATTATTTTGAAATATAACTTTCCGATGTCCAATTGTAGAGAGTTGCAGAGATTAGCTGACCTTATTATGAATGTTCTTAATATTACTAGCTAATGTTAAACTAATCGATATTATCACTTCTTTAGGAAATGTAAACGTGAGTACAAAATTGGCAAAAATAAATAAATATAGCACAAAATCAAGGCCCATGTTACCAAGATAATCTTAAGCTTAGAATTTTTTAGTTTCGACATATGACAGAGATGATGAAAATTATAATTATCATTAACATCATAATTATCAGAAACTAGCGGGCCCGGCAGACGTTGTCCCGCCCTGATTATAAAAAAATCCCGGACAAATTATATACAAAAACGTTCCTCGTGAATCATTTTATCCACTGGTGAAAACCACATAGAGATCCGTTCAGTAGTTTTTGAGTTTATCGCGAATAGACAGACAGACAGACACAGTAGGGGACTTTGTTTTATACTATGTAATGATAACAACAAAATGTTTCTCTACATAGGTTACAACAACAAGAAATATAAAAATGTATTATAAAAAAAGGTTTTTTTTAACTGTGCACTTTATTGAATATCGCCGTACAATCACAACACTACTATCCTCACATTTAGATTTTAGATATTTTAACAAATCTAGTCTTAAATCTCCGTTATCTTTGGGAATCCATATCAGTCCACTACTACTTATCCACGTGTAAAATTTATGACTACTTATCCATGTTTCTATATGCCTTAATTAAAGAGACATATTATGAGTGTGTATATATCGTAGAAGATATGGTAAAATTAATAATTACAGATGATAAATTATATATGTGTACTTTTGAGGCTGATCTGATTCGCTCCAAAATTAACCATTGCTTCTAATCTCAAAAAAAGTTTAAAAAATACCGATCAGTTTAACTTGAAAAATATTTTTTGTGCAGGTAAACCACATCAGAAAGAAAAAAATATTTAAAGTACATCACGGATAATTTGGATATTTAAAAATAGGTAAACCTGTTACAAGTTTCAACAAATTAAACATTGGTAATAATTCTTTGTATCAGTTATCATGACTAAAATAAAATTTTCTCAAAGCATTGTCAAATTGTTTTATTTAAAACTAGCTGACCCGTGCAACTTCGTCTGCACCAAATCGGTAATAACTGGTGTCAATTGTATTTTTAAACGCGATAAATTTTAATATACCTAAAACCTTATTGCAGCCACACCATCGATTTCCAATTGTGAATCCAAACTATCAAGGGACTCACTCAAGCCCAGATGGTTTGTGAGAAATCTTTTAAAATAAGGCTACAACCCGTTCGTAGCAACCTACATATATTGGCGGTAATGTGAAAAAAAGCTTTAGAGGTCTATGGACCCCCAGTTTCTAACGAAGTTCCTTTCCCTTTTTTGTAGACGTTTACTATACAGTCAGTAGAGCTTACATTATAAAATATCAATTTGATAGAGTTAAATTGTAAATTAAACGATAAAATGCATTCATAAAATAAATAATGATGAATGAAACACTGAATGATATCATAACTCGTTTACTATACAGTCAGTAGAGCTTACATTATAAAATATCAAGTTGATAGAGTTAAATTGTAAATTAAACGATAAAATGCATTCATAAAATAAATAATGATGAATGAAACACTGAGTGATATCATAACTATTTTCAACTCGTATTAAAACTTTTTCACACTCCATTGTATTAAAGAAAAATATAAATATTAAAAAGATATGAGCACGACGCGTCAAATGTCACTTGCCTGTAACTATTTGTCTAAGAGCTAGTAATGGTTTCGAAAAAAAATTTCAATAAGCCAGTTTTTATATATCTTTATGTTCTTCCGAACAGTGTGCGGGCTACCTGGCTGTAAACGTTGCGTTTATTAGTGCATATCGCACCTTTACAGGCAAAAATATTGATTATTTTTATTATATTGATTTTAATGTATTGTTTTTGAAACTAACTTTGAAACGCTACTAACACATGAAATTATTATCGCCAGACATCTTTGTTATTAACAATAATGTGCTCGATGCTATTTTTTGGAAATAAAAAAAATATGTTCAACCATGTTAAGATAGCTGTAATTTTAATATTATTATTATTTTTTAATGAAGGGTTAGTCGCCTGCGCGACTGTATCGCCTAAGTGACATACAACTATATAACAATAAGAATGACAATAAACTTAACAATAGCTTATATTAATTTTGTACAATTCTTTAGCATCTTTCGAAATGGGGTCAGACAATAACGAATTGTACAAACCAGTGTGGAACGAACCAGAATCATTAAGCCGAGATTTAATATCTTCGCTTCGAACACATTCTGCCAGGATGTGGTGCACGTCATCGATGAGCTCACAACTCTGGCAGAGTGTCGATGGTACTTTACACATCAGGTAGGCGAACTTTTTACATAGGATGTGTCCTGAGCGCAATCTCATTTCTGTGATTGCTTCCCGACGGCAAATCGTACTGTCATCAATCCATGCTGACCTTAAGGGATGTGGCTGAATCATTCTGTACCATATTCCTTTTGTTTTAGAACGCTCATCAAAGTATTCCTTCCAATGCGAGTAACAGCTATTTTTAAATACTGAGCATACATCCAAGTAAGTTGGTAAAATATTAATAGGAGCACCTTCGGAGGGTCCTTCTCTAGCTAAAAGATCAGCTCTTTCATTCCCAGTTATATCTATATGGGAAGGGATTCATTGTAAAACAATTACTTTGTTCTTTGCTTTGAAATCTAGTAATTCTTCAAAATAGTGTAGGCTATCGGTATTCCTCGAAAAGTCGAGGTACATCGAGCTACGTGTCGAAGAGCAGTTTTTGAATCGGATAAAATAACAATCTTAATGGCCTCAGTTGATTTTGCAAATAATAAGGCCTCTGCAATTGTTATGAATTCAGTGTGCATAATTGAAATATTTTCATCAATTTGAAATTTCATAAAGTTTTGGAATTTGACTCAAAAAATGCGGCTCCTAAATAATTACCAGCTTTAGCTCCGTCAGTGTATATTTTAACTAAATTTCGTAATATTTATTTATATATTGAAGACAAATATCTTTTATTTCAAGAATATCATATTGACGCTTTGGCTTCCAAATACCATCTACATTTATTTTAATTATATTGTGCAAATCAATGTTATCGACCCAGGTGTGTAAAGTGAACATATCATGTTTTATACTTGTTTGAATTGGAGTATTTTTATATTGACAAAAAATAGAAACTAATAATGTTTTTTTTCTGTTACGCCAATAGAGTGATTGGAAAGAGGTGGACAGTTATTCTAATAGATTAGTTAGTTCGTTTTTTTCGAATGACTTAAATTTAAATAGATTTTGCCAGCTAAATATTGTCTCCTAAGATGTAACGGATATATGCTCAATTCGCTTTCCATAACATGGATTGGAGTACTTTTAATGAAACCCCCGATAATTCTCATGGCCTGGTTTTGAACTTTTTCAAGTTTATAGAGTTTAACCTGAGCACAACTATCATAAAGAAAGCTCGCATAGTCAATTCGACTGCGTATAATATTGAAGTATAAACGAACTCAATGTTATGTATGAACACACCAGTTAGAACCGGCTAATGTTTTGAAAACGTTTAGAGACTTAGAGCTAGATTCTGCAACTGCATTGATATGTTTACCCCATTTTATGTATGATAAAGGTAGTGATAATTGTGGAAGCGCCTGTTATAGATGCATGTAATCAAGATGGCGTCAGTCCCAAGTCATATGTCTACGTTTATCGTTGTTTTTCATTGTTTACGGTGAAATCTCAATATCATAATGGCTAATAAAATAAAATATAGTACATATTTGCAATAGAAAAAATAAAATGGTTTGGAATTAATTATTTTATTTATAAAGAATATCATCGCGCACATTATTGTCAATAACAAAATTGTCTGGCAGGGTTGAATTCATGTTTTTAATAGCCTTTAAAAGTAACTGAAAAAAATGTTCCTTAAATTATTTATAACCCAAAATTTTGACCTGTAAAGGTGTGATGCGCATTATTTTATTAATAAAGAATATCATCGGGCACATTATTGTCAATAACAAAATTGTCTGGCAGGGTTGAATTCATGTTTTTAATAGCGTTAAAATGTAACCGAATTTTTTTTTCCCAAAGTTAATTATAAATCAAAATTTTGACCTGTAAAGGTGTGATGGGCATTAAAAAACACAACGTTAACCGGCTACCAGGTATCCTGAATCCTGTTTGGAAGGGCAGTAATATATCTTCATATTAAAGAACCAGCTTTTCTAAAATTCTCGTTCTTCCAACGTTGCTGGCTCTCATACTAAGGTGTCGCAAAAAAGTCTAGTTACGTTAACTACAATTTTTTGTTTTTCGTTTTCCTGGAGAGCCCCTTGCGTTTTATGGGACAAAAAGTATCCTAAATGTAACCTTGGAATATTAGTTATTAGTATGTCAAGTTTCGTTAAAATCGGTTCAGTACTTTCGGCGTGATGCGTGTTCACAGGGACAGAAAGACAGACAGACAGACAGACAGACAGACAAAAATTGTAAAAAGATTATTTTTGGCTTCTATATCGATAACAAAGCCTACCCCGATCAAAATTTTCAAAAAATATTTAATGTACAGATTTGACCTTGCTACAGTTTTATTATAGTATAGATTACTCTTTTTTACTATTATATGAAACATGCATATACTTATGTGTAAATTTGAGATTTAACCTCACCTTACTTCGCCATTTTTGCTTCCATTGTCAAATATGTATTCAGACTGTTAAAAAAATGGTTACTTGTAAAATGGTAAAAACGGTATTGCTTTAAAAAAAATATAGAATGATATTCGTCTTTTAATTTCTGTTTAGAGCTGAAAGTTTTGTAAAACAAATATAAGTAATCTATTGCTTTAAAAATCTTATCTTAAATTTTATTACAGATGCATGGTTTTGTGATGATGGTGTTACATTTTAGTATTCTATTTTATTTATTTTTATATCATAGGAGGCAAACGCACAGGTGGGTCACCTGATGTAAGTGATCACCACCGTCCGTAGACACTTGCAACACCAGGGGAGTCGCAAGTGCGTTGCCAACCTGTGTGTGGGGGGAGGAAGGGAACGGGAAGGGGAGGGGAGGTGAGTCTCCGGCGCTCTCACTGACCGAACGAAACGCAACAATGCAAGCACTGTTACTTCACGTCGGTTTTCTGTGAGAGGGTGGTACTACCCCGGGCGAGACGACCCATTCATGCTGAAACCAGTAATAGCTTCATCGTGGCTCTACCACCTATAATGGCCTACCTATTTACAATAAATAGAATCGCAAAATAAGCGAAAGTTTAAGAGAATTTTATCAATGTAAAAATAGGAACCTACTACCACCTACTGAACTATTTTGGTATACCTCTCAATGTTTTCAATTATTCACATTAAAAGCTGGTAATGGTTAATTTTTTTTCAAAATAAGGAATAACAATACAATTTAACATTAAAGTGCAATTGGTGTATTTGATTACTTTGCTTTACTATCAATATTTTTTGAAAGTTTTACTAAAATTTTATAAAAAGTATTTTAAATTCAAAGGTTTAAGGTTTGCAAGAATATTTTAGCTAATTAATTTTTTAAAGGGCCGCCAATACACACGACGTTCATTTATTTACACTGGCATGGCCATCGAGATTATAATAAAGGTTTATACATGGCTAGTACACTACAATGTCCGAGTCTCACGGACTAAAACCCCACGGTGTACCGTCCGACCGTATTGCTGGGGCGGCAAGGAGTCGAACTGAGCTAGTCCCCTTATATAGCCGCCCCAACGGTCCGCCCAGCGGATGGTTACCGCCGGGCTCCCACCTATAGAGGGGCATACTGGATACACACCAGATGCCCCCCTCGAACGCTGCACCTGTGCATTGACGAGATGGGCCCCACGGCCCATCCCTTCAGGTACGGCTACGGTGGCGGAAGGAGTTGGACAAAGCGCCGCCTCCTTCCGCCGGTCCTCCCTTGATGGAGAGGACCATTCAAAGGATCTACCTCGCGGGCCCTCTCCGCCACCTCCTTCAGTGACATGACATCCTCGCAGAAGGAGGCCATAGCTTGCCAAGCCTGTTCGCTACCGAGCATGGCCGAAACCACACTCGGCAGCGATAAATTCCCTGTCTCTACCATCGCAGCCAAAGAGGCCATAGCTTGCCAAGCCTGTTCGCTACCGAGCATGGCCGAAACCACACTTGGCAGCGATAAATTCCCCGTCTCTACCATCGCAGCCAAAGTGTGGCGTTGCCCCTCCCACGCAGCACACTCGGACAGAGTGTGCTGCGCGGTGTCCTTCTCAACGCCGCAGTCATGACATGCGGCGGTCGGCTCCCTGCGTGCGATATGGTGCAGATACCAACCGAAGCAGCCATGCCCCGTGAGTAACTGCACCATTCTAAACGTCAGGGAGCCACTCTCCCGATATACATGTTGGATATGTGACGATCCTAGATAACGTCATATGACTTATAGTTCATTACCTAATGCTACATTTTTATTATGCGTTACTAATATGATAGCTACATTTGCCAGATGAGAATTTTTCATTCATATAGATTAGTCTCTGCTTCTTCCTGACTATTTATCTCACATGGTGGTGAGTCTTTCGTACTTGACTGAGATCGCCTTCGAAAACTTTGAACTCCTTTATAGTCTTCGGCACTACACCCTTTCAATTTGTTTTGAGCCTGCCTCTGAGTCTTTAACTAGGAAAGGGCAGTTGTAGTGCTAAATTCTCTACCTAATGGCTTTCTCTTCACATAACCATACCATTGCAGCCTACTTTCCTAAATCTAAGTTACAATGTCCTAGGGTGCCTCACACATATTCGTGGTAGAGCAACGCTGAAGCTATTAGTAGTTTCAGCATGAATGGGTCGGCTCGCTCGGGGTAGAACCACCTGACCCACAGAAAACCGACGTGAAGTAACAGTGCTTGCATTGTTACGTTTCGTTCATTCAGTGAGAAGAGATCCTACATCACTTTATCAAAGTGAAAATATGTTTTCAAAGCAATTATTACACTTTAGAAGTGGGAAGTTGCAGTTGATACTTTGACTGGATTCATCACATTACCCAACATTTATGTCGCTTCACATGTCGAAAATCTCAATGCGACCTGTCAAAAATTTCAATAAGTACAGTTATCTTCCTTGAATTAAAGAAATAAGATATCCAGAAGGTATTAATTCATATAAATGTATGTAGATAAATTGTATATGATATGAAATTCACAGAATTATCCAGTAAATAATATAAACCCATAAACAATGACTTATGCTTAATATGAGAACAAATAACATAATTGATAAACAAAAGAAATTATAAATATACGATAACAATATATCTTCTCATCTATAAACAACTTATAAAATATGATAATGCAGTAAACGCATTCTTGTGGGATATGAATTTTTAAATATTATGCAATATAATGCTGAACAGAGGTCAATAATTTTTGTTTATTTACTTTTAAGATTACCATGTTTACTATACAAGATAAAAGTACCAGTCAATACAAAGAGTTTCGGTTTCTTTATTATCAATTTTAATAAAACGCTTTACCTCTTGGTATATTGTTAATGGTATATATGAGTATGGCGGATCATATCAGAAATATTTCAAAATACACAACAAAACCTACGATATTATTATAACCAATGACTGATCTTTATAGAAATATACTGCTTTTCTTTTATAACTGCGTCACCACATTTTATGCCTAGCATATTTCGACATTTACTGAACGTCAGTAGTAATTTTAGATTAATAAATACTAGTTAGAAGAATAAAAATTACAGAAGACATTTTAAATATCGTTAATTTATATTATATACCTAAAAAATCAGTAAAATATCATAAGAATGGTTAAGAATTACATAAAATTGTATATATTATTCTTTATGTGACAGATTTATTGGTTGCAGATATTAAACTTGAGAAGGCGAGCGATACGAGTTTTGCCAAGAGTTTTATGAAAGAGAAGGTTGAAAAACCTTTTTGAATACTAATGTACATACATACATTAGAAGAACTATTTGTTCTCAAAGTACACGCCATTACAACACCAGTAATAGTTGAGGATGATATTGATTATAATACATGGAGATATTGTAATTTTAAAAGAGTAGCGAATATAAATGGGTTTCTCTTGATAAGTGAAAATTATATAAAATTGTGTCAATGTATTTTAGATTGCGAGAACATTAAATTTAATAGTCGATAAATAATTATACATAAACAGAATAAATCATACGAAACGCAATTATCAGTACTATACAGTCAAACCCTAAGATATATATTAAAATTTAATTGGTAGATATTAAATATTAAATTAAGTGGACCTAAGGTAATAAGTTTCACAATTCTCGGAAAAACTGTAAACGGATAGTCTGAATACTAGAATAGCTATCAATCAACCCGGAATGTTACTTTATATTATTAAAAACAATTAGTCTAACAATAATAATAATATAATGTATAATGCAAAATACTTTGAACAATTCACCTTCAACTGAAGCATCCCTTTCAGTTGTTTCAATTTATTCTATAAGTTAAACTGAGTTTGGTGAACAAATATTGCTAGGACTGCTAAATGTGAACACAACATCATTACATAGTATAAAACCAAGTCCCCTACCGTGTCTGTCTGTCTGTCTGTTCGCGATAAACTCATAAACTACTGAACAGATTTTCATGCGGTTTTCACCAGTGGATAAAGTGATTTATGAGGAAGATTTTGGTATATAATTTGTCAAGGATTTTTTTATAGTCAGAGCCGGATAACGTTTGCTAGGCCCATTAGTGTACAAATAAAAGAAAGTGTGTTATAGCTTAAAAAAAAACGAAAAATTAAAGTATACCATTTTTTCCTAGCTGAGGCTAAAGAAACACAAAAGAATATATCAAAAGGCAACGTTGGCTCTTCGGAGTTCACTATTTTGAACGTTAACATTCCCTATTTGCATATATTTTTCATAAACTTTATTCCAGGTATCTGTCTCACTGAGCTTGGATAGTAAAATCGCAACTATTACATGCTATCACGGTGTAAATAATAAGAGATCCACCATGTAGTATCTATGTCACATGTAATCGAATATATCCTGGATTTAGTTATATTAAAGGATATTCACAGTTTTTCTTTGAATTTATATTCATTTTTTTATACAATAATACCTCGATTATTTGATCGATACAAACTATTAAAATTCCCCTTACATTATTTTGTTCTTACTAAATTTGTAAATGCGAATGTAAGTTTATTTGTATATTGTAGTTTCACGCCCTAGCTATTTAACCGATCATCATGACATACATAATTCCAGAGGTACAGAAAAGGATATAGTGTACCTTTAATATAGAAAGTACCGTTCCTGAGGGATAACATAAACTCCATTAACGCTAGCGAAGCCGAAGGCAAAACATAGTAATTGAAATAAACGAATCATTTCAGTAAATGTGTTTATTCACAGAAACATGAAATATAATATATGAATATTCCATTACATGAGAAATTACTAAGTAGAACCGAATTAGATAGCATCTGCAAAATACACACCATATAGTTCTAACAAAATAACCAACATAACAGTTTTAATCATTGCAGTAGATGTAGATATCATTACATAGTATAAAACAAAGTCCCCTACCGCGTCTGTCTGTCTGTCTGTTCGCGATAAACTCAAAAACTACTGAACGGATTTTCATGCGGGTTTCACCAGTGGATAGAGGGATTCATGAGGAAGGTTTTGGTATATAATTTGTCAAGGATTTTTTTTATAATCAGGGCGGTACAACGTCTGCCGGGCCGGCTAGTATTATATAATTTATCGTAATCTGATTTCAATAAAGACAACGATTACTAATTGTATTTAACGGCTTAAATATTATACGCACAAAAATAAAATAAAAAGCATAAAATGATATATTTAAACACATGACTTATTTACTGAACCCGAGTGTACAGATTTATTTTATGACTATAAAAAAGATACAACAGTTGATAATAAATTCAAAGTTCATTTGTTGTTTGTTGTTGATAATGTTGAAACTGTTTCTCGTAATAGCGTGCACGGCTAACTTAATATTGTTAACGGAATCCTCAGGTATGTATTTGATCTATATTTGTTCGTGTTCACATTTATTATTAAAATAAAATCATAATACACCGGGTCTGTAAAACGAACTAAAAACATATACTTTATACTTTTTATTCTCATACGTGTGAAATTAGATATCAGTTGTAAATTTAGTTTACATTGTAGTTTTTTAAATTATACTATCATCATTATTAGCCTGTAAGACACTGCAGGGCTATAAGCCTCTTCCCGAACTAAAGTATGGGCATAAACACCATGCCAACCCACGACATATTGGTGATTCCAAACTCTGATAAATCCATAATTCTATGTTTTCCCAAATACAGTACCTAATACTACAAGAACATTTCTCAGGTTTTGATTGTTGTTGTTGGAACTGTGGATACAACAATTTCTTTTATCAATCCTCTAAGGAAAGTATATTAATTGTGTGTATGTTGGAAATCCTAGCGATTATTATATTAATTCCCTGTTGGAGAATATTCGATTTTCTCAATTTTTTCATATGATAGCCATACATTATAAATAGATATACATTCTATTACATTCTATGAGTTTTAGTTAAGAGTATGATAAAAAAAAGTTTAAGTTTTTTGGATCCCGTTGCGTATTAACATTATATGAATTTTTGAATGTCATATTTTTTCTGTAACCAGTTCACTAAATTATAAATTAATATAATCTATGAGGGGCTTTAAATGACTTTTGAATATATTTGATATAAATGTCCAAAACGTTATATTTTAGGGAGCTTAATGAAACACAATCGTACTGCAAGACTCCTATAATCGGAGAGGCAGGTACGACATGACAGCTTAAAACTACTTATGAAAATATTACATTATATAAATCTACCTATATTTGTCACAATATGTTTACTAACATAACTAATATTAACAATTATATTAAACAAAAGACTTTTTATAATTATTTTACATGGTCTATCATACTCTTTGAAATTATAGTATTTATTATATACGTAGTACGTTTCCATATATAAATTCCTAACAGGTCTAGTGGCGCATTATAATATGTCATGCCTACACTACTAGAACCCTTAATGATTTTATAATAAATAATAACCATTATTAGTATACTAGAAATCGCACGCGGCTCTCTTAGTGTTAATCATTACATAGTATAAAACAAAGTCCCCTACCGCGTCTGTCTGTCTGTCTGTTCGCGATAAACACAAAAACTACTGAACGGATTTTCATGCGGTTTTCACCAGTGGATAAAGTGATTCACGAGGAACGTTTTGGTATTTTTTACGTTACAATTTTTCAAGGATTTTTTTTATAATCAGGGTGGGAAAACGTCTGCCGGGCCCGCTAGTGAAACTATAAAGCCTAATATCTAACCATATAATATAACGTATATCATTCAGGCATATCTTTCAAAATGAAGTCAATAATTCCAATGATTACCTCCTATAAACAAATAAATGTTACCCAAATTATAATAATCTAGATTATACATTTCTATTCTATTTTTTCTACAACGCATACTTGCAGGACTCTTTTATATAAATGTAAATTTGCTTGTTTATTTATTTCAATTCAACTTCAATTATCATGAAAATTTTGCATACAAGTTAACAGGGAAATATGAAAGGATGGTACTTTCCATATGGTAAAAATAACTGTTTCCGAGGAATAAATCAAATCTACAATGACGCGAGCGAAACTACGGGTAAAAGCTATTGTAAGAAAAGATGAAACGACGAAACATTTTTAAACTTTATAATTTGTCTTTAAAAAAATTTATATACAAATTCACACAAAAACACTATAGTTATTTTTACATTTAGGAAATAGTATTACGTTACATTATTTTTAAAAATACGTGTTTAATATTTTCAGTGTTGTCAATTTCCATGGCATTGATTTAAATTAAAATTTGTGTACTAGCTCGTCCGACGTGTGGTGAAAATGAAATAATATCGTATTGTTTCAATAGCCAATGCCAGAAGCAATATTGCTCCCAATTAGGAGAAAGTACTAGATGCGACATTCCTAACCATTGTACTTCAATATGGGTATGCATCTGTAAAGATGGATATTTGCGAAACGATAAGGGGACTTGTGTGCCGATAAACGAATGTCGTAAGTTCTATAAGTATTATTTATAATGAAATGTATGTTTTCTTTCAAATTTCTATAATATGATACAATAAACATTATATCCAAACATGTGGATGTAGATTCGTTCGTTTATTTATTTGTTTGTTACACTTTCATGCCTCATCTACTCAACTAATTATCGTGAAATTTTTCATACAAATCGTCAGAGAAATAGAAAAGGATCTAAAGTACTTTTATACAATAAAAATAACTGTTTCCGATGAATAGATCAAATCTATATTAACGCGATCCAAAATGTGGTTAAAAGATAGTTTCATCATTAATACCAGAAAAGAATAAACGACGAATCGTTTTCAAAACTTTATAATTTGCCTGTAAAAGATTATATATACAAAAAAGACTATAATTATTTTTATATTCACGACATAATATTATGTTAAATTACTTTAAAAAAAATATGTGTTTCATATTTTCTCTGTTCTTAATTTCCATCGGATTTATTTAAATTAAAATTTGTTTTCTAGCTCATCTGACATGTACTGAAAATGAAATAGTATCGCGTTGTGCTAATGGTGGATGCCAGAAGAAATATTGCTCTCAATTAGAAAAGCGTACTATATGCATCGATCCCGTCTCTTGTATGAGGGGATGCATATGTAAAGTGGGACATTTGCGAAACGATAAAGGCGTTTGTGTGCCGATAAACGAATGTCGTAAGTCTTAAACGTATTCTTTACAATCAAATGTATGTTTTTTTTTAAATTTCTGTAATTTGATATAATTAATATTACATATATGAATATGAATGTAGGTTTGTTCATTTATTTGTTTATTAGTTACACTTTCATGCCTCAACTACTCAACCAGTTATCATGAAATTTTCCATACAAGTTGTCAATGGTATAGAAAAGGACATGGGGTACTTTTCATATACAAAAAAAAAAAAATACTGTACCAGAGGAATAGATCACATATATATTGATACGAGCGATCTTGCAAGCCAATGTCATCATAAACCTGTACTATACTAACTTAATAACTTGCCTGTATAAGAATGTATATACGAATTCACACAAAATATGCTATAATAATGTTTGTGTTCACGGAATACTATTATGTTATATTACTTTTAAAAATATATATGTTTAACATTTCCAGTGATGTTAATTTCCATGACATTGATTTCAATTTTCATTTTGTTTACTAGCTCGTTCGACATGTGGTGAAAATGAAATATTTTCGTATTGTGTGGATCGTGGATGTAAGAATAATTATTGCTCTCAATTAGACCAACATAATAGTCCGAGTGAGATTCTGCATTGTATGAGAGGATGCATCTGTAAAGATAAATATTTGCGAAGCGATAAAGGGGCTTGTGTGCCGATAAGCGAAATTCGTAAGTCTTAAACATATTATATGTGTTTGATAATTTCAGTGATGCTAATTACTATGACATAGATGTAACTTTTTAAATTTTCATATTGCTTACTAGCTCATTTGACATGTGGTGAAAATGAAATATTTTTGTATTGTGCGAATCATGGATGCAAGAGTAGACATTGCTCCCAATTATTTCTATATAATAGTCGAAGAGGGATTCTGCATTGTAGACAAGGATGCATCTGTAAAGATGGATATATGCTAAACGATAAAGGCCTTTGTGTGCCGTTAAACGAAAGTCGTAAGTCTTAAATGAAATATTTACAATGAAATGTAATTTTTCTTTATATTTCTGTAATCTAATTTAATAAATATTATACACACGAAGGTACGTTTAATAAATGTTCGTTTGAAATGGAATCTTTGACTTTAAAAGGTAATAATAAAAATACACATTTTCTAAAATTAAATCATAAATTTGTTTCATCTGTTGATTGAGATATTTCTTTTTTTTTTAATTTTATGCTTACCATGACCAAAGCTCACTTATTCTATCGAATGGAACATTGTGTTGTTAAAAGGGGGCCACCCCTGTGTTGTTGACGTGTACCATAGTTTTAAAAAGAGTGGTCAACCTAATGTAGTTTTACGTAAATTATATAAACAACTAGTGGGTCCGGCGGCCGTTGTCGCACCCTTATAATAAAAAAACCTTGAATCACTTTATCAACTAGTGAAAACAGCATAAAAATTCGTTCTGTAGTTTTTGAGTTTAGTTTTAAGCAAAAAAAAAAACGCTTCAAAAATGTAAAAATGGTGTGGCAATATTTGCATGTGTATTTTTTTTCATTATGTTTGAATTGTAATTACTTTTACGTCTTTCGCTTGTATCGCAGAGTACACAAAGACTGGCAAATATGATGAAATAACAAAATCAATAAAAAAACGAGAAGCACTGACAGTAACGGAAAATATGAAAAACAGTGACACTACCACAACGCCATCTGTAGAACATGCAAATTATATTGCAGTGACAACGCCCTTCCAAGGTAACTTTAGGTTATAAGTAGAGATGCCAATATAAAAAATAGTGGAGGATGAAAACACAGAGAGGCGCTGCTGACGTTCATGGAACACGTGGCAGGAATAGCAAAAAAAAGAAATAAATAGAAAAGAAAAACAGAAATTGCAAAAACAAAAAAAAAAAAAAAAAAAAAAAAAAAAGTTTGAAAGAAATATTCAGAAATAAATATATAAAGTCATAATGTCCGGGGAAAAAGGGGACTGGATATATATATAAAAAAGTTGAAGTTGAAGTTCTAAGTTCGAACGCTACCGAGCGATAAAAATATTATGGGCATAATTGACGTATAAAGTAATTTTTATTAATTAATGTTTAATTTTATATCTCAAACTTCAATAAATGGATATTAAATGGTTATGCACGCTTATAACGTATTTATGATAATGGGTTGTATTGATATTCACAAAGTTTTATCTATGTATTTACCTATAAGCCATGTCCCTACTGGAGCAGACAGAAAGGATAGTAGACTACTTTTCGCTTTCCTTACAAACCACTTTTATTTCCTTCAATTTCATTAAATTCTTTATACAAGTGCGCCGGTTCGTTTTTTAACTTCCTATTTCTCGATATTAATATTATAATTTACTAACTGTGCCTATGACTTCGATCGCGCTTGGAACTTTATATACAAAGCGGATATTTTAACAACAAACTGTAGTATATAATAAACATAGATACAGTAATGCGAGGGTACTCATAGAGTGTGATTAGTACACCCACGATATTATCTGTCGTTAATAAAGAAGTGATTGTATTATATAACAAGATTATTTTTCTGTAAATATAAGCCAAAAACAGTGCCTTATAACGTCATCTGAATGTATTAAGTCTCATTACTTATCTAATTTTCTCTCAGTTTCCGTACTTAAGCTGCGTCGTCATTTAAACTTACAATAGCTCTTGATAAACGCATTACTTTATCAGTGATGCATGTTTAAACAAACAGACAGATAGACAGACATTTCTAAAAAATATTGAAATTTATTTTATAACTTATTCCTAGACGCCTGCAACATTTTTTTTTACAAAAATATATATTAACGCGAGCGAAACTGCGGGTAAAAGCTATTGTAAGAAAAGTACAAACGACGAATCATTTTAAAAACTTTATAATTTGCCTGTAAAAGAATATAAATATATACACATTTACACAAAAACACTATAATTATTTTTACATTTACGACATGATTTACGTGATACATTACGTAAAAAAATATGTGTTTAATATTTTCAGTGATGTTACTTTCGCGGGCATTGATTTAAATTAAAATTTGTTTACTAGCTGCTCCAACATGTACTGAAAATGAAATAGTATCGCATTGCGTGAATGGTGGATGTGGGAAGAAACATTGCTCTCAATTAGAAAAGTATACTATGTGCGTCGATCCTATCTATTGTATGAGGGGATGCATCTGTAAAGATGGATATTTGCGAAACGATAAAGGCGTTTGTGTGCCGATAAACGAATGTCGTAAGTCTTAAACGTATTATATACAATCATATGTATGTTTTCTTTTAAATTTCTCTATTTTGATATGATTAATATTACATCTTCTATGAATGTGAATATTGTCAGTTCATTTATTCTACTTATTTATACTGTTACACTTTAATGCCTCGATATGAAATTTTCATAGAAGTTGTCACTGGTATAGAAAAGGGCATGCGATACTTTTCATATACAAAAAAAAAATTGTTCTCGAGGAATAGATCACATGTATATTGATATAAGCGATCCTGCGGGTACAAGCTAGTGTAATCACAAACCTGCACTATACTAACTTAATATTTTACCTATATAAAAACGTATATATCAATTCACACAAAATATTATATTTTGTTTATGTTCACGATATAGTATTATGTTACATTACTTTAAAAAATATTAGTTTAATATTTCCAGTGATGTTAATTTCCATGGGGTTGATTTAAATTTTCATTTTGTTTACTAGCTTATCCGACATGTGGTGAAAATGAAATATTTTCGTATTGTATGGATCGTGGATGCGAGAATAATTATTGCTCCCAATATGACCAACATAATGAAGAGATTCTGCATTGTAGACGGGGATGCATCTGTAAAGATGGGTATATGCTAAACGATAAAAGGGCTTGTGTGCCGATAAGCGAAAGTCTTAATTCTTAAATGAAATATTTACAATCAAATGCAATTTTTCTTTTAGATTTCTGTAACGTAAT
>AP028445.1:20047967-20141073 GCA_036509395.1 Antheraea yamamai
ATACCCCTGCAAAATATAAAGCGACTGTGTTATCACCATAATTAAACTTTCTTTTGATGGGCACTTTATTTTTCGGCTTTCTTATTTTTACATGTCAAGGTATCATTTCGCGTCGGCATCTATTTCGACCGTGTCTTCAAGTGGGCAAATAACGGTTATAGTTTTTGCTTCACTGCAGTTTTTTATTCTGTTTTGATTTTCTTCAAAGTACAGCTACGTAGCTCGTCGAGAGCTTTTGTTAACGGCCTTGTTTCGATGAATTATTGTAAAAAGAACAATTGGTTTTAAGCAGTCTTTTTAATTTCGATCTTTTACCACCTGTTTGTTGCATTGCTAATACGATTAGCCGTTAGGCAGATATTTCAATTATTTTTAGAAATGTCTGTCCGTATATTAGTTTGGACATGCATCACTGCTAAAATACTACGTTCATAATAAAATCTCTTGAAGAAAATCATAAATCATATCTTCAAGTAACATTTAGTCTTTGTTCCATTAAAATCGGTTCAGTCTATCAAAAGTTATTGTAATTTTAATGACGACGCGACTTAAGTACTAGAGATAAGTAGATAAGTAAACAAACTTAATACATTCAGATGACTTTATTAATGTTTTATTATATGAACGCGGAAAAAGCCGCGGGCACAGATATTCATGAATAAAAAAAAAAATGTTGGGAGATGGTCGGATGCTGAATATGGTTTTTGTGTTTTTCATGTGGGAGATAAAAGATTTGGTGGGTAAAGAATTTAAAAAGGTTTTTAATGATGATGTAACACTAGTATCACACTTCAAATATGATATGATTGGTTTAAGATAACTGAAATGAGAAACATAAATTCTACATTGCAAATTTTCTAAATTTCTTAAGAAAACTGCATCAATAATATTACCTACATAAGAGTTGCTAATAATATTTCCTGTGTTATTGAAGTTCCGAATTGGCTGATAGATGGCACTACATATAATGAAGCTTTGATTTAATTTGTTACTTACTTACATTGAAACCAGATGGCAGCACGGTTTCGCGCCCACTACATAATTAATTCCATTGTATGATTTTTATCAATTTAGTTATTTTTTTTCAAAAATTTGAGATTGTTTGTTTATAAACTATTTATTGACAAAATCAAAAATATTTAAAAACGGGATAGTACCTGCAGTGAAACGACGTGATATTGCCATAACATACTTCCGTTGCATTGTCGCCCAAAATACTTTACTTTTACTTCAAAATGTAATTAAAATCGTTTAAGCCGTTTGTATTGGAGGATAAAAATCACGGACACGCTTAAATTTTATAAGATGTTTTTTTTTTTAGTTTTCATGTTTTTGGTGGACATAGTTTCCTCATATATGAGGTGCTTATTTTTTAATCTTCTTTTGTTTTTTTTTTCACATCATATGATCTTCTTTATGTAGTTGTTTTTGTATCGCAACTCTGATATAATTAGTTACAATTGTGAGAATAAGTGGTACGTTAGAATTTTTCAAGCCTAACTTAATGGTTTATTTGCGTGTTCCGATAATTTCGTTTTCTCCGACAATCATGATTATCGTTCATACTTTGGCATAAAATTTAAGTAGAGAAGAGACTGTAATAAGTGAATAGTTTTTATCTTTTCACCATTTACTGTTGTCATCGATTATATCTATTCGCAGTGAAACTGGTACATGTTTCATTAAAACTATAATTCAAAGTAATAATTGCACTTGAGACGATGATTGTTTAATAGCTATAAATTCAATAATAAATCGGATGACGTAGTTTTCAATCTTAAAATGAGTCTGAACATTCAATTCATGAATTTACGACTTTGGTTCAAAATCAGTCGCTAAAATTTGCACATCAGCGTCAATTTTTACAAACATAGGTCAATTTTAGTCTGTAAAGAGCCTTATTTGCTATTTTTCAATGCTATAACCTTGATGACAAATTTGCATAATTCGTCAAAATTACTAACTCTATACATAGAATACACTAATTAAAATAAAAAAAAATCATTAGAATTAGACAAAACTAATTAATTTTGCATTCATATTTTGAATTGACGTTCATACAATGTTATGTCTCGACGTCATTGCCGCCATCTTGTTTTCGGGGGTTTGTTGTTTCCGTGGTGTTGAGCTTATAATCACTTTTAAACCGAGTGTAATGAATTATTATTATCGAGTTGTATCGAATATATGTATATTATTGTTATTTTTATTTCCAATAAATTAAAATCGTAATTCATAACAGTATAAAAAATTTGGTAAATACACTTATTTAGAATTATTGCTAATTCTTTGCTATCGTATGGTATTGCATTTGTTGATCATATTATTCAAACACAGATACACCATAAATCAAACTGTACTTAATATCAATACATTAATATATACTTAGAATCGATTATTGTCGTAAATAAATTGTAGGTCCCTTACGTAGACTAGATATTTTGACAGATCTGTCAAATGGGTCTTTACTACATGAATTTGCCCCAATTATAGTCCACGTTGTGAATTCAAACCAGGTGGGATGAATTATAGAAATAATAATGAATAAAATAAATATACCGAAATTTTTGTATTAGCTAAATTATGGAGTGAATTAATTATATAAAATTGATACTTATTAAGCATATTACAATTTTTTTTAATAACTAAATGGCGGTTAATATTATTTATTAAGAAAGAGTATTTTGAAGGGTCTTGATATGGTGGTCACGACACAGTCGCAACAGACCCGTCTGATACAGAATGTAGGTCAGATGATCCCGGAATGCGATATTTATAAGCATGTCATTAAAACGACCATCACAACTGGTGTATTGTGTTCACTATACAATGTACACAATTATTGCAACCTACGAGGGAAAAAAATCACATTTGATTTTCAAAGTTAAAACATTTCATACAGTAAAGCGCCATATTATATATCGATTAATCTATATGAATAAATACTGGAGATATCGTGATCTATATTTTTAATTGTATTACTCGGACCCTTGATCTTAATCTAAAAAATGTCACGATAACTTCATTTGATATAAAGAAACTACGATTTTTAGCCTTTTGTTTGCCGTGGAGAAGTGGGCAAGTGATGTGATGCTTATTTATCTTTCTCGGTACATAAAACATATTATTATGATAATAAATGATGGAGACAAAGCCGCGAGTATCAGCTAGTAATTATTATCTTTAAACCAGGCATGGGGTTAGTTGACGAAGTTTTCGCCTCTATCTATATATTATATTGCGTTATATAATATTTGTTTAAACAATTTAGGCTTCGGAATTCATGTTAAATGTTTGTATTTAATGGTTATGTAATTCCACTTTCATCTATATACAACTAGTTCTACAGAGATTATAGCTGATTCCGGTCTTTGTTGGCGGAACTCGCTGAGACATCATGACCTCGTTTTTACAGATTTTATTAAACACGACATACTTTATGAAGCAATATTATAATTATATGTATATTATATTATTGTGTCAAATGTTATGTTATACTGAATTATAATTAATTAATTCGTACGAAGCAATGTTTCGATTAATTTTAGATTACACTAGCTTCTGCCGGCGACTTTGTCCGTGTGGAATAGTTACTTTAGGCTAACGCTCCGTTCCTATTGGTCTTAGCGTGAGTATTTTTTTTTCAGTGTGAATGGGTTGGCTCGCTTGGGGTAGTACCACCCTCTTGCAGAAAACCGTCGTGAAGTAACAGTGCCTGCATTGTTGCGTTTCGTTCGGTCCGTGAGAGCGTCGGATTATAAATAATATTAAGGGTACGAAGTTAATGTGACTGTTTCTTGTCGCATTTAAATGTTACCTAGTTTAAATAGAGACACTAGAAGACCAATGGATGGTGCATTTCTCGATGTAATCCAAGATTAAAATATACTTACCAGACACAGTGTCGTCACTTTGTCGTGCAACTATAAAAAACTGTACTCTTGAGTATGTATCCGTTACCTTTAATCGTAGCTAGTCATGCGTGCAGCGAAAGTTATTGTGAAATTTAGGTTTTAATTACTCCAATATGCATGTTCGAGCTCTTACTACATATCCTTTTGTTGCGAATTGTGTCCGGCGTTAAATTGTTTTGTTTATTTTTTTTGTTACATCTATTCGATTCATTAATTTATTTGGGTTTCCTTGGTGTAACGATATTAGAAGTACCTAGGTGTATTTATATGGAAGTATGTTTGTATATATAAATTTGGGAATATAAAACATTTCAGTACATTTTCCAGGTTTGTTTGTTAAGCGTTTTTTCAAGAGTTTTAGTGTTACTAAAAGATAAATTAATTAAAAAAGTTAGTTTCTAGAGTCCGCATCTGTAAGGTTTTGTCATCAATGCTTCATGCTCCTTACGTGTACGATGTACAATATTTGTAGAATATTCTATAGATTTTTTTTACCATTTACGATATATATAGAACCACGTCGCCGTTAACTGTGCAATGAGTGAAAATAACATAAACAGTCTCGGGTTCGTATTTTTATAGACCCAAAGTGTGCCATCTCGGGAAGTCGGTTATCTTTCACTCATTATTCTATCAATTTAGCGAGGCTGTGTTAATTGGTTAAAAGAATTTATTGGTAGTAGTTTTGCTGGACGACGTGAAAAATATTTTTATTTACAGACATTATTTCTTTTAACATTTTAGGCAAGTTTTATTACAGTCGAATGTTTAAATATAAGTTTTTATTTATTATAGTAATCTTAGATTGGACATAGTGAAAGTTGTTGTACCTTTTCGACACTCTTTTTAATCATTTGAACAATGTTTACATCTTGATAAATACAGTATCCGAAAGATAAATCGAAAATGACTAATATAGTGAGAAATAAAGAATTTTCTTGAACTAGATAATTTCTAAAACTTAAAGTGAGATTCGAAAAATCTATCATGCAGCCAATAGTAGAAATGGAGTAATTAGCAAAGAGAATATAGATCAGAAAGTACCGGGGCCGAGTGCACGTTGACCACATGACGAGAATCAAGCATTACACACTAGTGCCGAACTGTAAATGTCTATGTACCATACCACGCGACTTAGTCCACGTTGGACGTCCACGAGGTTGTGATGATTTGTTGATATTTTTAATAATGATGATGGAGTCGGCCAGGTGTAAGAAGATGATGTCACAAGCGAAACAAATCACTATTTTTATTTCCATAACTAGAAAATGGATATACAGTACTCGTGCGCCCCGTTCAATAATCCAAAGACTTCTGTCAAATGATTGTGGCTTTTTAAAATTTGCAGGGCATCCAGTGGTTGGTGTCTCGATACTTATACATTTGCAGGAATCTGAATTTTCAGTTTTATGTGATGATATAAAAACATAATTAATGCTTTATCACGAAGTATGCCAGTCTGGGCTACGTTGGCCATTTTAAATCTTATTCGACAAGGCTAAATTAACGCTTAAAATTCCAAAGTTCATTTAGCCAATAGAATGTATAATAATAATAATAATAATAATATTTTATTGTTCCAAGTCAATGTATACATAATTAACAGTAATATTGGTATCTGCACTGGTTACAAACCGTATCGCAGATATCACAATTTCATATAATGAGAACTAAAACAAACAGTGACTTAAACATATGTAATAAATAAAAACTTAATTTGAATTAACTAAATATGTGAGATGATTGTGTAACACGGTATTCCGAGTGAGATATAAGTGTTTTATGATAGTAATGAGTGAATTGTTTATTAAATAAAAGTGTATGAATGAATTACCGAATTTATAATTATAATTTAAATTGTGGTAATAATAATTTTTCTGTATTTGTGTAATTTTGTGAATGTAACCATTTGAAAGTGAGTTTTTTAATAGTATGTCTGTTGTATTGATTAATCTGTAGTATATTATTTGCTTTATTATAGAGCAATCCTCCCAGGAAGCCTTCAAAACGACAAACAAACCAAGTGTTATGTTTAGGTACTTTTATTATATCCTCGACCCTTCTTCTCTTATCAGAGAATTGTAAGCTTGGCGTTGTATATATAAATAGGTTAAGGTAAAATAGTTCAGTACCTTTTTATCTTTTGCTTGTCAACCAATTTTTTTAAATTTTAACAGCCATTGACAACCGATGTCATTAACAAAAAACTTGATTGAAGAAGATGCTTTTTCAAGTACCTAAAGACACCATTAGAGACGGGTATTATCTTTAGACTCAATCGTTTTGAGTTTTGTGACATAAGTTTGTGTCCGTTCGTGTATTTATCGTTATATCGTTGCAAATTAATCTCGAGTTGTGTTGGCTTGTAGACTTAACTAAAATCCTTATTCCTCCATAAATATGCGGAGCCAATTAAGAATTAATTATTACAACAATTGAATTAAACATGTAATACTAACAAAAAAAAAGGCAAATATACAAAAAATAAATAATATTTTTTACATTACAATTCAATGTTCTCTTATATTCCCACATTATATAGATAATTAATTAGTATTTAAAAGTTATGATCCATAATAATATATAAGCGTCAGTGAAATAAGTTAATCTTTGTTGAATTGCAATGTAATTAATTCGTCTTTTAACTTCTACTTTGAACATACAAGTGTAGGGATCATAATAAACTTGCAACGACATATCAAATGACTGAAAATCCCGTCAGAAGATTATCCATAACCATGTTGAGATAATGAGAAAAATACGCTGATAATAATTCCTAGATATTTTCAAAAAAATTAGAATATAAATGTTACAATCATAAGTGTAATAAAAATTTAATTTTTATTCAGATTAAATACATACATAAAGTGGCTCCATCTAGTACTACGTTTTTTCTTATAGAACGATAACTCGACACACGACACATTGAATATTTCATATACCTTTGAGTCGTTACATTTCAATATCAGCTAAATCCAATTTTAATCGTTCATATAACATGTTTTTTTTTTATTTCTAGTTTTTATACACCGAGAACGAAGTTCAGATGCTGCCGTTAATAAGGTTTTTAGTGTTTTTATGACCTTTAATGTTCACATGCACAAAATTTGAAGTTCTTTAAAAATAACGTAAAACACTAGGAGCGGCTAATATCAGATTTAGGCTATTTTGAAATTTAACGACTCATTCGGATTTACGCTGTAATGTTACAGATAGAAGGTTTATTTTTTTAAATATGAATATAAATTGAATCAATACCGAAAAATTGCAGACACCGTCGTATCGTTAGCACGCGGTTTCCACACTTGTACAAGATATAACTAGGGCATTAGGTTGTCTAGAGAAATGCCTACACTGCCATTCGCGCAAAGTACTGCTTGCTCACTACGCAATCCCTTAACTTATAATTCAACGTATGTAAATATCAACATCAACCGTATTACCACGTAATAAAACTTATTTTTGGACGATTATTACTTCCTCTTTATTCTATAGGACAGTAGGTCAATGAGGTAAAATATCAAGTTTCGTTATGATTTCTAAGCGTTTTTGGTGTGACCTTTAACATTTCTTTCTACTTATGAAATTATAATTATTATTTGGGAAATTGAATACGGGATTAACAATCAAATATATATATGATGATGGGTCAAAGTTGAGTTAGAATAACGGTCGTAGTAAATAGAAATAAAATATATAATAGTAAATAAAATAGCAAGAGCCAATCATGTTTTAAATCTGAGGTACATTTTTTCTTATAGACCACTTTCAAAATTTAGCTGGTTCCGTTGGACCCCCTGCAGCTATATTTCTACTACATTCCTAAAACTCGTCAAAACAGGTGAAGATTAGATCCAACTATGGAAGTTTGCGTTGCGGCTGAGTTCCAACCACGAATTAATAATTTTCGAAAAATAAAGTCAAAATTGATTGACCCTTGTCGAGTCTCTCGTGGAGCCCTGGGGGTTCACCTGGACCAATTTGGGAACTAAGGGTTTAACTGGTCAACTGATCTTCATAAAATTATATCGTTACGTATGAGGTACGAGTATGAAGACTTAAGTCGTGGTGGTCTAATGGTTTGACCGGTGGAATATCAATCCGATGTCAGCAAGTTCAAACTCCGGCATGTACCAACGAATATTTTAGAATTTGCGTACATTTACTAATTTAAATTGGTAAGACTATCGATTGATGGTGAAGGATAACATTGTGAGGACACCTGAACCTAAGAAATGTTCTTGTAGTATACAGTACATACATGTGGGAAAACATAGAACTGTGGATTTCTCAGAGTTTAAATTGCCAATACGTGGCGTGCCGATTATGCCAATACCTTCCTTTGGGAAGAGGCATATGGTTTTCTTGGGCCTCTTACAGGTTGTTGATGATGACAATGTGTTATATTCAATTGACGTCTGTCGACAAAGTCATTGTCCGGTGATGTGAAAATGTAAATTCAAATAATCCCGAGCGTCGTTATTCAAGTTCAAGTTTATTTCTTACTAGCCTCTGCCCGCGACTTCGGCCGCGTGGAATAGTTATTTTGGGATAACGCTAACACGCAGCGGAAGCTCTCAAGAGAAAAAAAAACCCCGATTTTGAAACATTCTTCATCGGTGCTCCGCTCCTATTGGCCTTAGCATAATAATTTAAAGCCTATAATCTAACGGATAAATGAGCTATATAACATTGAAAGAATTTTTCAAATCAGACTAGTAATTCCTGAGATTACTTCCTACAACGTCACAAACTCACAAACTTAACTCTTTATATAATAATAATTTACGTAAATATCCATTTCATTGTACTCTTGATTTCATGCAGTATAAATAATGAGTAATGCATTTTTTTGGTCATATATTTTATTTAATATAAACAATTTGTGGCGTGAGAAAATGAAATAATAAACGTATAATTTAAATATGTAATTAATACTTGTTTGCGTTCCCCAAGATTCTAGTAGGCTATATATGAATCCAGGGGTCATGAACGCATTACATTGTACGATACACTTGAAATTAAATCATTCCCAAGCAGTGCAACATTGTTATATATTTCCAAGGAATTTCAGGTTCTAATAGCATTCGAATAAATATTACTGTTGATTTTATATGGTGTTACATTTGTGGATAATCGTTTTAGAATATACTATTATTGAGTTTCAGTTGCAGTTTCTGTGTTTTTTTTTATTACTACTTGTATTACCTTCGACATCCAATATAGAACTGTTGTCTGGCGGACTGTGGCTTGCCTATATAACCAATAAAAACGTGGGGCCGAAATTTCAAGAGCGGTTATGATTTAAATAGGATTTTGTTTTTCGAACTATCTACCCGCTGTTAACCTGACGGATCTTCACAGCTTCACCGGGCATTTCGGGCGAGTATTATAAGATACTCAGCTAAATAGTAACTAGCTAAAGCTAGACCTCGGTTTTTTTATATCATAGGAGGTAAACGAACAGATGTGTCATCTGATGTTAAGTGGTCACCAGCAACACCAGAAGAGTCGCAAGTGCGTTGCCATCCTGTATTTGGGGGAGGGGGAGTTGGGAAGAGGCGAGAGGGAGGGGAGGTGGGTCTCCGGCGCTCTCACTGACCGAACGAAACGCAAAAATGCAAGCACTGTTACTTCATGTCGGTTTTCTATGAGAGGGTGGTAGTATCCCGGGCGAGCCGACCCAGTCATGCTGAACCCAGTTGTGGCTCTTCCACCAAGAGTGCCTTTTATGCAACAACACGAAACAAGTTAAAGAATCCATGCGAGTTAAGCTAATATATATGCCGCAAGAACGTGTACACGTGTTTGAATTTGATAATTTATACTACTATAAAAAAATCCCTTATAAAACTTATTGATTCACGACTTCTCGACAAATGTAAACGATCGTCAATTTTCGAGGTATGCTGTTTCTAGAAGTTATTTATTTACGATACACCGACGGATAAGAATTCAATGTATGCATGTTCAGCACATAAAAGTCGTGGTGTTCCAATGGTTTAACTAGTGGAATATCATTCCGATGTCCGCAGGTTCGAACCCCGGCATGTGCCAATGAATTTTTCGAAATTCGCGTACATTTATAAATTTAAATTGGTAACACTATCGGCTGACGGTGAAGGAAAACATCGTGAGGAAATCAGAATCTGAGAAATGTTCTTGTAGTACAACTGTATGTGAGAAAGCATAGAACTCTGGGTTTCTTCAAAGTTTGAAATCGCCAATACGTCGTGGACTTGCGTGGTGATTTATGCCCATACCTTCCTTCTGACAGAGGCCTATGGCCCTTCAATGGTTCTCTTACAGGCTGATGATGATGGTCAAAATAATTGGCATGGCTCGGGAGTGCCTTATATCGGTGCATTGAAATGTTCTCATTTGGAAATATACATTATATAAAATAATGACGTACTAGCTGAGCCCGCGAATTCGTCCGCGTGGAACCTAAAGTAAAAAACAGTGACTAATAAAATAATCTGAATGTATTAAGCCCATTTACTTATCTACTTTTCACTATGTACTTAAGTCGCGTCGTTGTTAAAAGTACAATAATTGTCGATAGAATGAACCGATTTGAATGAAACTAAGACTATATGTTACTCGAGGTTACGCTTTATGATTTTTCTTGTAAACGTAGTGCTTTGGCAGTGAAGCGTGTTGAAACAAACAGACAGACAGGCAAATAGACAGACAGACATGTCTAAAAATGATTGAAATGTATTTTATTACTTATTCCAAGACACCTGAAACATTTTTTTTCACAAAAATCTGAAAAGTACAGAAACGTTAGATTTATTAAATATATAGATGGACATACTACAGCTCTACAGTACACGAATATATAGATGTATTGAAATTTAAAAGTGCCTCATTCTGCGTGTGTAGTTAACCGTGTCTCAGGTATTAGGAACATACTTTTTATTAGAATAACGCACAGTTCGTTCGTTTAAAAAAATATTATTACGTAATAAATAAGTCTTTTGTTTTCTGTACATCTATATGTATATGTATATATACATATAATAGGATTATGAAGCGGATATATACTGTACGTTGTAAATATACTCGGTACAAGGATTATCGATGTTATTACTATATCATTTATATTCAATGTCTCTGATTGTAATGGCTGCAATTATGAACATTGTTTATTAATATCTAACAAGTATCAACTATCACTACATATTATAAAACAAAGTCCTCTGCCACGTCTGTCTGTCTGTTCGCGATAAACTCAAAAACTACTGAACGGATTGTTATGCAGTTTCTTGGCGGTTCTTCTCGATAATTGGGTTGTTTTCCGAACCGGTGGTAGTTTTGACGTTCATGAGTGCCTTCCTAGGGCCTAAATTGAATAAAGTGTTTTTGATTTTAAGTTGCCTTTTATTATCACAAATTCTTGTTTATTACTACTTTTTATGAATATTTCTGTTTGGATAAATATTTACTTGATGTTATTAGTTTTATTAATCAATAGATAAGATTTTAGTGATAATGAAAGGCTATTATCTATATATAAGAGTCCATCTATGTACCTGTAAGTATCCCGTACTGTCCACAAAATTACCGAGATGTCAGAACGATAACCAAAACAATAACAAAAAATATGAAATTCTTACCGCCATACTTATATCTCTTTCTAGTATATGACTCTGATTTAATTTGATATAGATGTAAATCGTCACGAAACTATATGGTGGCGCTACTAGTTGCTTTTTGTTGCCACACCATTCTTGTTTATTACTACTTTCCACTAATACTTCTATTCGGATGTATACTTATTTATTTCAATAATATTCACTCCAAATAATCGTTATAGCTTACATAGGCTTAAATAGGATCATACATGTTAATATTGAGGCAAATTAATGCGATATCTGCCAACTAAAGCTACTTAGGCAAGCGCCAGATCTCAGCGCAGTGCGACTTGTGTGGACATTAACCGATCTATCTCCTTAACCAAAGCATTGCCCATTTTAACAGTTGTAGTATATTTTACGTGTGTTTTAAGCTATGTAATGATATAAAAGAAAGTTTAAAAAAGTTCGCCCAAGTTACTAAAATATGGTTTTGAAAACTTTACTTCCGGTTTTGTACATTAAATTTTTTTTAGCATTCATACCTTTTTTTTTTCTTTTTCGCGGGGGAATCCTCTTGGATATCTGCACCTAGCCGGGCAGCATAGGTGAGAATGCCAGATTTCTACTGACTAAACCCCCTCGGTGTTCTTCTTGCACCATTTAGCCGGGTGGGCAGGAACAGCCTCTGCAGTACTTCTACCCGACCCGGCAGGTGTCAGGGCCCCGACTGGTAGTCTGGAAAGGGAAGACCTTGACCCTCTCTGACGAACTGATGGGAGGCGCACTGAACACTAATGCGCCTTAACCACGTGGGCATGTGTTAGAGTTGCCAGGGCGACAAACATGCCCGTGTCCATCGCCCGCAGCAGGCCCTCACTACGGCGGCCGGAGGTCGTCACCGACCCGACGCCGCCGTGTGGTTCTTCGACTGCGGGAGGGGAGCAGAGTGGTCTGTTCCCTCTCTCTCTCCGCCGCCTCCTTAGCATTGATACTTACTACAAGTCCCATTACGCTCAATATGCACGAAATTCAGAACCTCAACTTTTACTCGTTGTCCGCTTCACGTGAAATGCCCCCAAACTTAAATACGTTAGTTACATTGAGCATTTCATGCACGTTCTCATCTTTATAAATATTTACAGCTCTTCTGTCCGTGTGTATGTGACTGAACTCCTCTTTAACGGTTGGACCGATTTTTATGAATTTTTTTGTGTGTTCCAGTGAATTCAAGATTGGTCTAGATTCACAACTGGAACCGGTAGGTGGCGCTGTGGTCTGATTCTAGGATTTTTTTATTAACAGGGCGGGATAACGACCGCCGAGCCCGCTAGAACAAGTAAAAATAAGAAAATATAAGATATAATTAGTACTACTTTTCAAAATGTAAAATCGAAACAATTATTATTAAAATTCTATTTATTCATAATCATAAATGTTCTTTTAATTTTTTTATTGTCATTATTACTGTATTGTTTTATTATTCTCACGTATTCATGAATAAAATATCATTTTACCAATGCAAGAGGACAAAAACAAAGTATGACGATTAAATATGTAAGCTATATAACTATTTATTGAATTGTGCGTTCTTTATCGATTGGGTCATTGTTTGGTTAAACAATTCCATTTAATTTATATATGTAGTTCATTAATGCAACAATAGGCCATCACATGACTGTAAATTAATTAAAACCAAATAACCGTCTGTCATACGATAATTTGCATATGTATTGACAAGATTTTTCACTGTAACTACAATTACATTTCTCGAATCGCCACAGGTTGAAGCTAGGCACTGTGTCGGTATTTGAAGCTAGCTGGTGACCAACCACTTCGCAGGACATATTTTTTCTCTATACCATTGTAAATATTATCCAGTTTCTTTCTCTAGGTCCTTAAGTTTATTCTAATGAAATTAGTAATAAGTTTTGGATCTAAACCAAATGTTGAGGTAGTCATAAGGACTGCCGATAGAAGCGAAAATTCAATACAATGAAATAAATGTGTCCTCTTCTGAATATTCATATTACTTATAGTATAAATGAGAATATTTAAATTTTTGAATTTGTTTATTGAGATTACATTAGTGAGATATTCTATTGGTACTCGGAGTAATAATATATATACATTTTTATAAAGTCTATTAATCAATCAGAAGTATGATGAACTGCAAAATATCAATATTACATACTATACTATATACATACTATGCAAAATATCAATATTACATACAATATTACACAGGCCCTTATACCACGCGTCGCTAGTCTGACGCAAGCCGCGCAAGCGCAATACGGTTTTCCTGACGTAGCACATGTCATGACGCGAGATTACAAATTTATCTCCTACCAAAAATAAGACTCAAGACGCCTACAGAAGTTTTCACTTAAAAAAAAATCAAATTAACAAGTACCGAAATATTTGGAATTATATTTTTAAGGCAAAAATAAAAAATCTTTATTTCGACAACAGCATCACCTAGCGGTTCTAACTATTATAGCTGAGAACAATACAGGTGGCCCCGATAATACGGTGAATTCAAATCTACTAATCGGTTTATTATAAATATATATTACTATAACACTTGCTTGATCAATATGATAAAGCAAATTTCAAATAAGGCCAAAAAGATAAAATGTTATTCTCTTCGAAGTTTAATTTCGATAAATGTCATCTTAAACGATGCCTACACGATAAAGTCAACACCAACTTTAAATTTCAAATTTCTATTCATAACATCTTGAGTTGGAGGAATTATCGACGACTCATCACTCATGAGAGGCACATAAAACTTTTATATACCAGTGATAGATTAAACACTCACAGTACTCTAGGATATAATACTTTATGGTCACATTTAACATATAATATAATAATATCAAAACAAATTTTAATAAACAACAAAGATAACCTTATTTAAAGTTTATTCTAAGACTTTCCAAAATATAGATATGAATGAAATAAGCCTAGGCACAATGACCAATGCCGTAACTGGCAACGGGGAAACCCGGAGTTCATAACCTTGGATAATAATACCTACACTAGCCCCCTTTTTTTACTTTCAAAAATTATTAGAGATGTGGCGACTATTCGGCAAAGAGCGCCGAGTATCCGGCTTATTACTTTTTATGTATTCTTCAATAAAAAGTATGTATATATGTTAATCTTTTTATTTTGTAATTAGTCTTACACATTATGAAACGTTAAGCAAATCAACCTTTCTTTTAATGATCTGTTTCTAAAATTACTTACTTCTAAAGAAAATATATCTATGGCATTTATCAATCAAAATTAGTATATTAATTAAACATTTATAATATTTTTTAAAATAATTAACTAAGTAATATTGAAATATGATTGCATGTACATGATGCACGTTAAAAAAAATTGTCGAAAATTCCTAAACAATAACTGCTTCATCCATACACGACACTTTTTTTACATGTTTAATTTTCATTGAGCTCTTTTACTTTAATAAATAATAACAGTAATATCTTTACACAACAACATTCTTTTACAAAAAACTGGCTACTCGGCCAAAGTCATCTTTAAAAATAATCCTTTGTTGTTCGTTCTTTCATTTTTCACTGAACACAATACGCCGGTCAATGACACCGTTATGGCGCGTACTTTAACAAAGCCGCGTAATGGATTCAATATAATCTTTGTGTTTCTCTTGATGATTAGGTCAAATATGAAGCACCTATTTTTTAAATTTATTTAGAACGAGAAGCGAGTACTGAATAACATGTGTAAATATTGCAACGGACTTACCAGTCGCGCGGTATTCATTCATTTTTGGGATATGTAACTCAATATAACTGAATTTCGTAAAAACCCGGCGTGAGCTAAATTAGAAACTGTGACCAATTGGTTGTTCCATGTTTCAGACTTAGTAAAACCCTGTAACAGTTGTTTTAGGGAATAGTGTTAGGTCTTACAACAAAGTCCCAAATGATATTACCGATTTGCCGGATTGTGAGTTTAAGCACCATGTCAAGCGGGTTTTGGTGTCATAAAGCTATTATAGAGTGGATCAATATGTGAACAATGGTGATGTCTGGAATTGACTCATCTCTGTGCGTCCACTAAAAACGATTGTGACGTGTAATGTATACTAAATTATATATATATATATGTGGTATGGTATATATATATATATATATATATATATATATACTAGCGGGCCCGGCAGACGTTGTCCCGCCCTGATTATGAAAAATCCGTGACAAATTATATACCAAAATATTCCTCATGAATCACTTTATCCACTGGTGAAAACCGCAAGAAAATCTGTTCAGTAGTTTTTAATTTTTTCGAGAACAGACAGACAGACAGACGCGGTAGGGGACTTTGTTTTATACTATGTAATAATAATAATATATATAGTATATATACATATATAATATATATGTTAAAAAGATAAACCAGATCGAGTTTCTTGCCGGTTCTTCTCGATGACTGGGTTGTTTTCCGAACCGGTGGTAGTTTTGACATTCATAAGTGTCTTCTTAGGGCCTAAATTGAATAAATTCTTTTATTTGATTTTGATAATAATTTTAACACGTTATTCGGTTTTTCCGAATATACACCAGAACGTAATCGTGTGATTGTCCTTTTTGTTAAAACCCATTATATTATATTCTCTCGTTATAATAACATGAATCTAGTAAACTAGGACAAGAAGCGGTTAGAACAAAAATAACCCACAAAAGATGTGTGATGACAAAATACAAGCAGGTCAAATGTACTCAAATGGTCTGTAACCGCTAAACTCCAGTACGCACTGTAAGCGACCGCAAAAGTGTTTACAAAATCCCTCAAGACTTCGTAAGAACTTTCAAACTGAGTAAAGATTTTTTTCTCCGTGACTCGGCGTAACTTGAACTCATCTTTGTTTTTTTATATCAAACATATTGGCCACTCGACCGGGCGGGAAACCGTAATTTGCCTACGTGAAATTGAGATTGTGCTATGAAGATACGCACCTATATAAGTACTTATAATTTTGGGTCAATAACACACTAGAATGTAGTAACTAGTGAATAACACCACGGGGTCTGTACGACCGCAAAAGCGTTTAAATATAATAACGCCACAGAAATATGAAAACCAAAATATTATTTGAACTCTGACCTTATCTTAGACTTGGTTAAGTTGGATGTACCTGTGATATTCGCTACATATAAATATTCCGTAAGTATGTATATTGATTCCTTCGTTGGAGGGAAAAAGATTGTGTGATTTTATGAAACCATGGTACAAGTGTAACTTTTACTTGGACAGTTTTACTCATATGCATTTAATTTAAAAAAATTGAAAAATTATTTATTCTATTCAAAAAATCGCGTTTTTCATTTTAGCTTCATAATTGGAAAATGGGAATGATAATGGGAAATCAATAGTAGAAAAGATATCCAACTATACATTTTAATTTCATTCTGCGTATTAGAGTACGGAATACATAATCAATGCAATCATTCAGATGTTAGATGCTTTTTAAAAATTGAGCCACTTTCGCTGCCATATTGACCTTGGCTGCTTTACCAAGCGCTTTTCATTTTACCCGTACTCCGCGGTCGGCTGTAATGCGACATACGATAGATGGACGAAGAAATTTGCGGTGATAGAAAAAGAAGTTTCACTCGTCAAATCGTCGTCAATCGTGATAAAATTATGGCACGTGAAGCCTTTCCTAATATTCCGATTTGCTATTATCGCCATGCATGGGTGGCATAGGTGTGTTTGATCCACATACTTGCTAGTCTTTCTTTTGGATAAGATGCTATGTTTCCAAATGAGACCATCAAAACAATTTACTTAGTTTGAAAAGTCGATTGCAATCGGCTCATTTATTACTTTAAATTCATTGTTTCGAGGAGCTGCATGTCAATCACATAAAAATAAGCAAGTGTCTAAAGCACGACTAACTGTCGTATTGAGTACCACGCCATCCAGAGAGTCAGATTAGAAATAATCTAATCTAAATCTAATTAATTTTGCAATGTTACACGCGGATGAAGTCGCGGGCATAGCTAGTCTTGTATAAAATACTCTACTTGTATAAAATAATAGTTAGAATCTTTGACATAGGTTCTTACGTGTGACTTATTGTACCAGTACATGACGTAAAAATGTTTGTATATCAAAAGATAAATTCGTAAATGTACTGGTTGCCTCTTATTCAATTTAAATCTATAGAAATGTAATTAATAAGGTTGAGAATTGCATTAAGAACAATTTTTTAAATCAGTAACAAAACCTCTTTTGTGTTTTGCTTGAATATAATGCTTATATAAAAACGTTTGTATTGTATGATGAGATTTGTAACTGATCAGTATAACAACTCAGGGTAAGTGAAAATAAGGTAGATGTATTTGTCCTCAACCACACTTAAGATCAAGTGAGATTGATGTCAATTATCAAGCTACAGATCAAGGTAAAAGAAAAGCAAATCTAATAAAAATGAAGTCTCTGTATGTAATATCAAAATAACAACTTTTTACTGATTGGATATGAATGAAAGCATGCACGCTACTGATAACAAAAATGCAATTTTTAAAACTTTTGTCCGTTTGCCTGTTTGTTCCGGGTAATCTCCTAAATGGTTGAACCGATTTTAACAGGAATTTCACTGGCAAATGGCTGAAATTACAGCGAGTGACATAGGCTACTTTATTATAGACTAGTTGTTACCCGCAACTTTCTTCGCAATGCTATCACAAAAACCGTTGGCCCGACTTTCACGGGATTTTCACTGGCTGATCTTAGCTGTTAGCTGATTATATAGGAACTAATTTAGGCTATTCTATTTTAAACTAGATGTAAAAAAATATATTGTTTACTGTAAACATGTGCGTGAGGCATGCGCTGTGCTGGACTCGAAGAATAAATATAATTGAAATTCATATATTTGTATGTATGTAATTTGAATTATATTGTCTTTTTGGCCATTTTTTTATTTACCGCGCTTTCGTCTACATAACTCAATAACCATAGCAACGTATAAGAATATTGCATCGAGTTTCACGAGCACTATTTCAATTGTCAAATATTAAAAACTGCTTATACACAGATATAAAGTTTTATATCTTGATTTATATTAATGCAAGATTTCAAGACTTCAGCTCATCATTATAAAACTTGAAAGTCATAATGATATAAATAGATTTAGAACCACGTTATTTAAATGTTAAGTTTCAAATATACAACATAAATACAGTGTAAACTCTTTATAACGTTGTTCGTTATAGCGAAAAACTTTCTATAACGTAGAAATCAGTTCAATTTGGTTGGTTTACCACAAAACCCATACATTAATTCACTCTTTATAACCTAGCAGACATTGTCTATTAGAAAGAAATATTTTCATATTTAGACATCAACAACATATCTAACAGTGTAATCGTTTTTATAATGAGCTTACAAAACTAATCTTTTGAGGTGCCGAAATTTCTTAGAAAGATACCCGAGGCCATGAACAGCCGTCTCGATTTTGTTATTTTCAATGGCAATTGCCATTATTCTTAGATTACATTGTCTGTAGGTCTCAGATACTAAACGCACCATCGCGTCGTCATCAATCGTCAATCGTAAACCAACTTTGAAACTCTCAAGATGGCCAGTGAAAGAAACACGTTATGTGTTAACAAAAAAAAATGTTGATACGTGCGATAGAAAAGGGAGAAAAGAACAGTGATGTTGAAAGGCGTTTAGGCGTTGTAGAAAAAATCTTATATTGTTTATCAAGATGATTTCACCACATTCCAAGACTTGCGCAAAACACTTAAAAATACAAAACAAATACTGGCATAGCAACATACGTCAGGAAAAATTAACAGAATATATATGTTTGGAATTATTTGCCTATTGATAGGCATAAAATTAGCAATTTTTGTAATTGGTTAAATTTGGGTTAATTTTTCTATACTTCGTGTACACGAGTCCTGTTTGTGATAGATCATTGAAATACTGTAGACAATATGGAAGGATGTATCAAGTAATATTTGTTATAGATCGAAGTAATTGTAAAATTAACAGTAATATCGATTTGTGAAATTATTAGCATAGAATCTTATAGAAAATGATTGCTGATAGGCGATTCAATGATCACTCATCGTCATAACGAGGCTCTTTACATACCAACGCCAGTGGTATACTAACGTATTGCAGAATGACTTGGCATTATAGTGGCTGACAGTGAAGAAAAAAGAGCATCGTGATAATCTTCTTCTATATACTATAATAAAACTGTAGCAAGGTCAAATCTGTACATTAAATATTTTTTGAAAATTTTGATCGGGGTAGACTTTGTTATCGATATAGAAGCCAAAAATAATCTTTTTTCAATTTTTGTCTGTCTGTCTGTCTGTCTGTCTGTCTGTCTGTCTTTCTGTCCCTGTGAACACGCATCACGCTGAAAGTACTGAACCGATTTTAACGAAACTTGACACAGTAATAACTAATATTACAAGGTTACATTTAGGATACTTTTTGTCCCATAAAACGAAAAGGCTCTCCAGGAAAACTAAAAACAAAAAATTGTAGTTAACGTAACTAGACTTTTTTGCGACACCTTAGTATAAGAGCCAGCAACGTTGGAAAAACGAGAATTTTAGAAAAGCTGGTTCTTTAATATGAAGATATATTACTGCCCTTCCAAACAGGATTCAGGATACCTGGTAGCCGGTTAACGTTGTGTTTTTAGTGCCCATAACACCTTTACAGGTCAAAATTTTGATTTATAATTAACTTTAGGAAAAAAAAATTCGGTTACATTTTAACGCTATGAAAAACATGAGTTTATCACTGCCAGACAATTTTGTTATTGAAAATAATGTGCTCGATGATATTCTTTATAAATAAAATAATTCATTTCAAACCATTTTATTTTTTCCATTGCAAACAACATGTTTCATTTTATTAACCATGTGTGAACACTGAAAAACAACAATAAACGTAGACATACGACTTGAGACTGACGTTATCTTGAATAAATGCGTCTATAACAGGCGCTTCCACAATTATCGCTATCTTTATCATACATAAAATGGGGTAAACATATCAATGCAGTTGCAGAATCTAGCTCTAAGTTTCTAAACGTTTTCAAAGCATTAGCCGGTTTTAATTCGGGTGTTCATCTATAACATTTAGTTCGTTTATACTTCAGTATTACACGCAGTCGAATTGACTATGCGAGCTTTCTTTATGATAGTAGTGGTCAGGTTAACCTCTATAAACTTGAAAAAGTCCAAAACCAGGCCATGAGAATTATCGGGGGTTTCATTAAAAGTACTCCAATCTATGTTATGGAAAGCGAATTGAGCATATGTCCGTTACATCTTAGGAGACAATATTTAGCTGGCAAAATTCTATTTAAATTTAAGTCATTCGAAAAAAACGAACTAACCAATGTATCAGAAGAACTGTCCACCCCTTTCCAATCACTCTATTGGCGTCAAAGAATAAGACCATTATTAGTTTCTATTTTTTCTCAATATAAAAATACTCCAATTCAAATAAGTATAAAACAGGAAATGTTCACTTTACACGCCTGGGTCGATAACATTGATTTGCACAATATAATTAAAATAAATGTAGATGGTATTTGGAAGCCAAAGCGTCAATATGATGTTCTTAAAATAAAAGATATTTGTCTTCAATATATACATAAATATTATCAAAATTTTGTTAAAATATACACTGATGGATCTAAAGCTGGGAATTATTTAGGAGCCGCATTTTTTGAGTCAAATTCCAAAACTTTTATGAAATTTCAAATTGATGAAAATATTTCAATTATGCACACTGAATTGATAGCAATTGTAGAGGCCTTCTCATCTGCGCAATCAACTGAGCCCATTAAGATTGTTATTTTATCCTATTCAAAAAATGCTCTTCAACACGTAGCTCGATGTACCTCGACTTTTCGAGAAATACCGATAGCCTACACTATTTTGATGCAATTACTAGATTTCAATGCAAAGAACAAAGTAATTGTTTTACAATGGATCCCTTCTCATATAGGTATAACTGGGAATAAAAGAGCTGATCTTTTAGCAAGAGAAGGATCCTCCGAAGGTGCTCCTATTAATATTTTACCAACTTACTTGGATGTATGCTCAGTATTTAAAAATAGCTGTTACTCGCATTTGAAGGAATACTTTGATGAGCGTTCTAAAACAAAAGGAATATGGTACAGAAAGATTCAGCCACATCCCTTACGGTCACCATGGATTGATGACAGTACGATTTGCCGTCGGGAAGCAATCACAGGAATGAGATTACGCTCAGGACACATCCCATGTAAAAAGTTCGCCTACCTGATGCGTAAAGTACTATCACCATTCTGCCAGAGTTGTGAGCTCATCGATGATGTACACCACATCCTGGCAGAATGTGTTCGAAGCGAAGATATTAAATCTTGGCTTAATGATTCTGGTTTGTTCCACACTGGTTTGTACAATTCGTTATTGTCTGACCCCATTTCGAAAGATGCTAAAGAATTGTACAAAATTAATATAAGCTATTGTTAAGTTTATTGTCATTCTTATTGTTATATAGTTGTATGTCATTTAGGCGATATAGTCGCTAAGGTGACTAAGCCTTCATAAAAAAAAAATAATAATAATATTAAAATTACAGCTATCTTAACATGGTTAGAACATACTTATTTTATTTACAAAAAAATAGCATCGGGCAAATTATTGTTTATAACAAAAATGTCTGGCAATAATAATTTCATGTTTTAGTAGAGTTTCAAAGTTAGTAAAAAACAAAACATTCAAAAATTATATAAAAATCAATATTTTTGCCAGTAAAGGTGCGATATGCAGTAATAAACGCAACGTTTACCGGCAGTCAGGTAGCCCGCACGCTGTTCGGAAGAACATAAAGATATATAAAAAACTGTCTTATAGAAAATTTGTCGAAACCGTTACTAGCTCTTAGACAAATAGTTACAGGCAAGTGACATTTGACGCGTCGTGCTCATATCTTTTTAATATTTATATTTTTCTTCAATACAATGTAGTGTGAAAAAGTTTTAATACAAGTTAAAAATAGTTATGATATCATTCAGTGTTTCATTTATCATTATTTATTTTATAAATATATTTTGTCGTTTAATTTACAATTCAACTCATAAACTTGATATTTTGTAATGTAAACTCTACTGACTGTATAGTAAACGTCTACAAAAAAGGGAAAGAAATTTCTTTAGAAACCGGGGGTCCATAGACCTCTAAAGCATTTTTTCACATTATCGCCAATATATGTAGGTTAGTTTTTATTTTTTATTGAACTCAGTAGATGATGCTACGAACGGGTTGTAGGCTTATTTTAAAAGATTTCTCACATACCATCTGGGTATATGTTTGAGTGAATCCCTTGATAGTTTAGATTCACAATTGGAAACCGTAGATGTGGCTGCAATAAGGTTTTAGGTATATTAAAATTTTTCGCGTTTAAAAATACAATTGACACCGGTGATAACCGATTTGGTGCAGACGAAGTTGCACGGGTCAGCTAGTTATAAATAAAATTATAGAGATTTGTCATTGTGTGCGCATCACGAAAAGCTACGAGCTATATTTCGAACATATCTTTTACCATTTAGATATTTGGTTTTTCATCGAAAAAAAAATCATGATAGCGTCATCTTCTATATTGAAGGAAATAAGGAAACGTATAATAGGTCTTTACCTATGAAATTGCCGTTCTGCAGTACTGGCCATTTCAAATCAAAATAATTTTTGTTTGGCTAAGAATTCTAATTTCAAATTAATTTTATTTTAATGGAATTCTTTTTCCAAAAGTAGCCATTTGTTTATTGATTAGTGTTGCATTTTCATCGCATTTCAATCTTTTTTGTCATCATGGATACGTTAAAAATTCGAGTAGTTATGGAATATGAGTACCGTCGTGGCAGCACCGCGGCACAAGCGGCACGCAACATCAACGACGTTTACGGAGCTAACACTACAAACCAACGCACCACCTGTTATTGGTTTGCTCGCTTCTGTTCTGGGAATTTCGACCTGAAAAATGAACCTCGCGGTCGTCCGAAGACTTTGGTTGACAATGACGAATTAAAGGCGATTGTGGAAGCTGATGTTACACAATCTACGGCTGAATTAGCAGCAGCTTTCATCGTTAGCGTCAAAACAATATTGGTCCATTTGCGTCAAATTGGCAAGGTAAAAAAGCTTGACAAATGGGTGCCCCACGAACTCAATGATCGCCAGCGTGAAGTACGCGTCGAGACGTGCCTTGCACTGCTCAAAAGACACACAAATGAAGGAATTTTGAACCGCATTGTTACCTGCGATGAAAAATGGATTCTGTTTGATAACCGCAAGCGCTCAGCAAGTTGGTTGGATCCTGGTTCAGCACCTAAACAATGCCCTAAACGAAAACTTACTTCTAGAACAGTGATGGTCACTGTTTGGTGGTCTAGCGCCGGTGTGATTCAAACGGAGTGAGCATTACTGCAGATGTGTACTGTGAAGAACTGAACACAATGATGGAGAACCTGGCACATCTCCAACTAGCATTGGTCAATCGCTCGTCTCCGCTGCTCCTGCACGACAACGCGCGACCTCATACTGCACAACAGACGGTCTCCAAATTGCAAGAAATGGGGTTGGAAGTTCTCCATCATCCGCCCTACTCACCAGACCTTACGCCTACAGACTACTACTTTTTCCAGAATTTGGATAACTCCTTGGCGGGAAAAAAATTCAATACTTGAGAGGCAGTACAAAATGCCTTTGAAGAATTTGTTGCCTCCCGTCCAGCTGATTTCTTTAAGAAGGGCATCAATAAACTGCCATTGCGTTGGCAAAGATGCATTGATTGCATGGGTGATTACTTCGAATACAAATAAAAATACATGAAAAAAAATCGTTTAAATTTTTTCATACAAAACGGCAATTTATATATATATAATAATATGAACGTAAATCTAGCGTGTCGGCACTTTTTTGATTTTTGTGATAAAAAATTGTTGCAGGTGTCCAGGAATAAGGAATAAATACATTACAATCGTTTTTAGAAATGTCTGTCTGTCTATTTCTTTGGACACGCATCATAGCTAAGGTACTGCGTTCACGATAAAACCCGACAAAATAATATAGCATATCCACGAGTAACATTTAGTATTTGTTTCATTAGAATCGGTCCACTTTATCAAGTTCCATTGTAATTTGAATGACAGCTCGAGTTTAACTCGAGAATAGAGTAGGTCAGTAAATGCATTTCAATTTCTTACAAATACAGGATATTATATGGAATATTATACATATAAAAATCTAAAATACATTAAATGAAATTGTGTTTTTTTTTTGCGTTAAATTCCATACGGACGAAGTCGCGGGCACAGCTAGTATTAAATGTAACACTTTCTTTGTTATATTCTTCACTGTGGTTGACCTTTTAATAGGGAAATTATTTGACGGTAATCTTGTACTTTCTATACACTTCAATTATTATTTTCTACCGATCAAAATGTTTTAAGCACCGTTTGTTGTTCCATTTATATAAAAGTACTATGACATACTATAGTTTTTTGTTCAGATATGCATTTTCTGTCGTATATATTTAAACATATTTATATATGTTAGATACTTCTGTTACAATGCTTCATATTACAATATGTAATTAATTAATAATAATCTATATAAAAATGTTAACACTAGAAACTGTGACAAACTGGTCGTCTCATGTTTCAGACTAAGTAAAGCTAGTATCAGTTTTTAGGTAATAGTGTTAGGTTTTACAACAAAGTCCCAGAGTGTATTATAGATTTGCCGCATTGTAAGTTGAAGCGCCATGTCTAGTGGGTTTTGGTGTCAAAAGGCTATTATAGTGTGGATCAATATATGAACGATGGTGATGTCTGGAATTGATTTCTCTCTGTGCATCCACTAAAACAATTGTGACGTGTAATGTATTTAAAATTTATATATGTTAAAAAGATATTTCAGATTGAGTATCTTGCCGGTTCTCGGCATCTTGTAATTTGTATCTTATATCTTGTAATTTGTTCTATCTAAATTAAAAATATCTGCAGTTCTATCTGATTAATTATTTTGTTATAAAAAAATGTCTGTCTATATGTATCCCCGTATGTAAATACTTAACTAAAAACGGCTTAACAGATTCCTGTGATGTTTTATACAAACAACGTTCGTGCAATTTTTAAAATAATATAATTGTCAAGAATTTTATAGAAATTGGATTAAAATATACACTAAGGTAACATTTTGTCCTCCATTAATTCTACTAAATAACATTTTACTATTATAAAATATATGTAAAACCTACAGTAATTAATGTAGCTTATAAAAAATACTTGGAAACCTTTAGGATTTAGAATTCTTTAAAATTATTCCGTGTTATTACAAAAAAGTTAGATATGCATTGAACTCTTACTTAAAAAAAGTTTGATCACGAAAGAGTATCTTACTCTCGCTTATAGATGCACATTATTGGAATTTAAATATTCTCTAACGCTTGTCTAAGTTGACTGATAGTTCTTATTCTATTGTTGTAATTAACTGTATCTCTATTTGACGGCGATAGAAGTTTCATAGTAAAATATGGATTTCGTGGGAAATATTAATTTGGAAGAAGTAAATAAATTTTCGTTTTTACATTAAAGTAAATATACTCTCTTTTGCGCTATTGACATTGCTGACTGATCATTTCTGTTGGTCTCTTCGCAATTTGTTTACGAGTATATATATTTATTGTTAGCACTCTTCGTACTACTATTGACTACTATATAACACTGATAGAATTTTTCAAATCGGACCAATAGTTCCTGAGATTACCCCTACAATGTCACAAGCTCACAAACTTTACCTCTTTATAATATTAGTACAGATATAGGTAGATAAATTGAAATTGTTTGTAATGGAACGGTTTTAAATGATGAGATCGAATCGAACGAATGCTATTCAGAGTTGCTTGCATAAACTAAAATCAGATGTTTAGCTAGAGACCGCTTGGAAACGCTTTTGTAATAAAGTATTTTAGACATGAGTTTAACTAGATTTTAATTTTTAGGTACTGCTTAGTAAAACTCGTGTTACACCCGTGTTCATTTTTGTTTTTGTAATAAGAAGATTTGTAATGTGATATCGTAATAAACATATTTTTGTGCGCTTAAATCGCAAACGCTGGCTAATCCTTACGAGGTAGAATAAATTAATGTACTACGGAATTGTATATCTTAAAAAGATCGATAAAAAAGTCCGCGATGGTATATTTATCTCTAAAGGATAACCCACAGTAACCATTTTTATCTTTTTACAAAAATAAGTGTGTTATTTACCAAACTATTTTATATAATACAGTATTATTTCATATCCAAATAAATACATTACATACGTTGTACATGTCATGTAGATCGAAATTTCCCTTAATAGTATTTTATTCAAATGGATCTCTACGTACCTGTGCGAAGCTAATTGTCCTAGTCGCTAGTTGACAAATAAAAGAACGTATTACGTTATCTGGGTAAACGTGTTCTCATGTCAGATATATAAATTTGCGAGTAACGCAGTTTTAGTGGAACAATCACGCGGTTTAGTTTCACCGCTGTCATCTAGTTTTTGCTTACCTCATCGTTATTATAGTTTTGAAAATATTTTCCGTGTCAAGAACGTAATAAAATTGACACTAAATAACATTACTTGGCCACATTTGGCCCCAAAATTGATAAATTCTTATATATATAAATTATTATGCAAAATAACCGAACTATATTATATAATATACCACGAACATTACAAAATATAGAGTCGAATAATACAAGATTATGAATAAAATATAAAATCCACTCAAAACTCATACAATGACTCAAAACAAAGTTACCGTCCACTATGACATAGGATTGTCAACCTTTTTTTGTTAGCAAGTACGAAAATTTAATTAATAATTTCAAACAATTTTTCAATTAACTATATTTATTTTAGTAATCAATGTTGGTTGTGTTATCATTACAATCATTATCGAAACGTTTGAATTAGCAACAATAAAATAACATTTTAGGATAAAGCGGGTGTCACGTTTTTACGTTCCAACACGTTCTAGATATCTTTTGCGATAACACTGGAGAGATACTTTCTATTTTTATTGTCACGTTATAATATTATGAGATATATATGAAATGTGTATAAATTTTGTGATTAAAATGAAGTATTAGAATATATCTATGCAGTAATAAGAATGTAAATTTAAAATGACAATACTTTTCGAATTTTTTTTAAGCAAATTTTGATTGATTTTTGAATATAAAAATATCGACTTGAATATTTCAGTATCTTTAAGGTTCAGGTTTCTTCACGATGTTTTCCATCGCGGTCACCCGGTCGAGTCATCAAATTAAATTAGTACACGGTTTACGAAAAATGTTTTAGTTAGTACTTATTTACAACTACCACCGCGATTTATACCTCCTTGTGTACTAAATATTTGGATAAATTAAAACGGCTAGAAGTGGCTATTATAAATCTATTCAAGTTACTTAAAAATGTTTGCATAAAATACGAATTACTGTTACTTTTAATCTATTCAATCGTAAGTAACCTATACAATATAATAATTATTTATAACTACTATGTACTTTCCTACATTCGTTTACTATAGAGATTATACATTTTTACTTCTGTCAGGAATAGTAACAAAATAAATATATTATTTTCGTTTCGAATGACAATTATGCACTTTGAAACAATAACCAGGAAGTATTTAAAACTGCTGTGACTTGCAACTTCGCAAATTTTAATTAGTCTGTTGAATATAGTAATAAAATAAACACTCCGTTGACAAGCGAAAATTATGTGTAAAATATAACAATGAAAACGCCGAAAAGGCTATTATCTCATCAAATTGGAGTTAAGAATTTAAAAAATAATATAAAAAAAGTATTGTTACAATACTGTATTTAAGCAGCACTCGAGTTAAAATAATGTCAGAAAAAAGGTGCGGACCAAGAGTCTGCAGCAAAAAAAGTTGAAGCAGTAGTAAGGACTGCCGACAGAAGTGACAACTCAAAACAATGAAATAAATGCGTTTTCTTTTGAATTTTCATATTAATTATAGTGTGAATTACAATATTAAAATTTCAGAATTTGTTTATTGAAATTATTGACCCTAGTGTCGTCTTCATATCTATTGGCACTCGAAGCAATAATTATTAGGGTGGAGTGAAAAAAACAATTTTTTTTTTTCTTAGCCTGGGGGTCAAATTTGTAGCTTATAAAAAACAAAAATTTTTGAAAAAAAAAAAAAATTTTACTCAACATCTTGAGCCAGCCCACTCATTTTTAAAACTAATTACGAGTAAAAATATTTGGTTGCAAAAAAAAAAAATTTTTGAAGGCGTTCTAGAAACTTCAGAGTATCCTCTTTTATGCCAATTAAAAATCACAAGTTAAAAAAAAATTTTTGTGACTATTGTTTTAATTTAAAAAAAAATCCCAAAAAGTACCATTCCTCTTTAGGGCACTAGAATAAAATTTGAGTTGGAAATGATCATAATTGTTAGTTCTTAGATGTTTTAAGAGATTCAAAGACAAAAAAAAAATTTTTTTTGCAACCAAATATTTTTACTCGTAATTAGTTTTAAAAATGAGTGGGCTTTAAAAAAATTTTTGTTTTTTTATAAGCTACAAATTTGACCCCCAGGCTAAGAAAAAAAAAAATTTGTTTTTTTCACTCCACCCTAATAATTATATACATTTTTATTAAGTCTATTAATTAATTAAAGGTATAATGATCTGCGAAATACCAATATTACATATACAAAGGCCATTATACTACGCGTCACTAGTTTGACGCAAACCGCGTAAGCGCAATACGGTCGGTCATGCTTACGTAGCATGCCATGACGTAAAATTATACATTTATCTGCTGCCAAAAATACCGCTCCACGCACCTAAAGCAAGTTTTCACTTCAACAATAGACACTCTGCAAAAATGTGATAATGAGATAATTTGCACAGTCAATATGAGATTCGAACGTTTTCTTTTTCATACATAGACACAAATATTACCTATTCACAGTCTATATGAATACATTTGTAATTCTGTCTGTGTATTTAATTATTACGTATTTATATAGTTGTATAAAAATGCATGTCGGTATATCTGAGGTCCATAATGAATTAATTACACATCTAAATGATTTCTTATAGAAGAGGTGTATACGGTCTCCATTTTAGTACAGGATACTATATGTCGCTGTGCTATGTTTGGGCTAGTGTAAACAATTTAATCTCACTGCCATGTACTTGTTTTAAAGTAGCTGTAATGATGCAGCAAAAACAAGGGAAAGTAAGGAAAAACGAGAGGAGGCGAGTGTGCTATCTACACCCTTACTTAGGTTTAGGGAATGCAATATTCGGCCGATTTTACTATTCTAGATTTAGAAATATCCGTACTATTCGAGTTTTATAAATATCCGTGCTATTCGAGTTTTACGAATATCCGTGCTATTCGAGTTTTACGAATTAACTATGAATGACTGTAACTTCTGCAAACAAAACCCCTCTCTGTGCATCCAGCTAAAGTGAATGTAACTTTATCCTAATAACTATGTATATTACAAAAAATATCTTCACTACATAGTATAAAACAAAGTCGCTTTCTCTGTCACTTATGCTTAAATCTTTAAAACTACGCAACGGATTTTGATGCGGTTTTTTTTAATAGATAGAGTGATTGAAGAGGAAGTTTTATATCTATAATAACATCCATTAAATAGTGGAGAAATACTGTTATTTTTGAGGTTTCTGATGTGATGTTGTAAATAATTACATTTTTTCCGCTTACATTGCAACAAACGCAGGCGGGCACGGGCAGTAATTAATAAATCAAAACTACTGGATCGATTTTAATCATTTTTTCAGTGAATGACATAGGCTATATATTTTATACCCGTGCGAAGCCGGAGCGGGCCGCTAGTATCTTATAAAAAGATAAACAAGATCAAGTTTCTTGCCGGTTCTTCTAGATGACTTGGTTGTTTTCCGAAGCGGTGGTAGTTTTGGCGTTCATAAGTGCCTTCTTAGGGCTTAAATCAAATCGAGTATTTGCGATTTGATTTCATTTACGAATACATTGTTTATTATTGAATATATAAAACAATTAACATGTTAGTATGGTACTTTAATAACGATTAATTTACTGAATTACTCTAACATAACTAGCTAGACATAATTATATATTGACGGCGGAAAGGATGATTTATTATCATATGAATATTATCAAATGCATTAACCTCTCCACTATCATTTCTATGTATCCTATACATATAAACCTATACTCTGTATAGGTCAATCAATCATAATATATATAATCATAAAATATATAATAATGTCAATCCTAAATAATAATAATGAATATTGTAGCAACAATTGGTTACTAGCACTTTCATACAAAAATACTGAAAATCTATTATCTATAGTTTCATAGGACCCTTGTTGATAGATTTACTGTTTCTGGCAAAAGTAATAAGAATACAGCTCGATTCTAGAGAACGAGAGTCTGGAGATCTGTAGTTCAGGTCTTTGAACCTTTTTCAGACTCCAGACCTCACATTAATTTGCACTATAAATTTACTGTTCTATAAAATGTATACTTTTCCTTTTTTTGTTCATAAACAATATTGTATAGTTGTAAGAATCTAATTGTGAGGTCAAATAAATAAATTTATTATTATTATTATAACTATTCGAGTCAGTACTATTACGCGAATACTCGAAAAAAACGAATACTCAGATACCAGGACCTGGTCCTCTCCTAATGAACGTGCTCTTGAGGTAAACATTTCAAGATATACAATAATAGCTACAAAATAAGGAATATATTTTACATAAATCACACCTTAGGCTTTATTTTTAGGTCGTTTTTTACGAAATTGTAAGTTAAGCTACAGCTATATTGAATTGTTACCGCAAACTTTTATTTTACCCCTTATCTTATATAACTCCTAAAGTTCAAAAGCTTTTACTGTACAGATTACCCAAGTAATTTGCATATTCACTGATTACTCCTTTAACATCAGAATCAAATGTTGTCTGCATTACATCACAAATTCATCTTAACCTATTGGGTTACTGTAGTAATTATATTATTTAACATTCACCGAAATGAAACTATCTTTGGCACTTTAACCGATCATTTGCATATTATCTAGATTATTTGTAGAATAACCGATTCCCGCATTGTCAAACATAATTAGGTCAATGAATATGATTTCGCTGTAGAATTATTACATATACATCATGTTATAATTTATAAGTAATAAGGTGGAATTTCGAAGATTAATATGTCATTCATTCTTTTCGGTCTCTAGATTTACACACAACAACTCTTTAATTCTAGAATACTATACATACATACTTCGTTTAATACTGTTTAATATATCTACAAAATCGAAATCGCTAAATATTTATTTGCATTTTTGTACTATTACTGGGGATTACATCTCAGCGTTTGTATTAATTGTTCGGACTGTCCAAAACCATAAGGCCTTAAACTCCTTACAACGAATGTATACCTTACGATGCACTTGTCAACAGGCTGTTGGTAGTATAAGTTAAAAATAACCCTATTCGTTACTAAAATTAAAAAACTTGAACAATAACAAATGATGTAACGTAAAATTATAATTTTTAAAAATTGATTTGAGCTTTAAAATCGTCATTATTTTGAGATCGGGTTCTTAAAAAATCAGCCGAAGGGTTAATTAAATGTGAGAAAAACTGTACCTGTGAATTTGATTGTACTATGCGTTACGATAATTGGGTCCTCACGAACATCATTCACTTCTCGTTGATATTCACTAATAAAAACATATAAAAAAGTTCTTATTCTAATGGTATATATAAAATTTAAATTACCATAATTGAAAAATGTACGTACTATTTAGGTATGTATGCATAAAATAATTGAAACCGATTTCATTATTTTATTTCAAATTTATTTGGCGAAGATTCGTTTATGTGCACATAATATTAACGAGTGGGAAGCATTTTGTTATGGCAGTCATATTTTATTGTGCCGCTAGCTACGGCTAAAAATAAGGCTTTAATAATAATATAAGTCTTTGTATTTTATGAATTCATTGTGTTCATCAATTCATCATTGTTCACTTTACATACAGCATAATTTACAACATTGACAACTATAGTTTGATACTCACAGCTATAGTTTTTCCGACCGTACATTTTCTATTGGAGTTGCAATGTAAGACGGCGGTTTAACAATTACCTTGTCATTTGAAACGTGTAGCATAAAATAATATCGTTTAAAACAAGAGAACACGCTGTAGATATTCCGCATCATCCCTCCCTGTTCCCATCGGCGCCCAAAATGGCCGTGTCTGAACTGCGAACACCCAAACAGGGGGAAGTGAGTGAATCGTGAAAAGCTCAGTCTTACGGTAACATCCGCCACGATCGGGTGTGTCGTTGACACTCTAAATATGTGATATATTAATTTTAAATTCCATCACGATGAGTCTTCCTATAGATAAATTACAACAGAAAATATGTATCAATATTATATTAATTCAGTAAGTGTTTTTTCAATCTATTCTTAGATGATACACGAATCATTTTCTCCTAACTCAATACTATGTACTGCGTAAGTAATTTATTTTTACTGGTCTTTATAAAGTCTTATCTTTCAGGGGATGAATTAATGAAAAAAACAATAACAGAATGTAAACAGAAATTAATTACGTTTATAAATATTCCTGAATGCTAAAACGATTTTATTGCATAACTAACTGTGCCGGCAACCTCGTCCGCATAATACCTTAGGTAACAAAACAGCGATTAATAAATTCACCTAGAATGTATTAAGTCCATTTACTTATCTACTTTTCTCTCGTACGTAAGTCGCGTCGCCATTAAAACTACAATAACTTTTCATAGAGTGAACAGATTTTAATGAAGTAAAGACTAAATGTTACTCGATGCTTTATGATTTTTTGGTAGAGGTGTTATCATGAACGTAGTATTTTAACAGTGATGCGTGTTCATACAAACAGATTATATTACTTATTCCTTGAAACCTGCGACATTTTTTTACAAAAATCTAAAAGTACGGACACGTTAGATTTACATTCTTATTATATGTATAAAAGATGTTATTCTCAATTTTATTATCAAAGTGGTGCCCGTGATTGCATTTCCTTTTTTGTTTTTTTTTTACGTGTCATCTCTGGATTAATTGTGAGCTGACTGTTATTTTTTATTGTAATTCTATTGCAATTATATATCCCTCAAAAACCTGGTAGGGATTTAATTTTATTTCTATTACACATTATGATCACTCTGTAATTATATGTAGCACTCTGTAATAAAGTATTAAGTGTTTCTTTGTTATTTATAGTGGCACGACAAAGTGACAACATTGTGCCAGATGGTAAGTCATATATACCCAATCAGATATGGATTTCTAAAAATCCTTTATTTACTGGATATAAAGCGGCTGACCCCTGAAAAACAGCACGTCTAGGCTATGGCAAATGTGGACAAGGTATATGGTACTACCAATTAGATAACTTATTTAAAAAATGAGTGCGTGTAACCGTCACACGCGATTGAAATAAAACTCCTTGGGCATTATGAGGGATGGTTTAAAATAAATACATCAAATGATACTTTAAAAAGGCATTTAATGATGATATAACACTAGTAATATATATGTCAGAGTAGAAAGTTAGAGACTAGGGAGAGCAGAGCACACGGATGGCATTGTTCTCCATTTGTATGTATTTTCACAACACGACTGACACTATTAAATGAAACGACGACTTCTTCGATTCTTGTTCTTTTTAATAATGCTTTTACAATAATCTCAGAGACAATAATTATCACTTAGCGACAATAACGATAAATCTCACGATCTCAGAAACAATAATGACTTCACGATCTCAAAAACAATAATGAATTATGAATCCTGCACAACCTCGTACAAGCACTTATAAAGTTATCGCTTTCCTTCACCTGCCGATAAACCAAGTGAAGGAAGTCGTAGTTTAACGAAGTATTTGATCTACGATTTTGTACATATTTACACTTTATATTCGCTAATAATTCTAATTATAAATAAATAACGATTTTAACATCATGCATTGAATTAATTACATTGTCTTAAATAATCACAGTTATACCAACCGAAGTACTTTACAGATCCTTATTTGCTTTAAAACCATTTTAGATCGACTAATAATTCCAGTAATTATAAAGTAATACTAATAACAGTGTACAATGCTAATTTGTTTTAATTACATTGTTATTCATTTTAAATAGCAACTTTACTATTCTATCTCGACTGCACATAGGATGTATTTCCGGTTTTAATAAATAACAGAAAATGTTACTTAAATCTAGAATAATTCTATTACAATTTCACAAATCCGATTTTAATTGTCGTCGTGACACTAATTTAGGTCTGCTTTAAATCAAGAATCAAATCAAGATAGAAATTTTATCGCATGACGTCACATTTTAATAAGATGGTGTCAAGTGTGGCGTGACACCGCTTTATTTAGGAGTTTCTATTATTGATTGTGAATAAACAGGTGGAATTCTTAGAAGTTATAAACACTTTAATCTAATCTAAATAACTCAATAATTAAAAAAAAATCACATTAACCATAATTAAATAGAAGAGCATTAACAATTCCTTGCCAGTATTGATTAACATAGAAAATAATAGATGGCGCTGTTAGCAATCATCTATGACAATTCGAATCTTCGTAAGATTCTATAATAAAATATGTGTTACATTTACGAGTTAATTTCGACCGCTGAATGCTCAGGCTGCTGGATGCTCCCACTATGATATATACATTTATTATCGTCGGCCACTATACATTTTAATACAATAATTTAATTTCTATCATACTTCACATATGATATACCTGAAATGAGAAACATAAATCAAAGAGTTGCTAATTAATGTTTTCTGTGTTATTTAAGATCCGAATTAGCTGATAGATGACACTACAAGTAATGAAGATTTGATTTAATTTATTACTTACTTACATTGGAACCAGATGGCAGCACGGTCGCGCGCCCATATATAGATAATTAATTCTATTGTATTATATTATATTACTAGCCTCTGCTCGCGACTTCGTTCGCGTGGAATAGTTACTTTCGGCTAACGCTAACACGCAGCGGAGACTCTCAAAGAAAAAAGAACGGTTTTCAAACATTCTTCAGGGTTGCTCCGCTTCTATTGGTGTTAGCGTGACGATATATATCCTATAGCCTTCTCGATAAATGAGCTATTTAACACTAAAAGAATTCAATTCGGACCGGTAGTTCTTGAGATTAGCAACCAAACAGCTTTTTAATATTAGTATAGATTACTACTTTTCTCTCGTACTTACCTCGAGCCGTTATTCAAATTACAATAACTTTTTATAAAATGGACCGCTTTTAATAAAACTGAGACTAAGTTACTCCTGAAGATATGCTTTATGATTTGTGATTTGAGGTTTTATTGTGAACCCTGTACTTTAGCAGTGATGCGTGTTCACACAAACATACCTTTTCAAAAATGATTGAAATGTATTCCATTACTTATTCCTAGATACCTGCAACAATTGTTTTCATGAAAATCAAATAAGTACAGACACGTTACATTTACATTTTTATTATATGTATAGAAAAAGAAAATAGGTCAGTTACATGTATCGGCTACTAGCTAGCAGCGGATCGCACATGACCTTCAGTCGCCAGGTTAAGTTCGCACATCACGTATATTTCAACGAACTAACCTGATATTTCTGATAACCAAAAACGCTTTAGAATCTGTGCCTCATTATAGTGTATGTATAATATTTGAAAGCAGTTATCCACAGACTATCAAATATGATGAGTAATCAGTGAGGAAATTGCAGTTAGATCTAAAATCTCGGCTTAGGATTTAAAGTATCATTTGTAATGTCGGAGGAGGTATATTATCATTTTATATTACATAGTATAAAACAAAGTCCCCCTACTGCGTCTGTCTGTCTGTCTGTTCGCGATAAACTCAAAAACTACTGAACGGATTTTCGTGCGGTTTTCACCAGTGGATAAAAGGATTCATGAGGAATGTTTTTGTAATATAATTTGTCAAGGATTATAATCAGGGCGGGACAACGTCGGCCGGACCCGCTAGTTATCTTATATTTACACGTATTATTAAATGATACACCTCAGTCGAACTATTGACATACATAAATTATTAAATCGGCTGTTCATACAAGTAATGGATCCTTAATATTTAATTTTGGGCCCGTTTGAAATGATTATAAGTATCTATAGAATTTATTTTAACATTCAGTTACTACAAATCCCGTGTAAAATTGTGTCTTGGTAATTTAAGGGATTATTACAAACACTATTTTTATTTCTTCTCGCCTTTAAACACTGTTAATTCTTTAGTAATAAAAAAAAAATTGTAAATACCTTTTATAATGTTTACACTTACATATACCAGGTGACTATTTAAACAGTAGCAATATTTCTAGAGGACACTCTGCACTCGATTCTCGTTCTAAATCAATAAAAAAATAGGTGCTTAATATTTGACCTAATTATCTAGAAAAATACATAAGTTATACACTATCCTCTATGCTGATATGCTAAAACACAGTGTTAATGACCGTCGGGTTATTTCACTTTCATTTGAAAGGGAACGTGGGAGCGTCAGGAACAAAAAAAAAGGGTTTATTGCCCGTTCTAATATCGAAAGTTATTAACTCCGTGTCGCCCATTGTAGCTTTTGTCACCGGTCATTGCCATTAGGTTTATTATTTTATTTAAAAGTTTGTAGCTATACTTTTGAAAGTCTTAAAACAACGTTAACTTAGGTTTTCTTGGTTGTTTATTAGTATTTGTTTTAATATTATTATTTTATATAATAAATGTGACCATGAAGTGTCATATCCTAGAATACTGCGAGTATCTAAACAGTCGCCTGGTATATTTACAAGTGCCGTGGAGAACCGCTACGAAGTGCAGTGGCATATTGGTGGCAATCGTTTCTGCATAAACATGTGTTTGACAGTCAACTATCCAATGCTAATAAAGTAGTTTGTATTAACACACTTTATTCTATCTCACATTTGAGTGTATAAAAATTGAAATCTTGTAAAAATAAAATCCTTGATTATTGGATTATTTGACTATAATGTTAATAGATAAGAATTGGAAGTACGTCGTTGACGTTGTGTGTGTGTGGAACAAACAGTGATCGTCCATACAAATATATTTTTGAAGTGAAAACTCCTATAGGCGCGTTGAGCGGTACTTTTTTGGCAGGAGATAAATTTATAATTTCGCGTCATGACTGCTAGTAAACGTGACCGACTATCTTGCGCTTGCGTAGCTTGTATCAGACTAGCGACCCGTAGTATATGAAGCTGTGCATAACTAATATTGATATTTTGTATTGAGATTGTGCACCCCATAATATGTTTGATTAATTAATAAACTGTATAAATATTATTTGGAGTGCCAATAGATGACTAATGAGAGGCTAATGATAATAATTTCAATTTACGAATAACGAACTTTAAATAATTCACACCATAATTAATTTAAAAATTCATAAGAGAACATAGCTTAAATTCGACTGATTCAAACCAAATTCATACAGTACGATAATTATTAAATGTCTACATGGTATTTAATTAATAACATAATTTTTTTATTAATAACGAACAGATAAACTGACGCTTGTATATAGTGGTTACATTGTAAATTTTTATAACACTGCATACACAGATTGCGTGCTATTAAATAGCAAAGGTCAAGATATTAAATAGCGAAAGCTTTCAATTTATTCCGACACGTTTAAAGTTGCACTATAAAGTCAACAATGTAAATTAGACACGTATTTAAACTAATTTATAATTGTTTCAGGGTTCAAAATATTTTAGTCATAAAATGCAAGACAGATTCTCGTGACATTAGAGAGGAAGACTGAACCCGAGTACGACGACAACATGACGTTATTCAATAATTCATTCACGAGGACTTACCACAGACTTTTCGTTGAATTAGCAGGTAAATATATGTTAATACAGTATACTGTCATCATGAAAATCTTATCAACTATTGTTCTCGTAAAATTTTAATTACAAATAATTGAGTAATTCTAAAATATCTCTTAAGATTTAGGTAATTAAAACTAGTTTTTTATTGAAATCATGGTTTGTTATTTAAAAATTGGTTTCTTAGAGTTAAATCTATAGAACGTATTTAGTTATCTTATACTTAGTTTAGCTTAATCTTCATTAAGTAGCTATACACCACAATCTTAGGTTTCGAATTTATATTCTAACTAGCAGGCACGGCAGACGTTGTTGACGCAAATTATATAGCAAAACCTTCCTCAATAATCACTTTATCCACTGGTGAAAACCGTATAAAAATCCGTTCAGTAGTTTTTGAGTTTATCGCAAACAGACAGACAAACGCGGTGGGGGACTTTGTTTTATACTATGTAATGATTACGTCAAGCTTATGCGCGCTTAATTTCACTCTCAACGTACCTCGTACCTATAAACTCGTAAGAAATAAATTTAATCCTGTATACTGAACCGATATCGATTCAAAAAAAGAAGCAAGTCAACAGACAATAAAACAAACAATGGGGACATTTTTGACATTAATACAATAAAGGATCAGGCCATAGAGGCCATAGGCCAATGACAGTCAAGTAATATTGATAACTTAGAAAGTATATGAATACCACTTTTACAATATTATTTTGGCATTCCTTTTTCTATTCACATAATACCCAAATTTTTCATAAGTCATCGAATTGGTTGATTGAGCCTTTTTTTACGTGGAAAGAAATCCTATATTGGATAACTATTCACTCTGGGGAGTGGTGGGGTGTTGTACTGATAACTGATAAAAAATGTACTGTATCGTCTGCTGTGCTAATGGAGCAAGAAGCAAAGCGAGCAAGGCAGCGCGAATGCCATATGGCCCACTGACCATAACAGCCCGGTCAAACTGTTTCCCTGTCCACTAAACTAGTGCAATAGAAAGTCCGATCCCTAGCCTCTTCTCTCCTCGGTCCGGCCTGACAGTGAAGGACACGCCGCCCCAACTGCCACCCTCCTCTGTCCAAAGGCCTCCTCTCTGTACCTTATTAACTTGGTTTTCTTCTACGGTAACTTTTAAGGTTTTTTTCCTTCCACACTCTGACGGGTAAGTCGAAGCAGGCCCATCCTGACCCCATCCCCTGTTCTCTCTGATAAGAGAGGGAGACCTGATAGAAGAAGGAAACTGGGGGAGAAATTCGGGGCAAAATTCCCCCTGGTTGGATACCAAGCCCGGAGGTTAATCGGCTCTGCAAACCCAATATCCAAAAGGGCCCTAAAAAACTTTTCAAGGGGGGGGGAAAATCCCAGGGAAATATCCCCGAAAAAACCCAATAAGATAACGGCGATTATACATTTTTAATTTTGGGCTTAGGCCTAAAACATGTCTCAGTGCAATCTATACATTTCACCCAAAATAATAAATTAAACTTCAAATTAACTTAAGACTAGTACACTTTTACTACAAGAAATATTCTGTAAGTAGCGTTTATCGTAATCAATAATAATGTCATTTGATCTCATATAATAATAGTTAAAAAAGATTATTGAGTTTTAGATTACTATAATGTCGTCAAACTTCCATAAGCTCTGGTGACTGTTTACCGTTAAGAAGGTCGCAGGTTTTGATGCGTTCATTTTTGACAACACATGCTCATTTGTCAAGCGGTAGTTAACTAAATTGTGCTTTAATAAGCGTGTCACCCTCCCTCATGGTATAACTCTCTACTAGGATTATTTAGGATTAGATATTTTGGACCGAGGTATATACCTATTTTATCCATTCGACAGTTAAAAAGAATTCATTTATGAAGAAAATAAATCGTAGTCGACTCTTATTACCTCTCTGTTACTCCACTCTGTTCATCCTAAAATTCAGACATACAAAAGAACATCAAAAGTATCATACAGAAAATAAAAAAAAATACATATCTACAGACAGCACTGCTAATTTATTAATATAGTTTATGCAAATAATCACGATTACTTGAATCGTGTCAAGAACAAATGTTCCATAGCGATTGAAATTGCTTGGACTAATTGAGCATAATAATAATAATACTGAACAGCTCGTTATACTAATAGTTGTGGTAATTTATCTATATTCATGAATCAGTAATCTTGTTTGTACTTATAACTTTTTTCCAAATTTTCAAATAGATAATATTGTAGATGAAACTGGTTGCAAATATCACATAAGAAATTCTGTGCATAAATTGAATGTTTTTTCGAAGACCGATTTTTTCGAAATTTTGTACACTGTAAGAAAAAATGTTTTGTTTGTAAACGTTATATAAAATGATAAAAATTTGAAAACACTGTCATATATTTACGTTATATAGAAACGAATAGATTATAAAAGATCATCAACTCTACAACAATTCATAAAAAATATATTGAATATTAAAATTTTATTTAAATCACTGGAAATACAAGTCATTTACAAATGAATACGGTAACGATGACCAATAATACTATTTAGAAATTGTAGAAGTAAAAAACGAAAAACCAATTTTATTATATCTCAACCGATTTTGACGAGATTTTGTACACGGGAAGTTTATAATATAGTGCTTATAGTATAGGAGTTATTTTTACAGCGTACCACAACTGTAAAGAAGCATTTTTTTTAAATATTGGTATACCAGAAGCGTATATCACGATGCAATTGATAGAGTATAAAATTTAAATGTATCAAGAAACGTAAAAAAAATAATTAATCAACTCAATAGCTTTTTATAACAATTTGTATACGTGAAGTGTCATTCGAAAATTGGTGCGTAAAATGCGTACAGTTTTAGTTCGTATTAGGCGAAATTTGTCGTAATATCTATATGATTATTAATAAAATTTACACCATGCATTAAAAACGAAATAAAAACAATAAAATTTTGTCACATATTTACAAAATATTAAGATACCATTTGTGTGTACAAACTTATGCATATAATTATGATTAATGTTGATTTCTAACGATATTCGGATATTAAAAAAAAAAAAGTAATGAGCATATTTTCTAATAAAATAACCTTTATCAATTTCAGATTCAAGAACTAATGACTGGTTTTTAATAACGAGCCCAGTGCCCGGGCTTACAATTATTGGTTTATACCTGTATTTCTCATTAAAATGGGGTCCCCGGTACATGCAGGACAAGAAACCCTTTCAGTTGCAGAAGACGCTTGTTGTATACAATTTTATACAAGTTTTGGTTAGCTGTTGGTTGTTTCATGAGGTAGGTAATATTTTTAAAACCTACATTTTTTTGTAAGTCATTATACAAATGCTAACTTTACGAAGCAAAAACATGAAAATTCTAGGATTACTTATAAAGTACAATCAAAAACGATAGGAACACCCAAATTACGAGTAATATTGTATTTTATCTGATCTACGAGTAGTTTATGCATGACAAGCCTTCAAAAGGAAGGACGGTAAACATCGTGAGAAAACCTGAACCTGAGAAACGTTCTTGTAGTACTACTGTATGTGGGAAAAATATAGAACTGAGGATTTCTCGGAATTTGAAATAGCCAATACGTCGTGGGCTGGCGTTTTGATTACGCCCATACTTCGGGAAGAGGCCTATGGCCCTGCAGTGGGTCTCTTACAGTGGATGATTATGATGATGAAACCTTCAAAAGAGAGCGTTATTTCCTTATTCATCGAAATAGTTACCTAATTCTCTGATTTAATTTTAAATATGCATTTATTCGCGTTCCAGCGAAAGCCTAATCTATGGTTGTAAATAAGGTCAATTGATTTTTAACTAATACTATTATTTTAACAGGAGTTTCACGGAATAAATAAGTATCTAAATTTACTCGGACGTTCTTTTTATGTGATGACTTGTTTTTATAGTATATATAATTAATGTTTCTTTGCTTATTCCTTATACGTTCTTGTATCATTAATTCAATTGGGATGAAATTTGATGAGTTATTATGAAGTTTGTACAATAGATGGCGCGCAACTCGTTTGAATAAATAAGTGTATTTTATATACTTACCGACAGACGGCATTTAATGTGTTTTCGATTTATGTTTTCAAACGTAAACTGAAGGTCACGCAATCGAAGTGACGCTCAACCGCTATTTGAAAATAATGATACCAATTATTAATCTTATGGCAATGTTAAACCAATTACTGATTGTTTTCAGGGCCTCGACGCTGCGTGGTTGAGGACTTATAGTTGGAAATGCCAGCCAGTTGATTTTACAAGATCACCGCATGGTCTAAGGGTATGTATACAATATGATTCATTTAAATTTAATTATGTCCTATTTATTTTGCATTTATAAATAAACATTGAATTGCGACAGTTCATCGTTGCTCAAAGTGAGTTCTGAGTGTTGGCATTATGACCAGTTTGTAGTCTCCACTGTTTAGTCACAGTTAGAAACTAATAATTACATTTTGTATAATAACTGTATCACATATGGGTTTTAAATGTGTCATCGGAAAAGAGTCCTAGTATAATAAATTCCATTGATAGTTTTAAACATTTGCAAATGGTTTATCGCATTTGAAGTTGAATTAAGATATTGATAAGTCTAATAAATATCTTTGCATACAGATACATACATTGCATACTGACTGGAGACAGATATTGAAAAAAAACCGTTTATGAAATATAGGAGCACTAAGCTCTAGAGTAGACTTGCGTTTAAGAATATTATTTTAATGTTATGTAGCTTATATTGTCAGTAATAAACGTGCTTTTTTATTCAAGTGAAACTTTTTTTCATCGCTTCAACTTTTCTTGTCCATCTATCGTATGCCGCATTACAGCCAGCCGCGGAGTAGAGATAACATGAAAGTCGCTTGGGAGAGAATCCAAAGCATATATGGCGGTGTCAATGGATCAATTCAAAATGATTCAACGATTTAAATAAATATTATGTAGTCCGGTGAAGCTGTATAGACCTGTCAAGTTAATAACGATGGCAGTTCGAAAAAAATTGTGCTCTGTTTAACATATCTATTATCTGAATGATCGTATTTATAATGTACTAGCCGACCCGTGCCCACTTCGTTGGGCGGTAATAGGCATTATCAAGCTACAACTTTTCTCTAGAACTCAATCATATATATCTCATAACTAGCCGACCCGTGCCCACTTCGTTGGGCGGTAATAGACATAATCAAGCTACAACTTTTCTCTAGAACTCAATCATAGTTAAGGCAACGTTCATAAGAAACGTTTTCGTTCGACCATTTTTCTCCGACTCCCCAGATATTACCCCCTACAACCTCACAAACTTTACCTCTTTATAATATTAGTATAGATTATAGATAATATAATTAGTTAATAGCTTCTGTCCGCGATTTCGCACGCGTGGAATAGTTATTGTGGACTAAGACGCGCTCGGAAGCTCTCAAAAGGAAAAAAAGCCCCGATTTTAAAACATTTTTCATTGTAGCTCCGCTCCTATTGCCCTTAGCGTGAAGATATATAGCTTATGACACTCACAAATAGCGGCTTTCTATCGGTAAAAGAATTTTCAAAATCGGTTTAGTAGTTTCTGAGAAATTACCCCCTACAACGTACACAAACTCACAAACTTTACCTCTTTATAATATTAGTATATAGATTATAGCTCCTGCCCACGACTTCGTCCACGTAGTAATAGTTATCTGGGCTAACGCTGACACACAGCAGAAGCTCTAAAAGAAAAACATCTCGATTTTGAAACATTTTTCATCTGAGCTCCGGTCCTACTGGCCTTAGCGTGATGATATATAGCCTATAACCATTCTCGATGAATGAGCTATATAACACTGAAAGAATTATTCCAATCGGACCAGTAGTTCCTGAGATTACCCCTTACAACGCCACAACGTCACAAACTCACAAACCCACAAACTCACAACGTCACAAACTTTACCTCTTTATAATATTAAGTATAGATTCCGTACTTTAGAAATGACGCAGATAATATATAATAATAATATGTAATATTAATTTCAATAAGCAGATTGAAATTAAAATGTATAGTTGGATATTTTGTCTATTATTGATTTCCCATTATCATTTTTAAATTATTACGATACATTTAAAAACGCGATGTTAATACCGGCAACGCATTTGCGACTTCCCTCGTGTTGCTAGTGTCTATGGACGGCGGTGATCACTTAGCATCAGGTGACCCACCAGTTCGTTTGCCTCCTATGACATAAAAAATACCGTAAATCGAATAATTTTCCGAACATTTTCAGTTAAATACATACGATACGAAAACAAGTTTCAATTACTTACATCGTTGTTTCATAAAACCACAGAATGTTTATTTTTCAATGGTTTATTTCTAATTCCAGGTAGCAAGGGGAGTTTATATATATTTCTTGGCAAAAATGTCCGAACTCCTTGACACAGTCTTCTTCGTCATAAGGAAGAAAGAACGGCAGATAACCTTTCTTCATATGTACCATCATACTGTAATGCCGATGATATCCTGGGGCGCAACCAAATACTACCCAGGGGGTCATGGCACCCTGATAGGTGTGATCAACTCGTTTGTTCACATCATCATGTATAGTTACTACATGTTAGCTGCATTAGGACCTCAGTATCAGAGGTATCTCTTCTGGAAGAAGTATATTACAACACTACAAATGGTAAGAATTATTGATATTTTTTTAAACTAAATATAATCATAATTATTATATTTATAGATTCGGACTCATATTTAGACGTGAAATTAATTTTCTTGATATCCGATCTGATAATCTATATATATAGATTGTAAATTGTAACGTGTGTAATTTTACATTTTTGTGAAAAAAATCGTTACAGTTGTCTTGGAACTGGTAATAAAATACATCCCAATATTTTTTAGAAATGTCTGTCTGTTTGTTTGAAAACACATCACTGCTATAGTACTGCGTTCACCGTAAAATCTCACCAAGAAAATTATAAAGCATATCCTCGAGTAACGTTTAGTCTTGGTTACATTAAAGTTGGTTCAATCTATCAAAAGTTATTGTAATTTTAATGACGACGCGACTTAGTACGAGAGAAAATAGATAAGTAAATGGACTTAATATATTCAGATGATTTTATTAGAACTGTTTTTTACATTAGGTGCCACGCGAACGGTTTCCCGGGCACAACGGTTAATAATAAAATGCATTGTATTTATAAATATAGAAAGAAGATTAATATATATCTACATTTAATTTATTTACCTGTCTGAGGTTACTCTCATCACATTGTATAAGGTCTAGAAATGTTTTGGGGGGTTAGTAAAATGAAGTATAAATTCTCTTAGATCAAAAAAAAACTAAAATAGAAATGATAGGAAAATAGAAAGCATGGAGATTAAAGACATAATCTGTTTTTTTTACATCATAGGAGACAAACGAACATGTGGGCCACCTGATGTTAAGTGATAACCACCGTCCATAGATACTTGCAACACCAGAAGAGTCATAAGTGCGTTTCCACTCTGTGTTTGAGGGAGGGGAGTGGGGAAGGGGCGAGGGAAAGGGGAGGTGGGTTATCCGACGCTTTCACTAACCGAACGAAACGCAATAATGCAAGCACTGTTACTTCACGTCGGTTTTCTGCGACAGGGTGGTACTGCACCGGGTGAGCCGACCCATTCATACTGAAATCAGTAATAGCTTCAGCGTGGCTCTATCACCTTTAAATGTATCTAGTGTGTCTATCAGAATTGAAGTAAATTTAGATTCTATGTGTTTAGAAAAACAAGGCTTTCAGAAAAAATATTAGGCTCTCAAAGACAATGATTGGTGAATGATGGTTGAATGATGGATTTAAAAAAATGTAGTGTATTTTTGAAATGAAAACTTCTTTAGGCGCGTTGAGTGGTATTTTTGGCCGGAGATAAATTTATAATTTCGCGTCAGGGCATGCTACGTAAGCATGACCGGCCGTATTGCGCTTGCGCGGCTTGCGTTAGACTAGCGACCCATAATAGGCATGGGGGTCTGTGTACATGTGTTTGATTGATTAATAGACTTTATAAAAATGTATATAATTATTGCTCCGAATGCCAATACATATGAAAACCACACTAATATTAATAATTTCAAGAAAAATTCTAAAATTTAAATATTGTCATTCACACTATAATTAATACGAAAATTCAAAAGGGAACACATTTATGTCATTGTTTTGAGTTTTCATTTCTGTCTGCAGTCCTTATGATTGTATCGATTTTTTTTCAATGTAAGACATATAATCTTTTGTTAACGAACATCTTGAAACGAAACGAACATATTAAAAGATATATTGAGCGACTTATTGCTATTTATATTATATACTAGGTAGATATGTTGGCGCCTAAATTTTTAAGGTAATATTTGGCATTGGATATATTTTTCAACAGGCGTTTAAAAGTTTCATTTTATCTTTCAATATGTGTTCTGGATACCTCACAAGGATGTCTATTTTATTTATATTTTTATTACCATTCCTATTATAATTCGATTACTAATAAAGAGGCTAAATCCAAATAATAATTTTATTACATTTTGAAAAAGTAACTTAGTGTATTTAAATATTTATATCTTTTATTTCAGCTGCAATTCTGCATCGCGTTTCTTCACTCCGCCCAGCTCTTGTTCTACGACTGTGGTTATCCTCGCTGGTCTGTTGTCTTCACGCTGCCCAACTCCATATTCTTCTACTATCTCTTCTATGATTTCTATTATAAAGCTTATGGTAAACCCATTAGCAAGAAGACTAAAATCGATAAACAGGGTAATGGACATCTCAACGGAAACCAAGTAATTGGAAACGGGCACGTCAAATACGAACAAACTAATGGTGTTATGAAAGGGAAATGCTTAAAAAGCGATTAGTGAATTTACGGTATTTTATGTGTTTTTTTTTTTCATTTTTTTAATGGTGGTTTTTGTAAAGGGTTTGGAAATATAGAAAGTACTACTTTAGTTTATGTAGAGCTGTTTACAACGACGACTTATGTCATTTTGTAAAGAGTAATAAAACCAACGATAGTAATTAAATTAGATAGATAATAAAGCAGTCTAATACTAAACGGGTTTAAAAAAAAATACCAGGTGACTGTTTAGACACTCGCAATATTCTAGGATATGACACTTATGGTTACATTTAACATATAAAATAATAATATTAAAACAAATACTAATAAACAACCAAGGAAACCTAAATCAAAGTTTGTTCTAACTTTCACAAGTATGTTACAAATGTGTAAATAAAATAATAAATCTAAGTGCAATGACCGGTGCCAAAAGCTACAATGGGTGACCCGGAGTTAATAACTTTCGATAGTAAAACGGGCAATAAACCCTTTTGTTTTGTTTCTGACGTTCCCTTTCAATTAAAAGTGAAATCATCCGACGGTCATTGAAACTGTGCTTTACCATAGACGCGTAGAGCATTATGTATAATTTTTGTATTTTTCTAGATAATTAGGTCAAATATTTATTAAGCACCTATCATTTTAATTGATTTAGATCAAGAATCGAGTACAGAGTGTCCACCAGAAATATTGCTACTGTCTAAACTACTTCTAACTGTACTGTATTGTACTGTATGAGAGAAGATAAAATAAATGTATCGTCACGTGCTTTCGGGTTTTTTCGGCAACTGTCAGCGAGTACTCGGTATTGGAATTCAATCATTTACTTTCAATGTAAACTCTTTTAAATATAGCGATAAATAAAATAAAAAATAATTTTCTTAGATAGCTCATATATGATGTTAGTAGTTCATAAAAAACAAACTCAAAAACCCAATCAATCGCCTTGTCTACCGAAAATGCTTTAAAATCTATGAATTGGTGACCACAAATACTGTAATGTCCAAAACTACGACGTGTGGTCGCAATAAATGTGTAACATTTTTTATTTTCGTAATTTTAGAAAAATAGTTGTATTTAAAATAGGTCCATATAAACTATTTTCTATATAATTCGTATATCAAACTTCATCTAATCGATATTAGACGAAATTTGAAATTAATAATAAATTTGTAAATATTTACCCTAACTTTTACAAAAATTGTAAAAGAAAAACCGTATGTTGTAACAATTGATAAATGAAACTTTAGGTAATAATAATGGTTACCAAACCTTAGATTTTTATTACGGTGAGTGTATATAGACAAATATACTTTTTTTTTAATAATATGTTACAGATTACCAACTTGCCATTATATCGCATAAATAATATTTTGTGAGTGACATGGTTTTCCTTATAAATACTTCGGTTTGTAATCTGATAATACTATTTTGAAAATATTGTTAATGTCTCAAATCAGAAACTCAATACCCATCCCAGCCATATATTCTGTTTAAAGAAAATTGAAATTATATACATTTTAACTTAGTTTTACCGTTAAAAAAAAAAGATTTAACAAAACTGAATATTTAAACAATTGGTCAATGATTTCATTAAATAAAATTTGAAAAAGTGATGTTTTATGTTTTTTATAAACCCTGGTTTATGAGATCCCGAATCAATTGAATATTATTCGTATCTCGGGGTATGATGATATGATGCCCTAGACTGGTTGAGTAGCGTCGGGTTATCCGTATTGTGAATTATGCAGACATTACTAACAATCTTGAACTACTTCAGTTACGAAGGGACATTGCATCACTATCGTCTATATCATAGCGAGTGTTCTGAAGGGTTGTTAAAACTCTTTGGCTGTCACGTTGGTCATATATGACAAGCCACGGTGGTCATTGGTGACCGGAGCGCTAGACCTTTTTACAATTGTAAAAATTCATCCGTTGCGTCCTAAAATAAATGTGATTACGTCGTGACAATCATAGCATAGTCCGCGAGATGTAAGCTGAGCTTTGCACTTTGTCAGTGAACATAGATACACGACGCAACTCCACCCCGTACCTCACACACATCACCTCTTGTACTGGTAGCAACGTGACGTGTTTAATTCTCAATATTCTGTTTTTGTGTTCGATTTATTAGTGAAAAATGGCTGCCAACACAAATAAACGAAGAATTCGGAAACCTTTAAATAGCCAAGTAAAAGATATTTTGTGTAATTTAAATAGTTATTTTATATCATAGGAGGCAAACGAACAGGCGGGTCACCTGATGTTAAGTGATCACCGCCGTCCATAGACGCTAGCAACACCTGGGGAATCACAAGTGTGTTGTCAGCCTGTGTTTTGTGGAAGGGGGAGGCGAGGGTAAAGGAGGAAGGAAGGAGAGGAGGGCCTCCGGAGCTCTCACTGACCGAACGAAACGCAACAATGCAAGCACTGTTACTTCATGTCGGTTATCTGTGCGTCGGTTGGTAGTACCCCGGGCGAGCCGACCCAATCATGCTGAAACCAGTAATAGCTTCAGCGTGGCTCTACCACCTACACCTTATTTTAAAGACATGATTGATATATACTTATCAAGTGTAACTACATAATTACATTTCATTTATTGATCTCTTACTTCTCAGTCACAATTACATATATACACACACTCATCATACATATCATAGTTGGCCTTTGTTTTAACAAGTTTTGCTTATTTAGTTTTAATTTATTTTTAAACTAGAATACCTCTTCACTTATGTTATATATCTACCTAAAACATAGTAAAATTAATATTAAACAGTTTTTTGTCTGACTTTACTTTTGGTAATGACTCAGACAAATGCAAAGCTCAGCTTATTCCTCGCGGACTATACACCCCTTCCACTATAGAACTACGCGAGCGGGTACGCGTCTCCACATATTCATAGTTGCAAACATCCCGGCAAGAACAAAAAAGTCCGATAAGTCTTATCTCTGTCACATTGTGAAGATGTGAAATTGCCACCCGGCCAGTGTGTTACCTTCCTTTTTAAGATATCTTCTCCTTCAAACGAGGCGTGTAGAGGTACTTTTGCAGGTTGACAAGATGGCAACGATTGTCGTTTGATATTTAATACCGATAGTTCCCGTTGTTTTTGGACTGTAACATACTTCCCATCTGGTAGTGTACAGTCATTTGAAAACTAGTATTAAAAAATGTGCATGTTGTTAGGTAAAACAACGATCTTTCTAAAACACTAGTTGGTGTTCGCTACTTACTCTGTTTTTTTAATATTCCTACGAATTATGTGTTATTTGAATTAATTATGAGCTGTGTTTTACGGTTTGTAATTAATATGTTGTTATTACTACTTATCCCCTGTATACATTCTATGACTACTGCTTAGTCGTAATGATATGATGTGATTAAACTCCCAACTGTATGAGCAATCAGTATGTAGGTTGACAACATATACAGATAAGGTTTTTATGTACTAGGAGGTGCTAGTATAATTTATTTTTATTACGTTTCATATTGTAGCTATCGAGTGTAAAGGTAAGGAAAACCATATTTGTGTATGAAAAAGTGTCCATCAAAATGCGTTAAATTAGAGAGGCACTAACGCAACAGGGTTCATTATTGTATGTTTCTTGGAGGGACTTGGAACTATTATTTAGTGCCTAGTGCTGCAAACTTTTTCAATATGTTCCCCATATGAGATAGTTCACCTTTACCCTTCATAATGGAAACTTAAAACGGACGAAGTCGCAGGCGGTTGCTAGTAATAGATAAAAATTGATGCTTGTTTATTTTTGTTGTATACATTTCTATATAATTTATCCATTGTAGTGACTAAAATCCCCAAAGGGGATTTGAGAAATTTGGGGGGGGAGGAAGGAATAAAGGGGGGTATTTTTTGATATGGATAAAAACAATGGTGTTGATAAAATCTATGTAAGCGAATGACTGCAACACTTCACGTTAGATGGCGAGCGAGTTGTTACATTAAAGAAGAAGCTAATTTATATCGACTTGATTAACACTATAAAACTTAATTATAATACAAAATGAATCTTGCCCGCTTCGCTGGTCTTTCAAAATGACGAACAGTAAAACCAATATAAATAATAAGAAGCCTACTCATCATCTACGAAACATTCAATACATAGATATATTCAATAGTTTTGACATCATTAAGCCTCAAAGAAACTGTATTTACATCATATACTAGTTGACCCGGACACGCGTTGCTGTGGCTCAGCCATCACATGTTGAATTAAAATTGTGAAAAGGTATTGGATATTATGAGGTGATAAGTCTGCCTAAAAACTTGATACATAAAAAGCGAGGTTACGTAGTAAATAGATTAATAAAACACGTACACCATAAAACAATCTATGAGATATCTGTAACAGGCGGTTCTACACTTTTCTATCAACAAACTAATTTAAAGCGCCATCTGTTCCAGACTATTGAAACTTACAGTTAATAACAATAATCAACATTGTTAATAATTTAATTTGGAGTTCAAAAATATTGAGGCCATTAATCGAAATATAAATTACCCTATCTCTCAAGTTGAACCAAATTATACATAAATGCCAATTTTCATGAAGATCGGTTGAGTGGTTTCGGAGTTCGTCGTGGACAAACATCATGACATCGGGTTTTAAAATATTTAGATAAGAATATACCTATTTTCTTTTACACTTCAAACGTGACAACCGTGTCTTCATAACGTCGGAATATTTTAGTTAATCTGATCACAAAAGCTAATTTCTGACATTTGATAAATGTTTATCTTGTAATCGAATTACTATTGGTATTACAAGAATCAAAAACTGTTACAATTTACACATGTTACATGATAATTTGTGGAAATTTGTCTAGTGGTTGATTAGTATTACGAATGTCTATTTAGCTTATATGTTTATTTTTTGTCTTCTCCGGATTATTGGTGCAAATGTTTTTAAGGAAAATAACAGAATAAGCTTTCCACGAATTCGACCACAGTAATTGCTTGTTCTAAAACCTGAATAGAATTCTGGCAGTCTGGATTAACAGAATATGAATCGTCTTCCTTTGACAATAAGAAATTGATTTATTTGAGATTTGAATTAATCCCCTTATAATTGCTGTTTCGAGATTTTTTTCCAATCGATTTCAATAATTTCGATTTGTTTTTCAATTTATCTGTACATATAATAAAGTCTTAAACGAGCCGTCTGTACATTAAATAGTTAATAAAAAACAGATTTGTTTACATTATAATTATTTTTATGAGACCAAAAGAATAGTTTTTAGAATGTTTGTTTGTTTGTCGATTTCTTTGTTTCTCTGTGCGTTTGTACACGTGAGTCTTAAAAACGGTTAAGCTAGTTTTCAGTGATGTATTGTGGCAATCTTTCCGTAAAATTTAGTAGTCGTTTTATTCTAATCTCGGTCGATTTAACAAAAAATTTGCTAACTGTAGTTTATAAAATTATATTGGAAGATAAGAAAAGCAAATTTAAAAAAAAATCCACGCTTTCGGAGATACATAAATATCCAATTTAACTTGAACTCTCATCAGTATGACCGACTATATTAAATATAAATCAGCTTACTGGATCTTCACGCGTTGGTCTGTAGCGACCAGCATGTAAGCGTTACTATAACTTATTAATTGTTACACTAATAAAATGATGTACTACTGGAAAAACCAAAACGGATGTCTACGCGAACGAAGTTGCTGACATCAGCTACCACAATTAAAATAGTAAAAATATTTAGATTTCTATAATAAAAAAAAAATTTAATAGATATTTCCTTTTTTTATTTATTTCAGTTATTGTTTATTTTGTTCTGTATTGCATCGAGGATATGTTTTTTTTTTTTATTAAGGTTAGACGAAACAATTTTAGAATAACTTGTTCCTTATAGATCATCCATGCGAACGGAGTCACGGGTACTGCTAGTTGTTTGATATAACTCCATCTTTGAAAGTTATAATTCATTTACTGCAATATGTAGACAAATGTCTATTCGAAATCAATAATCGTGGATTTTATTAAATAAATAAAGCGAGTGTATTGTAAAACAATTATTTTCTTCACTTTTCTGGTGAAGATGATAATAGCCAATGCCAATATGAAGTATTCTATATATACATTATAATCATTTTAAATTCACACACCCTGCCCGAGATGAATGCAAAAAATTATTCTTCCTTCATAGAACAGTATTTGGTTGAAGATTTTTCCTTTTTATAATTCTTTCTGTAAAAGTCCAGGAATAAGAGAAGAATAAAGGCTGTGTTGCAGGAGACGAAGACTGCGACTCCTCTAGCGGGTGGACATTCGGATATCTGCACGGTCGCCACGTACTGGCCAAGGATGGACATGAATTGTATCTGAAAAGTTATAAAATATGATTTATATATGAATCTTTTAGATGTCATCATGTTAACAACTAAGGAAATGTGAATGCGAAGGTATAGAATAATGGTGTCCAAGGAAATAATGTAGTGTTAGCTAGCAGGCAATTTGTAGCCAGTTTCACTGGGTGATAGGGCACGACGATTATGTCCTACTGGGTTGCAACTCCAATACACCTGTGCCCTGTGTAATAAATCTTACTAGCCTACGACCTCACGAGTGACATTTTTGGAAAAGTTATAAAATATGATTTCACGAGATTTCATTTCACAAGAATAACTAAAGGGATGGAAAGGAAACAATGTAGTGTAGCTGACAGGCAAATTGTAGCCAGTTTTACTGGGTGATTGGGCACAATAATCGTGTCCTACTGGATTGTGTCTACAATACACCTGTACGCTCTGTATTAAATTTTGCAAGTCAACGACCGCACGGCTTACATTTATAAAAACCTTTTTACAAATTCTTGTAAATTACGTTTATCAAATGTACTAGTCTACAAAGTCACAATTTACAAATTACAAGAATATTTCATACAATTTATTTGAATTACGTTTATGAAAAAAATTTACAAGACTTGTAGATAGTATTTATTATTTACAAGACTTCATTTTTGCTACATTATAAAATGACTTCTCTACCATGGTATATGTTGGTAATATAGAGATTACAATACAATAACTAGTTATGTTAATATTAAAAATGGAACATGCTCGCAGATAATTTGATTTGTGTGTTAATGACCTATTTTAGTGTCAAGAGAAGTTCTTCTACTTTTTCGTAACAAACAACAAAGGCATTTATGATAAATACAAATACGAACTGAAGCGATTATGACTTAATTGATAGCATTTTCGAACACCGTGTTAATATCGCTCGAATCCGAGCAACTGAGTCGTAACTTTCGGTGAAGGAAAATATCGCGGTGAAACTATAGCATGATGGTAGGAATTTTCTGTAGGTAGGTAGGAAGTCCTTCTGACTAGTTACCATCTTCGAGTTGAATATCTGTTGCCAAGCATCATTTGGTCTGTTCCGGCAGCTGCACTTGAGAGTCAGTCGCCTGTAGATCTAGCTTGTTTACCATCTTTGACCATGGCCTTTAAGTTTTAACAACAGACGAGATTGTAATCAAATGTTTAAACCTATGCGGTGTTATTACAAAAAAAGTTAAATACTTGGTTTATAAAGGTTTCGAATGGAATGAGTTCGCGTTCTCCTTTTTCGCAAGTCTAACCTAACGTAACCAAAAGCGAGACAAAAGAGCAAGATGGCGAACATTCAGTGACCGCGGTGCATTTAATTCGAAACCTTTTTAAAGCAAGTATTCAATACGTATTTAACTTTTTTGTAATAACAGCGATGAAGTATAAAAAAAAGAGTACAAGTGTAAAAACACATTTGAATTGCAACTGACAGTCACTTGTAGTCTGTAGTTTTTATAAAAGCGCTTCTGTAAAAATGCACTAATTTACAAAAGCAAACGCTTGCAATCCAAGCATGTAAGGTACGATAAACAGGGCACATAAGGTTGAGAATGAATAATTTTCTAAATAGAAACATTTATTTTGTATTTAGCCTGAATATAATGCTTATACAAACGTATTGTATTGTATGATGAGGTTTGTAACTGATCAGTATAACAACTCAGGGTAAGTGATAATAAGGTAGATGTATTTGTCGTCAACCACACTTAAAATCAATTGAGACTGATGTCAATTACCAAGCTACAGGATCAAGGTAAAAGAAAAGCAAATATATATACACACACACTAAACGTCTGGATGAAATTTTGTGTGCGTATTCCAGTGGATCCGAGAATGGTTTAGGTTCACAATACGACCAAGTAGGTGGCGCTGCGGTTGAATTTTATATTTTTTTTATTATCAAAGCAGGACAACGTTTTTCTTTTCGAACTGACTACGCTATTGACCTAGCAAGGTCATAACAGCTTCACCGGACTACTGCTGGACAACGTTCATCTGGCCTGCTAGTATACATATAAATTTTAACGTAAATATACTGTACATCCTATCATTACATAGTATAAAACAAAGTCCCCTACCGCGTCTGTCTGTCTGTCTGTTCGCGATAAACTCAAAAACTACGAAACGGATTTTCAAACGGTTTTCACCTGTGGATAGAGGGATTCACGAGGAAGGTTTTAGTATATAATTTGTCAAGGATTTTTTATAATCAGGGCGGGACAACGTCTACCGGGCCGGCTAGTATACATATAATTAATGACAACGTAATTTTTGGCAAAACTTTAGTCGCTTTCCAAATGTAACTCCAAGAGAACTTATTCTAACAGCGATGTACACGAACTTATTATATGTATTTAATATGAAACTTACGAGTTGAAGGGTGGTCATGTATTTCTTCCAACCCAAATATTTGGCAACGTTTGGTCCAAGCGCGGCCAATCCGTAATACGTGTACATGAATACATGGACCAAGGAGTTTAGGAATCCGATGAACAGCAACGTGTGTGATGGCCAATATTTGAGCAAGACCCAAGTCGCAAACACCATGGAAGTATGATGGTACAGATGGAGGAACGTAATCTGGTTGTCTTTCTTCCTCAGTACAAAGAAAACTGTATCTAGTAGTTCAGTGAATTTCGCCGCTAAATATAAGTAAGTACCTAGTATTATCTGTGAACAAAATCTTTAATTTATTCATTGAATACGTTATACCTGTCTGTTAAAAATGTTCTAATCTATACTTACATATAACAAGAATGTAAATATAACGCCTATATTTTTTAAATTTTTGTGAAAATATTATTACAGGTGTCTTGGAATAAGAAATAAAATACATTTCAATCACTTTTAAAAATGTCTGTCCGTCTGTTTGTTTGAATATGCATCACAGCTAAACTACTACGTTAATGACAAAACCTAAACTTATGATTTTGCAAGTTCGACCTTACCCGAATGTGTTAAAGTTGTTTTTACAAGGACGCAAGCGACACGAGACTATTTGAAATGGCTGAGTAATCCAAAATTATGCACTCATTTTTTTTAATTTGCTTAAAGTGTGCATCTTGGGTTCTTATATATCAATGGTATAGATAGATAATATATAACTCACGTGATATCTGGATTTATCCTCATGCATGAAACATTGTCGGGGCACGAGTCCCATCTGTGTGAGATCATTCAAAAACTGTAGACAACATAGAAGGATTTATTAAATAATGTTTATTATAAATCGAAGTCATTGTTAAATTAACAATAATATCGATTAGTGAAAATTTTGCGTACAACCTTATAAAGAATACCGATATTTTAATTATTGTAAAGGTTATTACTGATAGGCGATTCCTTGATCAGTCATCATTATAACAAGGTCTTTTAAAACCATCGCCAGTGGTATACCAAATAATTGCAAAAGGACTGGCCATTGAAGCGATTGCCTATGAAAGAAAATATTGCAAAGAAAAAGAACGTCGTAATGATCTTCTAGATAAATAAAATTACAGAGATCTATCGTTGTGCGCGCATCACTCAAAAACTACTAGCTATATTTCGATCAAATATTTTTTACGCCGTAGGTACTTGATTTGTATGTAAAAAAAGTATATACATATCACGATAGCTTCGTTTATTATAAAGTTACTAACTGACACGTCCAAGCGTTGCTGTGGCTCATTTATTACATGTTGAATTCAAATTAAAAAAGAAATTCAAAATTACAACGTGGTGCAATCTAGGAGATATCTATTACAGTCGGTCCTACAGTTTTCAACAAACTCAACAAACTAATTAAAAGCGCCATCTGTTCGAGATTGATGAAACTTACAATTAATAACAAGTTGAACCAAATTATACATAAATGCCAATTTGAATGAAGATCGGTTGAGTAATTTTGGAGTTCATTACTATTAGCTTATTTATTACGGAATAATTTTACTAAAATTAAGTTTAAACAAGTATTAATTACGTAGCCCAATTGGATTTGTTAATATTCATATTATCCAGGCAGTATAAATAGTGCCCCGATTTATCACTTATTTTATAACATTCCCAAACGACGATGGCTTATTAGATCCGTGTTAGATAACTGGTTGAGCGACGTAGGTTCAAGTTCTTGTGATAAAGTCTCATATTTCGGTGAAGAAAAATATCGTGTTGGAACCATAGAATTAGTGTTGCAAGACCAATACTAAGACCAAGACCGCCGAATTTTAACAAGACCAATACCAAGACTGACTCTTGCAAGACTTGCGCAAGACAAGACTAGGCCTGCAAGACTCTTGCAGTCTTGCAGCTAAGTTAAATTGAATCATTATTGAGTATTTGGATTCAATACCAATATCGATACACGTGCTCTAGTGTCGGTATCACAATCATGATCCTTTCCGTCTAGCAATAAACAATTTAAAGTAATAAATTTAAGTAAGTCTAAAAGTCTAAAAGTAAGTAAGTAAGTTAAATAACTCATGTCTCAAAGAGTATAATAGTTTATTTAGCAAAGTTTAAAACTAACACAATAGATCCAGTATAGTCACTATTTATGTTATGCGATATTTTGATTTACAAGAGGTCGGTTGGTGATTGTGGTTGTTTATTTGATAATGTAGCGATAAAGACGCCGCTTTATTGATAGACTGGGCGACAAATGTGTCGCAGGATTGACTATACTGTTTGATTGTCACCGATGTTCGAAATAATAAAATAAGTTTTCAGGTGCTCAGAACGAATACGTATACAGATTGTGTTGCGCTCATAAAGAATGTTATAGTAGTAACAATATTATTTATTTATAAATTATAATCATTTATTGTAAACATGCTAACTAATATTATAAATGCAAGTATGAGTTTCTTTGTTTGGTACGCTTTCACGCTTTACTTAACCGATCATCATAAAATGTTGTCTACACGTTGTGAGGAGTACAGAATAGGTTACAAAATATCTTTACTATTGTAGAGGGATAAATTAAGTCTATTTTAAGAATATTTGTAATATTTGAAGCCGCAAGTAAAAGCTAGTAATAATACACATAATTAATGTATATTTTAATTGAATTGTACAAACATTTACTTTGTGTCGACTTCTATCGTATGTACACTATGTAGCTAGTACCTAACATAAATGAAACAACAGCATAAGTTTCATTTAACAAAATATATAGGTTAATTTTATCAGAAGTGAAAATCCTAACGAATATTATAAATGCGAATGTGAATTCGTTTGTTTGTTACGCTTTCACGTCATAACGCCTTAACCGATCATGAAATGTTGTCTACATGTTGCACGAAGTATGGAAAGAGACATAGAATATCTTTTATCAGGGAAAAAGGTCTAATGTCGTGAGATAGGTTAATTAAGACGAGCGAAGCCGAGAGCAAAAGCTAGTAATAATACACATTATTGCTATACCTGTATATTGAATTATACCTACAAACATTTATTATGTATCGACTCCTATCGTACGTACACTATGTAGTTACTAGGTACATAAATATAACAGCAGCATAGATAAGTTTAATGCATTAATGAATTTAAATGAATTTCAAAGAGGAACGTAACACAGACACGCAGGGTGGTAGGGTGTCTGTACCCGACTGGATCGCGACCACCGTACACCAGGTGGAACACCCGCCATAGTGGCACGTTTGGGCGTGTCGCGTTCCGGGATCAGCCGGTGTATATCCAGCAAACGGGGGGCTGTCCCTGACTGGGTCGCTTTCAGGCCGGCATGACAGCGGCGACCGGCGATGGATAGTATGTCTTTCGGTGGTCGCCATTGTTTTTGGATTGTACTGTGCTTACCATCAGGCACAGTACAGTCACTTTGCCGAGCTACAATAAAAAAAAAAAAAAAAAAAATAGTACAGTCTATTATTAGGTAAGAAGGCACAAAACAGCTGGTAACACTTCTATTTTTTAATTTACCAAAAAAATCATTATATTTATCACAGAATACCGTACTTTCCTTTATCTGTCTTACGAAGTGTGATTATAAGTAGGAGTTTTAATTTCATTTATACTCATACGTCGTTTCAAGTATTTTTTTTTTTTTTTTATATATAAAGGGGAGGAAAAAGGGTAATAAGAAGACCACCCCCTGACAAACACAGAAGGGGGAGGAGGCGAGCGGGGGGAGGGGGGGGAGGAAGAAAGAGAAGGAGGAGGGGAGGGGAGAGAAAAGGAAAAGAAAAGAAAGACCAAAAAAAAAAAAAAATTGAAAAAGTATAACGCATTATAATTGTCCTCAGATTAATAAGTTTACAATATGATCTGAGTGACGTAGATTCAAATATATAGTTCTAATCGGGGTAATTACAAACACTTCCGGTTTAAGGAATTGTTTACTAGCGTGGGTAGGCACTAGAAGGAATTGTAAATTTTTACTCCTGTAAATATTCCTTTAAATTCTTATTCATTATAAATTTATCTAATTTGATCGGCCTTTACGTCTATTAAAGTGTCAGTTATTTAAAAAAAAACCCGATGCAGTTTAACTGTGCCTAAATGACGATACTTTTCCCATTCATTTAAAAGGGGGTTTTTCACTTTTTAGAAATTAATTTTTATCTTGTTTGTTCTATGGAATAACTTACCAAATATTATTAATTCTCCTTCCTTGGAATGGAGAGATTTTGATATGGACCTCAACATTTTAATTTGTATACTTTGATAAGACCAAGATTTTACTGTTTTTACTTACATGTTTGATTATTAAAATTGTCATTTAAATAAAATAAATAAAAAATTGAGTTTAAAGAATTCAGTTGGTATTCTAATTGATTATCGAGAGCATAAAAAAACATTAAATACGAATAAACAGTAAGTAATTGGTAAATAAGAAAAGACAGTAAAAATAAATTATAACCTATATGAAAACAAGCAAGATAAAAATTAATTTCTAAAAAGTAAAAAGAACCCCATGCTAAATGAATGGGAAAAGTATCGTCATTTAGGCACGGTTAAATAACAGGTTTTTTTTGTTTTTTTTTTAGAATGATTTGAACGATAGCCAAATCATAAAAGCCAACTTAGTAAATAACGGACACTCTAATGTCTTTGTAACAAGCTCAAAATGTACTGATCTATTGTCTTGTTCTAAGGTCTAACCTACCGCTTTTAATAAATAGAAATAAGCTTACTGATAATTGCAAGACTTGCAAGACTCTTGAAGCAACACCAAGACCAAGACTTAGAGCGCAATACCAAGACCAAGACCAAGACTAGGTGTATTGATGCAAAACCAAGACCAAGACTCAGCCAAGTCTCGTCTTGGTCTTGCATTTGGGCAACACTACATAGCATGTTGGTAGGGCTTCCTCTAAGTCTACTTGGCTAGTTATCATCCTCAAGTACAAGATCTGTCTGTATACATCTGTTGGTGTGTTCCAGCAGTTGTTCTTAAGAGCTAGACCCCCTCTAGGTTTAGCGTGTATAACATCAGATGAAATCGTGGTCAAACACTAAAATCTATCTTTATATATATAATTCTTCTGTCCGTGTGACTGAACTCCTCATAAACGGTTGGACATATTTTGATGACATTTTTTGTGAGGGTTCAAGTGGATTCAAGAATGGTTTAGATTCAAAATTGGACCTGGCAGGTGGCGCTGCGTTCGAGTCTTAGGGATTTTATTATCAAGGCAGGAAATATTGGATCTAGTAAAGTATAAAATCATAAAAAAAAGTCCCGTACTGCGTATGTCTGTCTGTTTGTTCAGATAAATGGGGCCCGGGGAAGAGGATGATGGGTATTTTAGATATAATTTTAATATTTTTTATAATAGGGGGGAGTTGCGGGCCCTAAAATGTATATATAATTCATTGTATACCGTCATAAGCGAAAATTTAATCTGTTATCATTTAGTTATCGGAATTAACGCAGCCCTGATCTGCAGATAATAAATCAGGTATTCCAGTCAAAATAATGATGTTATCATATATCCATTTTTTTTTTATTTTCAGTTTTCTCATTATCAATTTAAATGGTTATTAAATTAAATTATATTTTTTTGTTACAGGCATCTCGTCGACATTGTATTTCAAAAAATAATTAACATTATAATTTATCATTCATGAAAAAAATATTTTTTTTTTTTTCTGCAGACTCTCGGTCCGCACCATTTGTTTGCTATCGCTTTTTAAGTGTAAGTTAAGTTAAAAATCGTATCTGTGAGCATCTATTGGGTGTTTTTTTTTTTTTTTATTTATATAAAGACGTTATTGCCTTTATGGCAGTTTCATTCCGGTCCTCTATCGCCATCTTTAAATTATAATCCACAATATGCCGCGCCGGAGCGTCCATGGCCCGACGGATAAACCTACTAACCGCGTCATCAGTTACGTCGGTATAGTAGACACAGGTGTGGGTGTGTCTGGATACTGCCACTATAGCATGTGAAACACTATCGTGGATTTGCATCCTTCTGCTCTTTGTTTGCAGGATCACCACCGATTTGAAGGTCAATCCCTGGGATTCGTGGACTGTCAGAACGCGCGATCCTTCCCCTACCCCGTAGCCCTTGTTTATCAGGGCTTTTTTCTCTTTATAAAATATTTAATAATTGCTTATTGTATTGTACATTTGGAGCGAGAAATAACCAAGTCGCAACACAGATCTTACTTTTTGTAAGATGCCTGTAGTTATTTTGTGATTATATAAATGCGCATACAATCCCACTTTACATAATACTAGCTGATCCGCGCAACTTCGTCTGCGTGAAATCGATTACCTGCCGGTTCCAATTGTATTTTCAAACTCGAAAAATCTTAAAAAACCTAGAACCGGATTACAGCAACTCCCACCGTTTCCAATTGTGAAACCAAACAATTTAGGAACTCACTCAAACACATACTTAGTTGGTTTAGTAAATGACTTACACATGTGTGAAAAAAAATTCGATGAGGCGGACGTAACGCCATTTGCCATTCATCCACATCAATAATTTCGATTTGTTTGAAATACGAACGAACGTTGAATCATTTGGATATTATTCAAATAAAAAATACTAAAATCGTCAATAGAAAATGGGAGGTTGTGGTTTAGGAAGCTGAAAAGTTGAGGTTACGGGTGTCCTTTGATGGCACTTAAAAAACATACAAAAAATAAATATTGTCAAATAAATTAAAAAAAAATCTGGATACGGACTGCCTAATCACCCAGAGGTATAAAATATACTTTAGGACCTATTCTTATACCTACCAAATATACATTTAAAATTTCATAAAAATCGGTCCAGCCGTTTGGGAGGAGTTCGAACACAGACACCGTGACAGGAGATTTTTATCTATTAGATTTATTATCTTACAGAATTACGTAAGTCAATATAATAATTTATTAACAGATATAATGTTGTAACTACACCAAGTTAGGTCGAAAAATGGATTATGAAATTAAACTCACCCTTAGCACTAAATACGCTGAAATAAAAACTTGCATAATATTGTATGTCAATAATGTGTGCGTAAGTTTATACGGTTCCCTTTTCTTCATAAAAACCGGTCCTATTTTGAGCACAAATGTTAAGTAAATTGCTAAAATGATAACAACAGGTCCGACAGAACTCATCAGTGGAAGCTCGTCTGTCTCTGCATCTGAAAAGAAAACTGGTTGGCTGTAAAATCGGTTTACGGATGATAATTTTAAATGATAAAATTGTGAAAACATTGACGTACAATTGCATACTTTTATGAATTGAAATGAATTAGTCTATATATAGATGCGTCACAAGTTGAACGCTTCGACCGATCGCGCCTATCTATCGCTTGTTCCGCGCTCTCGCTTGCACGCTCGGGTTCAGGAGGAACGTGACAATGATTCATGCTTTACAGTGCGTGCAGCCTGCGTTCATTGATTTATAAGACGTTATCACGTCAAAATACAAAGATTATGAATTACGTAACTGTATGTACAACATTTCATGTGACGAGTATCTCACTCGTATTCAACTCAAATCAAATGAAGGAGGGATCTTGGAATACCATGTAGTGGTTTTTATATTTTATTCATAATCTTGTATTTACTTCCCTCTATATTTTGTAATATTGCTGGTGTTTTACGTAATATAGTTTTGTTATTGTACACAAGTGGATGGAAAATAATAACACGGAACGTGGATTCTGACTTGCCACAAAACTCCCGGGAAAGTTCTAACAAGAAGGCCATCATCTTTTGAGTTCATTGAAATGAACGCATTAAACTTGTAATTTAATTACCTACTCGACAATGGCAGTAATAATCTATTAGAAAATTAGTTGACAAAAATAAACCTAAAAACGAATGAAGACTCTTTAAAAGTCATAATTAGTAATAGTTAACATATTCTTTTTATGGCATAGAAGGATAATGTGCGGGATGATAGTAATTATAATAAACTAGCTTTTGCTGGAGGTTTCGCTCGCATTAATGTAGTTTCCTATAAGTGAAAGAACTATTAAAATAGATTAATAGGCATTTTTTGAGTTTATACTGTTTGTATAGATATACAAATATATATATATACATATATATAGATATACAATATACCACAATTGGGCAAAAAGAAACTATGAAATCTAAAGTTTTGTATTTTTTTTTAAACAGATTAAATTTTAGGAACATTTTTAAACTACAATTTTTTCACGATGTTTATTAGCTCCACAATCAAACAATATTTAAATTAGGGAGAGGGAGACGTTTTCGTTCTTTTTTTTATTTCATAGGAGGCAAACGAACAGGTGGGTCACTTCATGTTAAATGATCACCACCGTCCACAGACACTTACAACACCAGGGGAGTCGCAAATGCATTGCCACCCTGTGTTTTTGGGAAAGTGGGCCTCCGGTGCTCTCACTGGCCGAACGAAACGCAACAATGCAAGCACTGTTACTTGACGTCGGTGTTTCTGTGGGTCGGGTAGCACTACCCGAGCGAGCCGATCCATTCATACTGAAAACAATAATAGTTTCAGCGTGGCTCTAGCACATACCTAGATGTTTCTTAAATGTAACTTTTGAGATATCTAAAATATTTGAACAACTGAAGCAAAAATCTTATTTAAATTTTATCTAATCACCCAGAAATAACTTTGATCGATTCCAGTGAATCGATCGAGAAAATGACGTGTAACATAAAGTAAGACGACTTTAGTCTATATCGATCGATTGAAACATGATTATTCTATTTATTTAATCAAATTCCACTCTTGAATATGTGCTGACTTTTTAAAGGACTCGATAGTTTTAAAAGTTAACAAGAAAAAATATTGAATCAAATCAAATCAAAAATACTTTATTCAGTTTAGGTTTTAATAAGGCGTTTATGTACGTCAAAACTACCACCGGTTCGGAAAACAACCCAGTCATCGAGAAGAACCGGCCAAAAACTCGATGGGGTACATTTTTTTAACACATATATATTTCGAATACATTATTCGTTACAATACCGTTTTTAGTGGATGCACAGAGAGGAGTCAATTCCAGACATCACCATCGTTCACATATTGATTCACTCTATTGCCTTTCGACACTAAAACCCGCTTGATATGGCGCTTAAATGTACAGTCCGGCAAATCGGTAATATGTTTTGGGACTTTATTGTAAAACCTAACACTATTACCTAAGAAACTATTACTGGTTTTGCTAAGTCTGAAACATTGAACGTGGTAATCCTCGAAACAATGTTGACTTTTTTCTAAAAAGTGAATAAATAGTAGAAGAATAGTAGTAGTTTCTTTAATATGTGAATATCATCTAAAACTTAACTTATTGATATTATTTTATGAATAATAAAAAGTTTCAAGTCTGTTTTTTTAAATATAAAAAAATCTAACACAAATAAATCTATCTACTATTCAAGGAAAATTAGTTGTTATATATTTAGAAACGATTACTTACATTTGCTTTTATTTAGATTCCAATAATGATTTTTCAAACCAAATGTCGTATTTGTTGACTCCATCGTGTTTGATGTGTACGATCTGCAAATACATGAATACAGCAAACACTTATAACTTATGAAGTAATTTCTACTACAGTGAGTGTGTGAGTAAGTGTTAATGAATTATTCACTAATATTAGCATTCATTAAATAGAGGAATGAATATTAAAACCAAACTATATAAAGTTAATGTTTTTTTTTAAATATATTTTAGGTGGCAAACGTACAGACGTGTCATCTGATAGTAAGTGATCACCGCCGTCCATAGACACTAGCAAAACCAGGGGATGCGCAAGTGCGTTGCTATCCTGTGTTTTGCAGGGATGGGGGAGGCGGGATGTGGGGGAGAGACGTGGGCCTTCGGTGCTCTCACTGACCGAACGAAACGAAATAATGCAAGCACTGTTACTTAAAGTCGATTTTCTGTGGGTGCGGGTGGTAGTACCCCGGGCGAGCCGACCCATTGATGCTGGAGCCAGTAATAGCTTCAGCATGGCTCTACCACTTAACATGTACAAAATTTGAAGATCACGGAACGGCTAAAATTGGATATAACTCATTTTAAAATGTAACATCAATTATATTAGAATAACATAGAGGCAATATTTTATGAAGTTATTATTCAAATTGACCAAAATACAATAGTCGTGTTATAAGCTGGAATAAACACTGCATCTGGAATTTCCATGGGACATTCTCTGGATAAATTAAAAACTTACAACATCATACCTTCTATTTGAAAGTAATTATTAACAAATTAATCTATACTAATATTATAAAGAGGTAAAGTTTGTGACGTTGTGAGTTTGTGACGTTGTGGCGTTATAAGGGGTAATCTCAAGAACTACTGGTCCGATTTGAATAATTCTTTCAGTGTTATGTAGATCATTCATCGAGAATGGTTATAGGCTATATATCATCACGTTAAGGCCAATAGGAGCGGAGCACAGATGACAAATGTTTCAAAATCGAGATGTGTTTTTCTTTTTGAGAGCTTCTGCTGTATGTCAGCGTTAGCCCAGAGTAGTAACTATTACTACGCGGACGAAGTCGCGGGCAGGGTCTATAATCTATATACTAATATTGTAAAGAAGTAAAGTTTGTGAGTTTGTGACATTGTAGGGGATAATCTCAGGAACTACTAAACCGATTCTTTTACCAATAGAAAGCCACGTTATTTGTGAGTGTCATAAGCTATATATCATCACGCTAAGACTAATAGGAGCGGAGCAACAATGAAAAATGTTTTAAAATCGGGGTATTTTTTCCTTTTGAGAGCTTCCGCTGCGTCTTAGCCCAAAATAACTATTCCACGCGTGCAAAGTCGCGGGCAGAAGCTGTTAACTAATTATATTATCTATAATCTATACTAATATTATAAAGAGGTAAAGTTTGTGAGATTGTAGGGGATAATATCTGGGGAGTCGGAGAAAAATGGTCGAACGAAAACGTTTCTTACGAACGCTGCCTTAATTATGAGATATATATGATTGAGTTCTAGAGAAAAGTTGTAGCTTGATAATGCCTATTACCGCCCAACGAAGTGGGCACGGGTCGGCTAGTAAAATATAAACACATTAAAATTGGATAATATGTTTACAATGCACAATTTATAGTATTGAAATCATTTTTATCAAAATCCGAGTACCTAAAATAGTTAAACTTTATTAGTGAGCTTATATCTCAATAGGCTGTCGTCCTTTATAAATATGCAAATGTAGACGAAGTCACAGGAGGTATTTAGTATTTACTTAATATCCAATAGAACACGTATCAATAAAGGAGATAATATAACCCTAGAAACCCATGCGGATCCCCAAAATCTTCTATATCTATATCTATTCTATATCTTCTATCTATACATATAATAAAAATGAAGTGTCTGTATGTAATATCAAAATATTTTTTTTTTACCGATTGGGTACGAAAGTATACACGCTACTGATAACAAAAATGCAATTTTTAAAATTTTTGTCGGTCTGTCTGTCTGTCTGTTTGTTCCAGCTAATCTCCGAAACGGCTTGACCGATTTTGAGGAAAATTTCACTCGCAGATAGCTGAAATTACAGTGCGTTACTTAGGCTACTCTAAATTAGACTAGCTGTTAACCGTGGCTTCGCCCACAGTACTATCTCCAAAACGGTTCGATTGATCTTCACGAAACATTCACTAACTGATAGTTGACCTTATAAAAAGTAATTCAAGCAATTTTAGATTACACTAGCTGTTAACCATGACTTTGTCTGCAATGTTATCTCCAAAACGGTGGGACCGATTTTCACGAGACTTTTACCTGCAGATAGCTGACCTTAAAAAAAGTAATTCAAGTAATTTTAGTTTATAGTAGCTGTTAATCGTGGCTTTGCCTGCAGTGCTATCTCCAAAACGGTTAGACCGGTTTTCACGAGACTTTCACTGGCAGATAGCTAACTTTACAAAAAGTAATTTAGGTAATTTTATTTTATACTAGCTGTTAACCGTGGCTTCGCCCGCTGTGCTATCACCAAAACGGTTAGACCTATTTTCACGAGACTTTCATTGGTAGATAGCGAGCCTTATAAAAAGTAATTGAAGTTATTCTATTTTAGACTAGCTGTTACCCGCGACTTTGTCTGCATAAATTTAGTAAGATTTCAAGTCATTCTTTATTTTTAATAAGAGAAATAATTATCAGCTTATTGTTTACAATTCGACATTATAATTATTAATAACTTTAATGATATAGAGGTCTTCCTAATAGGACCTTAGATTATAAACGTATTACATAAAGAGTTCCAGAATTCAATTTCTTGCGGAACAGACAAGCGTTTATTTTTTGTATAGTCACAGAATCTTAATTATAATGGCAATGTATATTAAATGTAATGTAAATGTAAATCTTTACAATAATATTTTAAGTTATTGTTTCATTAGCTTCTTATACAGTGTAAGTGACCACTGAGGTAGTTAGTTATATTGTGGGTTAAGGTTCCAAGTATGTTGCTGATGATAAACCTCATTTGGCACGCTGTTAGTATTTATATATCTAATGTACATGTTACTGTAAGTGGCGTTCATGTCGTACTTACAATTACTTTTAAAAAGCATTTCTATAATTGTACATATTCTCACAATTTTATAATTCTTTAATACGATTTAAAAAAAACGCGTGCGGAGCTGCGGGTACAGCTAGTATAAAATAAATATACATAAGTTTCTACATAGCTGCGTAAATATATACATATATATAGCTATAGTAATAATAAACAATACATTGTTTCGCCTACGACCTTAACCTTTGATATAAACGTCGTATATACACGATACCAAATTGCAAATACTGCCTATTATTCTAAATTCTCTATATTATTCTCTTACATAGCGTCCGCATTTATATGACAGACACCTGCAAACATTGCACCATTTATATAGGAGGTTCCTCGCCCACGCTGTCTGCATCAGAGGTATAGTTACGATCGCATATTGAACTCCAGGACATAGATATACACACATGGAATACAAAGAGGGTAGGTTTCATTATCGACACACGCATATTGATTTCTAAATTTAAGAATTAAGAGTTTTTCGATGAATTTTACGAGTTTTATAGTGAAATTTAGTAATACATAATCAATTAAGTGTGTTCTAACGATTATTGTTATTTATGTGAAGAAAACATTTATAAATTTGAATCACCACCTGCCAGCTTTGTTCTTATATGTTATTGTATATATTTGAAGATTAAATCTCATAAACTGAACTATGGCACAACTCGAGGATATCCAGACGGCTCAAAGGAACCTGGAGGAGATTTTTACCAGGAAGATGGATCAGCTCCAAGCACAGCTACAAAGTAGTGGGACCACCAAAGATACTGTTGCTAAAGTAGCCGAAGAGTTTAGGACGTTCCGTGAGCTAATATATAACATGCTGGGCTTACTACGAAAGCAGATAAATGAGTGTGCTAAAGCTGTTGATGTATTGGAGACTAGACAATGGAGGAAAACACTTGTACTTACAGGCGTTCCAGAAGCAGAAAAAGAAAACTGTTCATCCGTTGTTGTGGAGCTATACCAAAATAAAATGGGATTGAAAAATATCTCAGCCAGTTGCATCAAGGTTTGTCATCGTCTTGGAACCATAACTAAAGACCATTGCCGGCCTATATTAGTTAGATTCAATAATATTGATATCAAGTCCGCGGTCTGGAAGGCAAAGACAAGACTGAAGGGATCTTCGATCACAATTAAGGAGTTCTTAACGAGGAGCCGACAGGCAGTATTCATTAAAGCTAGACTTCATTTTGGTATGCGTGAGTGTTGGTCTCAAGATGGCAATATATATTTAAAAGCGCCTGATGGAAAACGACATAAGGTTTTGTAGGTGGTAGAGCCACGTTGAAGCTATTACTGGTTTCAGCATGAATGGGTCGGCTCGTCCGGGGTAGTACCACCCTCTCACAGAAAACCGACGTGAAGTAACAGTGCTTGCATTGTTGCGTTTCGTTTGGTCAGTGAGAGCGCCGGATACCCACCTCCTCTCCCTTTCCCCGTTCTTCCCCTCCCCATCCCCCACTTCCCCACTCCCCTCTCCCCCAAACACAGGTTGGCAACGCACTTGCGACTCCCTTGTTGGAAGTGTCTATGGACTGTGGTGATCATTTACCATCAGGTGACCCACATGTTCGTTTGCCACCTATAACATAAAAAAAAAAAAAAGGTTATCTGCATGGACGATCTGTTACCTTTGCTAGATAAATATCCGAAGGGGCCTACAGTGCGTGCTACAGATAAGTCAACACCTCGTTAACTTTAGTGTATACTTTCATTGTTGTGTCTTCCAATTTTTTACTCTATGCATTTATTCCCTTCAACGCCCAGAATGGTAATATCATTGGCCGCGTTCATATATCTAACTAGCTGTACCCGCAGCTCCACACGCGTTTTTTTAATTGTATTAAAGAAATATAAAATTGTGAGACCATGTACAATTATAGAAATGCTCTTTAAAACAATTGTAATTACGACACGCACGCCACTTACAGTAACATGTAACGTATACATTAGATATATAAATACTAATATCATGTCAAAAGAGGTTTATCATCAGCAACATATATAGAATCTTAACCCACCATATAACTACCTCAGTGCTCACTTACATTGTATAGGAACTAATAAAAATATGATTTAAAGATAGATAATATGTCCATATTGTCAATAAGTAATATGTTTATGGTCTAATGTCATATTAGAGAGACCCCTTCTCTCTTTAAAATTACTATTATTAATTATACTGTTGAATTGTAAACAATTAATGAGCTGACGTTTTGAAATATTGCATAAATATACATCAAGACATAAAACTTTATATCTGTCTAAGCAGTTTTTAATATTTGAGAATTTAAATAATGCTCATTGAACTCGATACACTATTCGTATACATTACTATGGTTACTAAGTTATGTAGACGAAAGCGCGGTAAATAAAACAAAATGGCCGCCAAAATTACCAAAAAGACAATATAATTCAAATTACACACATAGATATACATATATGAATTTCAATTATATTTATTCTTGGAGTTCAGTACAACGCACGTCTTACGCACATGTTTACAGTGAACAACATATTTTAGCTATCTGACATTGAAATTCCCGTCAAAATCGGTTCAGCCGTTTCGGAGATTAGCCGGAACAAACAGACAGACAGACAGACAGAATTTTAAAAATTGCATTTTTGTTGTCAGTTGCGTGTATACTTTCACACCCAATCAGTAAAAAAGTGTTATTTTGATATTACATTATACAGACACTCCATTTTTATTATCTCTCGACAGCAGTTAAAATTTGGATTCTGATACGGATAAAGTTTATAAGAAGTGAGAGTATTGAAGAGTGTTATTTTTAGAACTGAAACTGAAAATGTGGTTTACATGTATCACTGGAATCATAATAGTTTCAATCTGCATTTGTTCCCGCGCATCGATAAGCTATCGCGCTGCCTTATTTGTGTCTTCTGTGCATAATCTTATATTGTTTCAGATTATTTTTCAATGTTTTGAAATACTGAATTTCTTTCTTCAGGTTGTAACATTATTAAAGAACATATATATTTATGTGTTAAAGAAAATACAGATTTTATATCAAAATCAATTAAAGTTATGTCGTTTAGACATTAAAAAGGCGCTTATTAATATTACTTAAATTCTGTTAGGTCAACATCGGAATCGTCGCTTTTTATTGAATGTACAGAGAGTAGGTCGATTTAAGACATTATTATCATATGTAGTTCATCACATTGGCATCGTACCTAACTTGGTAACGTCTGAATCACAATTTGGTGGTTATCGCCCTTGAAATGTTCATATAGTTTGTGTAATATATGAGCTTTATTATTTTTTATTAAGTTATGAATATGGTTGGTGTTTACGAGGGTAAACAATAAAATTTTGTTTTTTTTTTTAATAGCTACAGTTACGATATTGTATTCTCCTTCATTTTTCACGTGCACCGTGTGTTTATCTGTATTTTGTAAAATTGAATAAACTATTTCTTCAATGATTGTAAGTGATTTAGATTTATTTAAGCAATTAATAAAAAGTTGGATATGTACGGAAGTGAACAAATGTTAGTGCTGTTTTTCGTTGTGGGAAAAACGATTTAGCGCGACAAACATAAACTTATGTAATTATTCCAAGGAATTACAATTTAATATATACGTATGACGTAGTAGGGAGAATGGTCGCTTCGCTGCGTGGGTAGCATTCGGTTTTTAGGGAGCGCGACGTGGGATCGCGACTCCCGACCGCGTCCAGGTCGGGCGATCCACTGCTTAGTATGGATTTATAAGGAGTACTAAAGAAACTCGGCGAACGCGTCGCGCGACCCGAGGGCGTGGCTAGAGAGCGGTGTGGCGACTGATACCTGTCGCATCGGAGGCTGTGCCGTCGCGCGATGCAAAAGAGTGTTATGTATTCGAATTACGAAAAGTTCCGAATTCCTAGAAATCGAATATAAGTCTGCTCGAAGTTTCAGAGTCTCTCTAGGCCAACGGCGTGTGGTCAGTTACAAAATAATTATTAAAAATATGAAAAATACCTTTAAATTAAGTAGGCGGTATTCGAGTTTAAAGCCACTCTAGGATTATGGAATACAATATTTTTAACCGACTTCAAAAAAAGGAGGAGGTTATCAATTCGACTGTATTTTTTTTTTTTTTTTTTATGTTTGTTACCTCATAACTTTGGACTGGGTGAACCGATTTTGATTATTCTTTTTTATTTGAAAGCTGGTACCTCCCGTGTGGTCCCATTTCAATTTGGTCCAGTTCCGACAACGGCATCCAGTGCAAAACCGTATAAGTTTTAAATTTGCATTAAGTATGTACACGACAAATAAACGAATAACTCAATATCACGCTAACCGATTTCGATGATTCATTTTTTATTGGAAAGGATGTACTTTAAGGGTAGTTTGATGAGAGTTTGGTTAGGTTCTGATTATGGGATCCGTGACAAAGTAAGAAAACTTTCAAGAAACGAGCCTACTCCTTTCTTAAGGGCCGGCAACGCATCTGTGTTTCCTCTCGTGTCGCAGGTGTCCATGGGCGGCCGTGATCACTTACCATCAGGTGACCCGTATGTTCGTTTGCCACCAATATTATAAAAAAAACTCTTCAATTCTTAGGAGCCTATTGTGCTTATGTTCGTTGCTGTGTTGCAACATGACGCAAGCATTGTAATTACATTACTTAAGGTGTATTATGTGTGAAGCGATGGTAGCCGAGTTGGTGGTAGAAACTATCGCGGATTATTGATAAGGTTGCGTTCGTACCAAACGTTACTTATTGTACAACCAATTGAAACCATATCGCATACCATACCGATAGATACCATACCGCAAAAATGCGCATATTTTAATATACTTAAGGCGGAACGGAGTTCACGGGCACTGCTAGTAAAATATATTTATGTACATTAAAAATGGAAAAATAAAGTAAATTTTCAAAAAAAAGTATTAACCGACTTCAATATCAATCAAAGACCCATAAGGCACTAAAAAGCGGAAAATAAATAGTTTATCAAATTAACCAAATTAAATAAAACATATGAATATGTGTGCTACCTAGAGATGTATTGGAAGCCGGTGCGAACCGACCGATCGTAATGCATATAGAATTTCATATTTTAAAATAAAACACATAAATCATATCATTGAAAAATAGCACGATATTGTAAATGAGAGTAATTTTAAACCTAATATCTCGTGAAATTTTAAGCAAATTCCCAATAGATTAGACGAATTAAAAATTTCTTAGTGTAGAAGATAAAAAAACTTGCGATTTTATTAAACTTGTTAGTTGCCTCCATTTACGCAGTCAAATATATTTGAATCTATTATCTTATCTATATATTAATACATGAAGCGAAAACTTTGTACACCTTTTTAAGCGAATTGCGCGAACGGATGAACGTAAAATTTGACATAGTTCAAGGTTATATGGAGGAGAAGTGCACAAAGCTATTTTTTTTTAAATATACATTACTCACACCATTGCTTGAATTACACACAACATACACAAACATGTAAAACAGAATGACGTTTCGCCATCCTTCATTTTATACTCTTACATTCTCATTACCTTTTTCCATCCTAGATTCAATATTTTTATTATGACTTACGTTCGATACCTATACACTTTGAAATTATCTGATCAAATTGCAGGTTAATTTTATAATAATATAATATGTAAATTCATAATATACATTAATAATTAATTGATAAATTATTTATCTTTAGTAAATTTATGAGACCACTAAAATAATTACTATTCTCTTTGGTATTATTGAATGTGAAAATCATTGATCAGCTTTTTAGTTATAATATCATTGGTGAAAATGAATTATAGTCGAATCTCGACCACTAAGCGATCACTAGAATATCTTAAATACACTTTAATAGTAAATTGAACATAATAAGGAAATATGCTTGCATTATTCTTTAATATTTAATTGCGTCCTCTCTCAATTCTAGATACTCTGTATTTAATTTATTCTCCTACAATTGTAAATAGTACGTACAAAGTTAATATGTGCCTCTCTATAAATAGTTTATTGCAAATTGATAATAACCTTGAACGTTGACTGCGATGAATCTAAATCTCAAATTTAAATATAATACGTTTTTGGATAATGAGCAATTAAATCTTCATTATTCACTTTGAAATTGTTTTTTTATTATAAATATTTTAATACATGTTTTAGGTATGTTTGCTTCACTGTGCTGCGTGTGTTTCAGATATTGAAATATAAAAACTCAAGACGCACAGTCTCGAATAAAAGTAACGCTCAAAACCGTCCCCAAAATCTTTATGATATACCTAAGTAGTTACAGTTATACTATAAATTAATATTTTTGCAAATTCAACCTTACGTGAATTATTTAAAGTTTACAAAGCAGTGTACAAAACGTCCAAAGACGCGAGTGGCGAGAGAATATTGGAAATATACTAAGAATTCTCAATTGTGCACCGCATTCTATGCGGACGGGTTTGAGACGTTGACTGTGCATCTTGGATTTTTATATATAAATGATTTCAGGTTATAGATTATTTGTAAGCAGAAGACGGATTGAGTCTGTTACTTTCAATAAGTTAAATTTCCCTATAAGATTTCTGACTGATTTGGATTTTTCAATTCATGCATTTAGCTACGATATATTAATTTGTTTTCTTTATTACGTAACGTGGAAACCGAAGGATTTTAGTTACATCCTTGGACAATTTAGTGTCGTTATTATTTAAATAAGAACTTAATACATTTATTATTCGCTAGCGGGCTCGGCAGACGTTGTCCCGCCCTTATTATAAAAAAATCCTTGACAAATTATATACTAAAAGCTTCCTCAAGAATCACTTTATCCACTGGTGAAAACTGCTTGAAAACCCGTTCAGTAGTTTTTGAGTTTATCGCGAACAGACAGACAGACAGACGCGGTAGGGGACTTTGTTTTATACTATGTAATGATAAGTATACTTTAATAATATTATCTAATCCATGCTTCTATACTAATATTATAAAGCTGAAGATTGCTTGAATGCGCTAATCTCAAGAAATACTAGTCTGATTTGAAAAATTCTTTCTGTGTTAGATAGCTCATTTATCAATGAATATATCATCACGCTAAGACCGATCTAGTAAATGATATGAATGAAATCAGTAAATGATATTTTAGCTATACAAAATAGTTAATTTGATTATTTAATCTTAGTATATTTTTCAATTTTGCATTTAATAAGTCGCAATAAAGATTTGGTATAAATCCAAAAGGGTAAAACGTTTCGTTCTGAAGAATTCACATGCATTTATGCAGTCAAAAGGACTGCTGCAAGTATTTCTTAAGCTGGTGGAAGTCGGTATTGGACTTCTAACTTTTTAAATGTATAGTTGTATATGTCGATCACTAAGAACTCACATATAGCTGATATCAATAATAAGAATTTGTTAAAATTTACATTTTTGCTAAAATATGTTTCTCGCGATATCATACTTGGTAGAGTTTAATGAAGTATGTCAAGTTTACTACGAAATATCGTGTTTTCGGGTATATTAAATAGTAATTTAATACAAAATAAATTGGACATATTGTCAATGAAAAACATGACGATTTAGCATTCTGTAGTACTTGTGTAACCATTTAACTTTTAACTTGCTAATTGGAAATCTTTCACCAAGTATTTTATGGTTTGCTTCTGTAGTTGCAGCTAAGAGCCAATCCTGTTTTTTAGGCCTATCGTAACATTACTTTTCCCTATTAGTATGAAGCTAAAATATAACAAGAGAACTTTGGGCTTCATTTTAACCTTACAAAAAATAAAATATACGACGTGCGAGTCGGACATAACCCACTCTCTCCCCCAAGAGGGTGGCGTATCCATAAAGGATTTTCCCACGTTAATTAAAAAAAGGTAAGTATAATGTAACTTTTAGTTTTCGATTTTGCTACTTGAAAGAAATGTTTCGGTTTTGTGATTGGATCGTGAATTATTATTTTAAAATCAAGACAAGGTTTTGTGTAAAATGTAATGAACAAAATATTATTTAAAAGTTTTGAGTTCTTGTTTTTTTTAAACAGGCGGTTTTTTTAGGAAGAAAATAATATTTTCCTGCTTTTATATATTCTTTTGGTTATTTCCTTTTTAACTGACTTCATGTACATTTTTGTTTCCGATTTTGTTGTTTCATTTCATTTTCACGAGATAGACGTAATCTCAGGATTAGATACAACAATTTAGAGTAATAGGAATTTAATATACCTGGTAAATAAATTGAAAGTGGTTGGCAAAGGAATCATATATGTCTGTTTACTACCTGTAGCCGTACAGGCTTAACGTTATGTAATGGTGAAAATAATTAATAGATAAACTATCACAGCAATCGCAGGTTATTTGCTGCTAATTATAGAAGAGTTCTATTGTATACCTCTGAAGACGTTCATCAGATTCTCATATATTATATATTAAAACCTTGAAAAATAAACATTCAATAATAAAACCCAGTCATAATCGGATCAGTAGTTTTTGAAAATATCGAAAAGTGCATGTTTTTTAAGTCTGTTAAAATACGACAGTGTAAACGAACGAACGAGTGTAATAAACGAATTGGTTAAATTTATTACAAGGATTGTTATATTCATTGTGTACGAACGAATAATATTAATGTAAACAAGTTAATAAGTAATTTTAATACTATATTTACATGCATAATATTAAATTTAATTTTAGTTATTTTTCGCTTTTCAGGGCCTTTTTGGATTTTTCTACAGGCTTTAGCATTCGATAACAATTTCATCTGACGTAAAATGACGATGTAGTCTAAGATGGTAAAACGACTAACCTAGTGTAATGTTTTCTATTTTTGTAATTAATATTAATGATTTGATATGGCCTTTATAATATTTTTATAAAGTAAAATGATATTCAAATGATTTAAACATCTATTTACGGTTGTATCAATCGATCGCACCGGAACATTCACTAGCGAGCCTTTTAGAGAGTTGGTATAAAAGGAAGATGTTGTTAATTGATTATGCTATGGCGAAGTTTTATAGAGCGAGCTTGTGAATAAATAGTGCAGGTTAAGAGTTTAATTTGATGGATTATACTTTTGTTAATTACAAGTCGGAAGCGGGATAACCTGCGAGCCATCCATGTAGCTATATATGAATACATATATTCATGAAGCCATGAAGGTGAGCTGTTGAGTATCTTATGTATGCAGCCGTGTAGGTGAGATGTTGAGTATCTTATGTATGCAGCCGTGTAGGTAAGCTGTTGAGTATCTTATGTATGCAACCGTGTAGGTGAGCTGTTGAGTATCTTATGTATGCAGCCGTGTAGGTGAGATGTTGAGTATCTTATGTATGCAGCCGTGTAGGTAAGCTGTTGAGTATCTTATGTATGCAACCGTGTAGGTGAGCTGTTGAGTATTTTATGTATGCAGCTCGTGTAGGTAAGCTGTTGAGTATCTTATGTATGCAGCCGTGTAGGTAAGCTGTTGAGTATCTTATGTATGCAACCGTGTAGGTGAGCTGTTGAGTATTTTATGTATGCAGCTCGTGTAGGTGAGCTGTTGAGTGTTTTATGTATGCAGCTCGTGTAGGTGAGGTGTTGAGTTTGTTATGTATGCAGCCGTGTAGGTAAGCTGTTGAGTATCTTATGTATGCAACCGTGTAGGTGAGCTGTTGAGTATTTTATGTATGCAGCTCGTGTAGGTGAGCTGTTGAGTGTCTTATGTATGCAGCTCATGTAAGTGAGCTGTTGAGTATTTTATGTATGCAGCTCGTGTAGGTGAGCTGTTGAGTGTCTTATGTATGCAGCTCATGTAGGTGAGCTGTTGAGTATCTTATGTATGCAGCTCATGTAGGTGAGTTGTTGACATCATTATGTATGCAGCCATGTAGGTGAGCTGTATCATTATGTATTCAGCCATGTAGGTGAGCTGTTGACTATCATTATGCATGGAGCCTCATTATGTATGGAGCCATGTAGGTGAGCTGTTGACTATTATTATGTATTCAGCCATGTAGGTGAGCTGTTGACTATTATTATGTATTCAGCCATGTAGGTGAGCTGTTGACTATCATTATGTATTCGGCTACGTAGGTGAGCTGTTGATTATATTATGGTTGCAGCCACATAGGTGAGTGTTGGCTATATTATGTTTGGCGTGTAGGTGAGCTGTTGATTGCATGTAGGTGAGCTGTTGACTATCATTATGTATTCGGCTACGTAGGTGAGCTGTTGATTATCATTATGGTTGCAGCCACATAGGTGAGCTGTTGGCTATCATTATGTATTCGGCCGTGTAGGTGAGCTGTTGATTATATTATGTATTAGCCATGTAAGTGAGCCGATGAATATTTATTTAGACATACTGATATGCAGCCATGTAGGTGAGCTGTTGATTATCATTATGGTTGCAGCCACATAGGTGAGCTGTTGACTATCATTATGGTTGCAGCCACATAGGTGAGCTGTTGACTATCATTATGTATTCGGCCATGTAAGTGAGCTGATAAATGTTCTATTTATACATACTGATATGCAGCCATGTAGGTGAGCTGTTGATTATCATTATGGTTGCAGCCACATAGGTGAGCTGTTGAGTATCATTATGTATTCGGCCGTGTAGGTTAGCTGTTGATTATCATTATGTATACAGCCATGTAAGTGAGCTGATGAATATTCTATTTATACATACTGATATGCAGCCATGTAGGTGAGCTGTTGATTATCATTACGTATTAAGCCATGTATGTGAGCTGATGAATATTCTATTTATACATACTGATATGCAGCCATGTAGGTGAGCTGTTGATTATCATTATGGTTGCAGCCACATAGGTGAGCTGTTGACTATCATTATGTATTCGGCCATGTAGGTGAGCTGTTGACTATTATTATGTATTCAGCCATGTAGGTGAGCTGTTGACTATTATTATGTATTCAGCCATGTAGGTGAGCTGTTGACTATCATTATGTATTCGGCTACGTAGGTGAGCTGTTGATTATCATTATGGTTGCAGCCACATAGGTGAGCTGTTGGCTATCATTATGTATTCGGCCGTGTAGGTGAGCTGTTGATTGCCATGTAGGTGAGCTGTTGACTATCATTATGTATTCGGCTACGTAGGTGAGCTGTTGATTATCATTATGGTTGCAGCCACATAGGTGAGCTGTTGACTATCATTATGTATTCGGCCGTGTAGGTGAGCTGTTGATTATCATTATGTATTCAGCCATGTAAGTGAGCCGATGAATATTCTATTTAGACATACTGATATGCAGCCATGTAGGTGAGCTGTTGATTATCATTATGGTTGCAGCCACATAGGTGAGCTGTTGACTATCATTATGGTTGCAGCCACATAGGTGAGCTGTTGACTATCATTATGTATTCGGCCATGTAAGTGAGCTGATAAATGTTCTATTTATACATACTGATATGCAGCCATGTAGGTGAGCTGTTGATTATCATTATGGTTGCAGCCACATAGGTGAGCTGTTGACTATATTATGTTTCGGCCGTGTAGGTTAGCTGTTGATTTATTATGTTACAGCATGTAAGTGAGCTGATGAATTTTTTTATACATACTGATATGCAGCATGTAGGTGAGCTGTTGATTTATTACGTTTAGCATGTATGTGAGCTGATGAATATTTATTTATACATACTGATATGAGCATGTAGGTGAGCTGTTGATTATATTATGGTTGCAGCCACATAGGTGAGCTGTTGACTATCATTATGTATTCGGCTACGTAGGTGAGCTGTTGATTATATTATGGTTGCAGCCACATAGGTGAGCTGTTGACTATATTATGTTTCGGCCGTGTAGGTTAGCTGTTGATTATATTATGTTACAGCCATGTAAGTGAGCTGATGAATATTCTTTTATACATACTGATATGAGCATGTAGGTGAGCTGTTGTTTATTACGTATTAAGCATGTATGTGAGCTGATGAATATTTATTTATACATACTGATATGCAGCCATGTAGGTGAGCTGTTGATTATCATTATGGTTGCAGCCACATAGGTGAGCTGTTGACTATCATTATGTATTCGGCCGTGTAGGTGAGCTGTTGATTATCATTACGTATTAAGCCATGTATGTGAGCTGATGAATATTCTATTTATACATACTGATATGCAGCCATGTAGGTGAGCTGTTGATTATCATTATGGTTGCAGCCACATAGGTGAGCTGTTGACTATCATTACGTATTCGGCCGTGTAGGTTAGCTGTTGATTATCATTATGTATACAGCCATGTAAGTGAGCTGATGAATATTCTATTTATACATACTGATATGCAGCCATGTAGGTGAGCTGTTGATTATCATTATGGTTGCAGCCACATAGGTGAGCTGTTGACTATCATTATGTATTCGGCCGTGTAGGTGAGCTGCTGATTATCATTACGTATTAAGCCATGTATGTGAGCTGATGAATATTCTATTTATACATACTGATATGCAGCCATGTAGGTGAGCTGTTGATTATCATTATGGTTGCAGCCACATAGGTGAGCTGTTGACTATCATTATGTATTCGGCCGTGTAGGTTAGCTGTTGATTATCATTATGTATTCAGCCATGTAAGTGAGCTGATGAATATGTAGGTGAGCTGTTGAATGTTTTATATATGCAGTGATTAAGTTTGCATAGACTACCAAATAGTATAAATACTTCGAGTATAATGTTTAGTTTATGTTTTTGTAATAAAAGAACTGCACCAGAGGTAAATGTAATCAATGTCGCATTATGCTGTGATTTCATACTGTTAGTCTTACTGTGTACCCACATAGTATATTGACGGGAGGCAAATATTGTTAGATGGCTGAATGTAATATTTTCTATTTTTGTAATTAATATTAATGATAGATGATATTCAAATGATTTGAACACCTACTTCCGGTACCGCTATAATACATCCGATACGCAACCAGAACATTAAATGGATTATACTTTTGTTCATTACACTAGACTAACCTAGAGGGGAGGACTGGCTCTCGAGTTTAGCTGCCAGAACACGACAATAGGTTCTTGGCGACAGATTTCAGAGTGGTAGCTAGCTAGGTGTACTTGAAAACCCTACCACCATGTATGTTTTTTAATGTTCTTTGATATTAAAGTCGGTTTATTTTTTTACTTCGTCAGTTTTACATTTTTAGTATAAATATATGCCCGTTTTCTATAGGGTAGAATAAGTAACAAAGTACTCGTCAAAAGAGTTATATGATCTCAAACATAAGATAGCTGTTGTAAATTGTTGAGGAGTTTCAGACTATTGTCTGCCATTTCCACCGAATCAGGTTTCAGGCTCCATATAATTTATTTTTTAACTACAGATTGTGCCGAGTTCTTTTTAATATTACCTGACGAGAAGTGAGTGACCTTCATAACCCTTAGAGTTGGAATAATTATTTCAAATTTGACTGTAAATTAATGTAATGTCATCAAGTAAATTCAAATAAAATTATTGGAATCGGTGTAAAGTCAACGAAAATATCGGTGCACATACGTGGTAGAGAAACGGGTGAAAATCAAATAAGCGGTATTTGCCCTTAAAGCGGTTATGTAATAAATTCATAATATTTGAATAAAATCAATTCAAATTAAAAAAAAATCAGTTCACAACTGATGACGATATCTATAAACATATGTATATATACATATACATACACATATATGTAATATACACACATAAATACACACAGCTGAATATACAACCTTCTCCTTTGTCGAAGTGGAGTTTAAATAAAATTTAACAACGATAAACGACAAATTCTAATGACTCTATAAGTGGAGTTCTTGGCAGGCTCTTGGAATGCTATGTGGTGGTCTTTATATTTTATCCATAACCTTATGTTATTTAGCTCTATATTGTGTAATGTTGGTGGTGCTTTACGTAATATAGTTTCGTTATTGTGTATGAGTGAAGTGGATCGGAATTAATACCACGGAGCATGGATTCTGACTTGCCACAAAAACTCCCAGGAAAGTTCTAACAAGATGTCCACCATCTTGTTAGTTCATTGAAATTATATCAAGAAACTTGTAATATCGATACTCACTTGACAATGTCAGTAATAGTCTACTAGAAGACTGGTTGCCAAAAATAAAATAGAAGAAGACTCTATAAGGAGCTTGCGGTTTTTAACATGAAGAATGATTTATCATAATGTATTCCTTCACAGAAACTTAATTCATTATCTGATTTGCACCCGCATCGATTAAAATGGTATCCTAGAACGTTACATGACTGCTGAAACGTTATCGTCTAATAATTCCTATAATAGAAACAAAAATAATACAGATAAAGTACATACTTACGTTCACACAATACGACGCTGGACGGTGTTAATTAATTAAAAATGTTGTATAAATTATGCGAGAACACTGAATCTCCGTTTGAATATAATATCCCAAATGGAACAGTCACTTCACTTATACTTAGAGCAATTTACTCCGAGGCACACAAGCACTTAAATAAATTCGAAAAAAAAACAAATATTTCTTTAATAACGTCAGTTAATGAAACTACAGTATTTAAAAATTAAAATGTTTACGCTCTCCAGTACTACACGTAATGGCGTTCTAAGAATTTGGACGTTCAGTTTTATATGGAATGTCACTGCGTGTAACATAGGTTTTATTATATCTCACTTATATTGTAGTGACGATTAAATGTGTTGTCACACTAACAGTTCCTGCCATTTATTTACATATTTCGGCCAATTTAAATTATATAGTCGCGAACATGTATATTAAAATATGCAATCTTCTCTATAAACTTACTAGTACAAATATATTTTATCGTGTTTATAAAAAACGGCACTGTATTACTTTGCTATAGCTAGGTTATAACTGCTCCTCACTTTAAATTTTCACTATTAGAAAGCGATAATTACTTAGTTCTGTGATTGCTTGCCTATTGCAAAATACAATATAATAATTAGAAACCAGTTTATATCGATTAGGCAAGAGTAGTTTGGTTAATTTAATTATAATTTAGTAGTTATGATTATTTTATCACAGCTATTTCACAAGGTGAAATGAGAACCTGCTATATTTTAATCACACCGGGATGAGTTAATTTGTGAATGATACGGGTATCAAGTGTCTATGGGAACAATTTTTTTGTAGCTTCTTGTCTCATCACTACATATTATAAAACGAAGTCTTCTGCCACGTCGGTCTGTCTGTCTGTTCGCGATAACCTTACAAGCTACTGAACGGATCTTTATGTGTTCACCAGTAGATAAAGTGATTCGTCAGGAAGGTTTAGGTTTATAATTTGTCATGGCTTTTTTTATTATCAGGTCGGGTCAACGGCCGCCGGACCTGCTCGTACAAATACAAAATAAAGTAGTCCTCGTTCCTCTCAGGGAAGAAACTCTCGCTAAAGCGAACTTTTTTTTACATGAAATGTTATAACTCTTCGACCTAATATATATTCAATATATAACAGTCTAATAATTCATATTAGAATATTAATTTATTAATTATGATCTATGAAAAACAACACTGAAGCATATTTGTAAATATCATATGATATTTTTTATCTATTATGAAAAATAGCTGTCTTGTATAAAATAGTCCACGCCTAATATGTTACTACTTCACATGAATAACAGTGCTGGCATATGAAATGTCCCATTCCTAATATGTATATCGCGTCAACACATTAACAAGGTACGACTTGTGACATCATTTTTTAAAACAATGTATTAGGACTAGTAGATGTGGCCTAGATAGTAAATACGCTAAACCTAGAGAGGGTTGACTCTCAAGCGCAGTTGCCGGAACACACCAAGAGACACTTGGCGACAGATTTTCGACTTGAGGGTGGTAGTCCACGCGGAATTAGAAAAAGCCTTATCACCAAGCTATGAATTTATCAGGATGTTTCCTTCACCGAAAACTTCTTCTCAGTTGCTGGGATTCGAACCTACGTCCTTGGACGCGGTTTCCGAACATGCTATCAATTAGCCGTCGTCGCTTCACTTCACTAGAAGTCTCGATAACTTATTGTGAATAAGCATATACAATAATCAAAATAGTAAAAGTAGTAAATACCTTTTTACAACTGATATTATTTAGGCACTACACAGCACGAATTATAAGTAGTATACAACATTGTCTCAAAAGTAAATACAATCAAAACCGTTTATGGCGACATCGTTTAGAACAACATACCGGTTATATTGACCCAGAAAAAAGGTCCCGGTTAAATGCTGTATCTCGAAAATATTAGCGATTGTTACGACTATCGGTTATTACGATTGAATTAGAGCAGTCCCTTCGATGTCGTTATAACAGATTTTGACTCTACTACATTTTTTTTAAGTTAAACTTTTTTCTGGGACGTTGTCAATTGGATTTTATGAAAATGTGTAAAGAAAAAGTGTATAAGGGCGCTTTCAGTTTAGACGATTTATGTTTGACTGATGCTGTACGGTCGATACACCGATTTATGAGCGGGTATCGTACGACAGCCGGACGACAGCAGTACGACCTAAAACGTCTAATTTGGAGTGCGATACGGTTGCCGTCCGACTGTATTTTAGTTATGTCCACCAATACTTGCATTCAGTCGAGCCATGGATTCAGACGAGGAAGGGTTATTGTTGGTTCTGCACTTATTAAAAAAAAAGCGATTACAGAAATAAATGATTACCTGGATAATTATTTTCATTAGTATTTTTATTTTTTAAATTTGTATTATTTTTTTTACACATATCTTCCCAAGTCTTTTATTCTGTATAAGATTAAAATAATTATCATATTTTGAGTTGCATACAGCGAGCCGGACCTGCATTTCGTGTATAAATTTTTCAATTTTTGTGTCATCCATTGTAAGAAAGTAGGCAAAGTTATTTATTTTACAACCTGAAAAACTCAATGTGCCCTCCTTACTAGCAAATCAGAAAAGAGGCACATCGCGTTCGCGGTGTTGCCGTCCTGCCAACGGACGTGCGCCAGACTGCATTCACCCGTTCTCGGTTCCATCGATTTTGTATGAAAAACATAACCGGCTGTGTGTAGTGCGCTAACCGTCCTGATCTCGCGCGGCAGCAGTCCGATGCCAACCCCTTAAATCGAAAGCACCCTAAATATACATATAGGTTTTCGGCTGTAAGAGAATAAGAAAGTATATTCTTAATGTACTAGAAATATATACAAGAAGAAGGAGAGAGAAACGTTGAATTAGCACTATAGCACATTACTTTCTTGTGGATCGTAGCGACTATCCAGCACTTTTAAATATTATTCTGGGTTATGTATTACTTGTAAATATATATTAAAATATCACAAAATAATGTCGAAAACTAATGTTTACCACATCCCCAGTGTATTCATCTCATTTTCTTAAAACTTTAATCATATTACTTTCACTTCTGCCGTGTGTGAATTCACACTCGAGTTTTTAAGGACACTTAATTTGAAAGAAGTTATATTTATACTACAAACCTTTGCCCGTGGCTTCGTGCAGGTTTATATTTTATTAACGTGGGGAAATCCGTTATGAATACGCCACCCTTTCAGGGGAGACAGTGGGTTATTTCAGACTCGCACGGACTAAAACCCCACGGTGTACCGACAGGCCGTATTTGTTGGGGTGGCAAGGGAACGATCTCTTGCCACCCAACTTGCTACTCAATCTTGGATAGTCGCCCTAACGGTCCGCCCGGTGGAAGGTGACCGTCGGGCTCCTACCTACTAGGTAGACAGACTGGGTATACACCAGCTGCTTCCCTCTGCCTCTGGTTCCCGTCAGCCGGACCTTCCTCTTTTGTACCCTGACGTGTACATAAATTTCATGACGATCGGTTAAGTAGTGAAAGGAGTAAAGGCGTAATAAACAAACTGACACTCGGCTTTATAATATAAGTTAGGATACTAGTTGTGTCCGGCCTTGTACGCAATTTTTTATTAATTTTATTGATGTATTCTTCATGTTCTAACGCATACCGATTTTCATGGAGTTCGGTTGAAAGCTGATACACTGCAGCGCCACCTAGTAGTGAGTTTTAATAAAATAAACGTTATAAAAATCTTTCTCATAAAATTAGTTGCGCTGACTTTTATGGTAAGCATTCAAACGGTGTGCGAATTTGTCGTTCTATCAACGTAACGTAACGTTTAAGTTTTACTCCGCAATATATTTTAAAGTATCAATCACTCGTTTGATTTACTAAAGTCATTTAAATTATTCAATTAGTTAATAATAGTGATTGTACATTTAATTAAGTACTCTACAACTATTTAACTAATTGCTAAAGACACGAAACATTTATTAAATACCAGCTGTACCCGATGCTCCGCACGCGTTTTTTTAAATTGTATTAAAGGAATATAAAATTGTGAGACCATGCACAATTATAGAAATGCTCTTTAAAAGCAACTGTAAGTACGACACGCACGCCACTTACAAATATATCATATACATTAGATATATAAATATTAACAGTGTGTCAAATGAGATTTATCATCAGCAACATATTCGGAACCTTAACCCACCACATAACTACTTCAGTGCTGACTTACACTCTATAAGGAACTAATGAAACATTGCTTTAAAGATGTTCTTATAATGATATAATATGCCCATATTATCAATAAGTAATACGTTTATGGTCTAATATATTTTTAAAAATACCCCTTCTATCTTCAAAATTACTATTAATAATTATAATATAGAATTGTATAAAATGAATGAGCTAACATCTTGAAATCTTGCATAAATGTAAATCTAGATATATAAAGCGGTTTTTAATATTTGACAATTTAAATAGAGTTCATTGGACTCGATACAATATACTTATATGTTACTATGATTACTGAGTTATGTAGACGAAAGCGATGTAAATAAAAGAAAATGGCCGCCAAAATGATCGAAAAGACAATATAATTCAAATTACATACATAGATACAGATATATGAATTTCGATTATATTTATTCTTAGAGTCCAGTACAACGCACATGTTTACAGTGAACAACATATTGTTGCTAAATTTCATGCAGACGAAGTCGCGGGTAACAGCTACTCTAAAATAGAATAACCTAAATAACTTTTATAAGGTCAGCTATCTGCCAGTGAAAGTCCCGTGAAAATCGGTCAAGCCCTTTTAGAGATAGCACTGCGGGCGAAGCCACTGTTAACAGCTAGTCTAAATTAAAATAAACTAAATTACTTTTTATAACGCCAGCTATCTGCCGGTGAAAATCCCGTGAAAACAAGTCCAACCATTTTGGAGATAACATTGCGGACGGAGCCACGGTTAACAGCTAGTCCAATTTAAAGTAGCCTAAGTAACCCGCTGTAATTTTTGCTATCTACCAGTGAAATTTTTGTCAAAATCGGTCCAGCCGTTTCGGAGATTAGAATAAATAATTATGCAATACAAATAGAATCTAATTAAATCAATAAAACAATAAATAAAGGAATTAAAGAAACAATATAAGCATTTTAAAAATATTCTACAGTTAAAAAATAGCAAAATATAAATACCAATACAATAAAATAAATTCATAAACTAAAAATAAAAACAACAAAAGTAATAAAAAGAAGTATAAATAAACAAATAAAATAAAAGTATAGGTACTAAGAAAATTAGAATTAAAAATAAATGTTGTACAATTACATAAAAGTAATTGATACTTACATTAAATAGATAGGTAAATAATGAAATAGGTAAAGATAAATAAAAATAAAAACACTGTCAATTAAAAATAGATATAAAAATAAAATAAAAATAAAATAAAAACAAAATATTAGATAAGGTAATTATAGAAATTAAGATAAAAATTGAAAAATAAATAAATAATAAAAGTAGGCATAAGATAAAAAACGCAAAAAGTTTCGAGATTACCTAGCGGTAATTGAGAAACACAAAAAAGAATAGATAAAGGAATTAGTTAATAAATAAAATATAAAAATAGCTCTAAAAATAAAAAAAAAATTAAGGAAGAAAGAAATTATTTAAAATCATAACAATTAAAGTAGAAAAATTATCACATAAAACAGATACAGCAAAACAGAAATTCATAACAAATGAAGAGAATTACTAAAAACAACAAGAATAATATGAAGAACAAAAAGTAGAAATGAAGATTATATTAATAAAGGATGTTAAAATAGATAAAATGACACAAAAAAGTGACCCCAAAAGAAATAACTAATTTAAACAATATCTAAAAAAGAAATATATTTTAAAATACACAAATAAAACTGATTAATTACCCCCTAAACAAAGTCTTGGACTATCATATCCGAGGGCAACGCGTAGTAGCTTCCACAATGGAAGTTACCCAAAAAAAAAAACATACGGACAGACAGACAAACCGACAAAAATTAAAAAAAATGCATTTTTCTTATCAGTAACGTGTATACTTTCATACCCAATCAGTAAAAAATTATATTTTTATATTACATATAAACACTTCATTTTTATTATATGTATAGACTAGCGGGCCCGGCAGACGTTGTCCCGTCCTGATTATGAAAAAATCATTGACAAATTATATACTAAAACGTTCCTCATGAATCACTCTACCAATTGGTGAAAACCGCATGAAAATCCGTTCGGTAGTTTTTGAGTTTATCGCGAACAGACAGACAGACAGACGCGGTAGGGGACTTTGTTTTATACTATGTAATGATTTATATCAGAACTAGCTTTTGCTCGCAACTCGCCCGCGTTCATATACATCTAATCTAATACCTCCGGTGCAGTACCTTATTATGATGATCGGTTGAGTATTTAGGGCGTGAAAACATAACAAATAAACAAACAAAAAAACAAAAGATTTAATAAAAATAAGGCTTATACTTTATTCATTCCATTATTTATATGATATACTTACATACAATATTTGGCTAACACTCATATGTATGTGTTTATCCGTAACTGAGAAGTTAATTGGTAAAGTATGTATTATCGGAAATACTCCATATATTGTTTTTTATTTGGTCTACGAAACTGTGTTTCATTTTACAGTTTGAAGTGATATATTCCTTAAATATACTTAACTAGCGGGCCCGGCAGACGTTGTCCCGCCCTGAATATGAAAAAATCCTTGACAAATTATATACTAAAATGTTCCTCATCAATCTCTCTATCCACCAGTGAAAACCGCATGAAAATCCGTTCGGTAATTTTTGAGTTTATCGCGAACAGACAGACAGACAGACGCGGTAGTGGACTTTGTTTTATACTATGTAATGAAATTAAACACTTTTCGACGTAAACACAACATACATTGGTGAAACGATGCGTATGGAAATACGTAAGAAAACATAAAAGAAAAATAACTAAAACAAAATTTTACTTACAAAATACACACATACAAATTAAAAAAAAACAAAACTACTACATAAAACAAAAGCAAAAAATAAGGGTTGTCTAAGCAGTTTCATTTGTCTATTTATAAAACCTGCTAATTGCGAAGATTTTTTAATTATGTTGTCTATATGTGATCTAAAGTTTAATTGGGTGTCTATAGTGATGCCTAGGTCTCGAATCGAGGAAACTTCAGAAAGTGTAGTACCATTTAAATAATAAACTGCTGGAGTTGGCGTTTTCTTTCTTGTAAGTTTTATATGGACACACATATCTGAATTAAGTATCATATCATTTGAATTACACCATTCCTGAATATTCTTTATATCATTTTGCAGTATATCGATATCAGAGTTGTTTGTGACTATACGGTATATTTATGAATCATCTGCATATATGTGGTTGGAATGTGTTGTAATAGTACTAGTAATATCGTTTATAAAAGCTAAGAATAACAGCGGTCCTAAATGAAAACCTTGCGGGACGCCAGTAGGGATTTTATACTTTTGAGAGCTGAAACTTCGAACCATTAGTAACTGTGATCTGTTTTTAATATATGATTCGCACCATCTTAGTAATGAACTATGAATACCTAAGCTTTCTAATTTTAATATCAAATAGTTATGATTAACCAAGTCAAAAGCTTTTTTAAAATCCATATAGATAGCATGCACCTCGTTTTGGCAATCAATGGCCTCTATGATCTCTGACGTATAATTGATTAAGTTAGTGTTAGTTGATCTTTTCGGCATGAAACCATGTTGATTCAAATTCAATATCTGTTTAAAATGGAAAAATAGTCGTTCGTGCACTATTGACTCCAATACCTTACCGGAAGCAGATAGTAGGGACATAGGCCTGTAGTTTGTGATATCTTCAACTTTCCCAGACTTAGAAATAGGAGTTACAAATGCTTCTTTCCATTTAGTTGGAAATACTCCCGTGTCAAGAGATACATTGCAGATATGTGATAGGGGCTTATACAATGATTGAGCACAGTTTTTAAGTAGAATTGGTGGTATCAAGTCTGGGCCAGGTCCTTTCGTTGGATCTAATATTTTTAAATGATCTAAGACTTCATTTAAGTGAAAACTTCTTTAGGCGTTTTGTGCAAAAGTGACAAAAGTGAAACCTCAAAACATTGGTATAAATGTGTTCTCTTTTAAATTTTTATATTAATTATAGAGTGAATAAAAATATTTAAATTTCAGAATTTGTTTATTGAAATTATTAACATGATTGTTTTTCATATGTATTGGCACTCGAAGTAATACATTTTTATATGGTCTATTAATCAATCAAACGTATGATAAACTGCAAAATATCAATATGTACACAGACCCCTATATTACGCGTCGAGTCTGGCGCAAGCGCAATACGGCCGATCATGCTTACGTAGCATGTCATGACGCGAAATTATAAATTTATTTCCTGCCAAAAATACCGCTCAACGCACCTAAAGAAGTTTTCTTCTCTCTTCTTTCTTCTACTCTTCAAAAGTATGATAACTGTAAAAAAAAAAAACAAAACGAATAGAAATATTTTTTAACTTATTAGTAGTTAACTGAATAACTCGTTCGTTCGACGTGGGTTACAATATTGATTAAAAAAATTAAAATAATTTACTCAATTAAGCCACGAGAAGGCAGCCATGAACGTCAAAACGTATACCTAGGTTTTTTAAAAACTGTTTTATTATAAAATAAGTCTTTAATAAATTGTTTTCAATATATTATAATATTAAAACTCAGCCTGAATTACATTCATTGCTCTATAATTGACTCTACCATCTTCACAGTCTAGAATATTATAATTTTCAGTGGTATTAAAAAATAACAATACTTCCAAAGTGAGGTTTATCTATCAATTTTATGTACTAGGTAGAAATTTAACCCTAACTTATCAACACAAACAACGGTGAAAGAACCACATACGTCATCGTGTTTATGTTGTTATTATTGATTCCCTTCGATTTCAATATTGAGAATAAACTTTTCCACTGACGTCATAGTAAGACGAAAATAATATAGGTATAGGTGTTACATACAAGGAAAAGTCGTCACATATATCAAGCGACCGCATTATTTCATATGTATAATTCCATTACCGATTCATTGGAAATTTGTAGAATAAAATATAAAATTCCATACCTGATGCTTTTTTATGGCAACCAGTCCTCGATATTATTACTGCCATTGTCGAGTAGGTAATAATATTAGAAATTTCTTGCGATAATGTTTATGTTTTAACAAGATGGTGGCCCCCTTGTTAGAACTTTTCAAGGATTTTTTGTGGTACCTCAGAATTCATGTTCTGTCGTATTATTTCCTTATACTTCATTTATGTACAATATCTGAACTATATTACGTAAAATGCCACCAATATTACAAAATATAGAGTCCAATAACACAAGATTCTGATTCATCATTACATATTATCAAAGCCTTCAAAAAACAAGCGTACACTTCTTTAAAAGGCCGGCAACGCACCTGCGACTCCCGTGCTGTTGCTAGTGTGTATGGACGGCGGTGATTACTTAGCATATCAAGTGACCCGCCTGTTCGTTTGCCCCCTATAATATAAAAAAAACAAAGTCCTCTGTTACGTCTGTCTGTTCGGATACTCGGATCCTACTGGACGGATTTTCATGCGGTTTTCACCAGTAGATAAAGTGATTAATAAGGAATGTTTAGGTATATAAATTGCCAATGTTTTTTTTTATTATCAGGGCGGGATAACGCCCGCCGGACCCGCTAGTAAAATATAAAAGCCACTACATAACAGACTAAGATCTCGTCAAAAATTCCAACCTGCTTTATACTGTATGACACGTATAGATGGTTCATTTTTAGTTACAATCAAATTGAATATGTAATAATTAGTAATCAAATTAAAAAAAAATAGCCGTTTATCATCTCTGAGGTGATCTCTTTCGTATTTCTATGTGATACCATTTATATTAATTACCAACTATAGAATAGCCGTAAAATTTAAGAT